>CM076584.1:251521515-251871556 GCA_034641835.2 Pinus albicaulis | reverse complement strand
AATGTCTTGAAAATACGGCAGATGGATCTTGCGGTGTCTTAAGTACTTCTTCACTAAGTGGGCTGCTGAGGCAAATTGACATGGAATATTTTAGACATATGGAGCATGGTCCGGGGATTGCGGTATGTTATTCTTGGAGTATTGGTCATGTTGGTAAAAATAGATGGGACTCTATTTTTTGGACCTATAGGTCGAAGTCTATTTTTAGACTGCCTCTCCTTAAAATAGGAAAGTCAAATATTATTTACCCTTAATAATATTTGGACTATAAACTTCAGTTTACTCTCTTGGAGCACTTCAGTTCGAGCCTTGGAAGTGGCTCATGCATCTGACAGAGGAATTACGCTATTCCTAGGGTTTGTTGAGCACATGCATGGTTGACTTCAGTTAGGACTTCAGTGGCAGAAGTTTGGTGGAGTTAATGAGACAGCTAGTGGAGTTGTGTTCGGTTTAATTTAGTTGAACTGGTTGAGATTAGTTTAACTAGCTAATCAACTAGTTATGAGTGGAGTGAATTAAATATTATTTAATTCATTAATTAGTAACTCATTATTCAACTAAAGAACACATCAGTTCACTACAGTGCATGATCAGTTCAGTGGAGACCAGTGAAAGAGGTAGATGAAAGGGTGGAGTTAGCTATCAGTGGCGACATCAGTTGTGCATGAGATTTGCACCACACTTGGAGGAATTTCCCATGATGATTGTACTGTCAAGCCAAGGAGATTCGAACCTTGGATCTCTATTTAGACAGGCCATGATTGCGCAATAGAGGCAAGGCAATTAGTGGTGAGTTTTGAACCAGTAACCTATTCAAAACCAAGCTAGTTTGTGTGTAACTTCATGAGAAAGTACTGAGTACTTGTGAGGAGTATTGTATTGATTTTTTTACATGATTTCTCCATTATAATATACACAATAGCTACGGGGTTTTCATCTATAAGCTTTCCCCATACATACTGTGTTAATGTGTATGATGAATTGATGTGCTATCGCTTGTTTTATTTCCGCATGTTTGATGATCTGAGTGGAAGAGATTATGTGTTGCATATAAATTCGAATTGTATGTGATCAGGATAGTATCGGTGGATAATTAATCATTATTCAGCAAATTTCTACATGGTATCAGAGCTATTGAAGCAGAGATTGATCATCACGGTGATTACAAACTTATTTCGGTAGACAGAGTCTGCATGCGGGCCAAGTAGCCTCTGGATCCATCCTTTCTTTGAAAGGTGATATATCCAGTAAACGCCCCTTGCAATCGATCTCTGTGCTAGAAATAATTTGTTCTCACAGATCTAGAGCGGTTGAGCTTTGAGGTGGAATTCGAATTTTGCAGCAGTTTTGTTTTCTTGGTGCCGGTGTTGAAAATGTCTTTCAACGGGTTGCGACTCGAATATGCTCTTGAAGGCAGTTCGAATTATGTTGCATGGAAGGATCGCATGGAGGCAGTATTAGAAGATAATGGTCTGAAGGAGTTCGTAGATACGGATGTCCAAAAGCCCACTGATCCTGCTGAAGTCGATGCATGGCAAAAGAAGATGGCGAAATGTTGAAGGATCCTGTTGGAGGGCGTCAAGGATCATATTGTATCCAGCCTGCATGGAAAGGCTACTCCATATTTAATGTGGAAAGCTTTGACAGATCTATTCCAGAGTAAGAGCGACCAAAGGAAGCTGGCGCTCAAAGATAAGCTTAGGAACATCAAGATGGAGAAGGGCGACAGTATCGCCAAATACCTCACGAAGTTCACTCAATGCAGAGATGAGCTGGGAAGTGTGGGGGTGACTGTCGAAGACGAGGACATAGTCGACCTGGCTCTCCTTGGTCTTCCGAAGGCTTGGCACTCATATCAAGATAGTGTCAATGGTCGGGAGAAGCTGCCGGGATGGGAGCGCCTTTGGGCGAATCTCATGCAAGAGGAGATAAGGAGGACTACTCGAGATGGATCTTCATCAAAGGGAGCTGATGAAGAAAACTGCGCTTTGGTGGCCAAAGCAAAGAAGGGGAAGGGTAAGAAAACCTCTCATTCTGGTGCAAAGGGCAAGAAGCAGGATATGGCGAAAGTGAAGTGTTTTCACTTCCATGATCACAGACATTATGCTACCAATTGTCCAAAGAAGAAGAAGAACAAGCAAGCGGGAAGATCTGCAGATGGAGAAGCTTTGGCTTCACAGTTCGAGCTTGACTTTTCACTGATCGCATGCTTGGTTTCAAGTGTGATGGGATCAGTGTGGTTCTTGGACAACGGTGCGTCATTTCATATGATGGGAGATCAAGAGTTGTTCTCAGATCTGGAGGACAAAGATTTGGGTGTGCACATCGAGATGTGCGATGATGGTAGATACAGTGCGACTGGTATCGGTACCATATCCTTTCAGAGGGAGTCTGGTAAACCCTTTGTATTGAAGGATGTCATGCATGTACCTGGATTGAAGAAGAACTTGATCTCTGTGGCGATGTTGGAAGATAAAGGGTATGATGTGGTCTTCAGCGAAGGAAAAGCCTTCCTGCGCAGTAAGACTACTGGAGAGACCCGGAAGATAGGGGTTCAAACCAAGAACCTTTATCAGTTGCAGGTAGATGGCTGCGCAGCTATGGCATGCAAGGTGGGAGAAGTGGTGAGCCGGGATGATGAGGGCGAACTGTGGCACATGAGATTGGGCCACCTTCACCATGGAGCTTTGAAGATCCTGCAGCAGATTTCTACTGGGCTTCCTAAGGGCACTCTTGCGCAGTCAGATCAGTGCAAGGGGTGTACCTTGGGGAAGTATGTGAAAGCCACCTTTCACGAGAAGGATAGTCACGCCACGATGATCCTTGAGAGAGTTCACACAGACATGTGTGGTCCTTTCTCAGTTGCTTCGACAGCAAAGCACAGGTATTATGTGATCTTTGTTGATGATTTCTCTCGAAAGTGTTGGATCTTCTTCATGCAGAAGAAGAGCGATACATTGGCGAAGTTTTGTGAGTTTAAAGCACTGGTCGAGAAGGAGTCGGGGAAGAAGGTGATTGCTCTAAGGAGTGATAACGGTGGTGAATTCATCTCGGCTGAATTCAAGGAGTTCTGCAGCGCAGAAGGGATTCGTAGAGAGCTCATCGCACCCCATAACCCACAGCAGAACGGGGTGGCTGAGCGGAAGAACAGAACGATCGTGGGTGCTGCACGGGCGATGTTGCATGATCAGGGCCTACCCCTTCACTTGTGGGCCGAGGCATGCAATACAACAGTGTATGTGCAGAACCGTTGTCCTCACAAGGTTCTTGGCATGAGTACACCGGAGGAGGCTTATTCTGGCAAGAGGCCTGATATTTCCCATTTGCGGATTTTTGGTTCTCCTGTCTACATGCATGTGACGAAGGATGCGAGAAGGAAGCTGGATCCAACTGCTGAGGTTGGAATATTTGTGGGGCACACTGATACACCTCATAACTATCGGGTGTATGTTCCAGACAGTCGCAAGACTGTTGTGCGACGGGATATAAAATTTCAGGAGGAGAAAGCCATGCAGTGTTCGCTTGAGAGGGAGCTACACTTGCATGCAGATGAGGAGCCGTTAGTTCCTAAGGAGGAGCTTCCGGATGTGGATCAGCCACAAGAGGAGGTTCAGGAGGTGGAAGAAACCACCCAGGCAGCGCCAACCATCAGAGGGCGCATGCGCACTATAGAAGCTGAGCGACTGGCTCGGGATGCAGAGAAGGTTGTAGGACCACCTACAGCACAGCGCAGACAGAGACAGTCACCGGATCGGTACACTGGATACATGGCTCTCGTGAGTCAATGTGTTGTGACGGAGCCATCCTCTTTTGAGGAAGCTGTGGAGGAACCCGCATGGGTTGATGCCATGATCGAAGAATATGATTCGATCGTCAGGAACAGTGCATGGGAGATTGTCCCAAGACCGGTGGGAAAATCAGTGGTGGGTTCGTGATGGATCTACAAAGTGAAGCAGGCAGCTGACGGGAGTGTGGAGAAGTACAAGGCGAGATTTGTCGCCCGTGGCTTTTCACAGATCGAGGGGATTGACTATGAGGAGACCTTTGCACCTGTCGCAAGGTACTCTTCCATACGGACGATCCTTGCTTTCTCAGCGCAGATGGGGTGGCACATTCATCAGATGGATGTGAAGACTGCGTTCCTCAATGGAGTTATTGAGGAGGAGGTGTACATAGAGCAGCCTGAAGGTTTTGAGATCTTCAGCAGTGAGTCGCATGTGTGCCGACTCAAGAGAGCACTGTACGGGCCGAAGCAAGCACCTCGTGCTTGGTACACTCGGATAGACAGCTACTTCACCGGGCTTGGATTCTCCAAGAGTGAGGCGGATCCAAACCTGTACCAGATTGTGGTGGAGGGGAAGCCGTTGATCATCGTACTGTATGTAGATGATCTGATTTTGACTGGCGACGAGCAGTTGATACTTTCATGCAAGGAGGATCTTGCACGAGAGTTTGAGATGAAGGACCTGGGCATCCTTCATTATTTCCTGGGATTGGAGATTTGGCAACGCAGTGGAGGACTGTTTGTTTCTCAGGGAAAGTATGCCCGGGAGATTCTGGAGAGGTTCAACATGCAAGGCTGCAAGCCTGTTGACACTCCTCTTCCTGGTGGTTGGAGGAAGGAGGATGCTACTTCAGCGGAGGTAGTGGATGCCACTGTGTATCGACAGTTGGTGGGGTCGCTTATGTATCTGGTCAATACACGACCCGATATATGCTATGCAGTTAACCAGCTTTCGCAAGCTATGGTTAAGCCTACCAAGCTCTTTTGGAAGGCAGGCAAGCATGTATTGCGCTATATCAAAGGCACATCGGGATATGGTTCATGGTACAGACAACATATCGACATCAGGTACCATCACATCAGATATTGTGTTCAGCGGAGAATCATGATGCTTTCATATGTTCCCACGAAGGATCAGGATGCCGACATCCTGACGAAGGCGCTCACCAGGAGCAAGTTCGAATTCCACAGAGGCAGGATAGGGGTTGCAGATAATCCATATCTTGCTGAGAGGGAGTGTTGAAAATGCGGCAAGATGATGGAGCTTAGTGAAATGAAGTCGCCTTCACTAAGTGGGCCCGCAGGCAAATTCTGGCGCAAAATCTATTTTTAGACTATGTCTATTTTTAGACATATGGAGCATGGTCCAGGGATTGCAGTATGTTATTCTTGGATTATTGGTCATGTTGGTAAAAATAGATGGGACTCTATTTTTTGGACCTATAGGTCGAAGTCTATTTTTAGACTGCCTCTCCTTAAAATAAGGAAGTCAAATATTATTTACCCTTAATAATATTTGGACTCTAAACTTCAGTTTACTCTCTTGGAGCACTTCAGTTCGAGCCTTGGAAGTGGCTCATGCATCTGACAGAGGAATTACGCTATTCCTAAGGGTTTGGTGAGCACATGCATGGTGGACTTCAGTTAGGACTTCAGTGGCAGAAGTTTGGTAGAGTTAATGAGACAGCTAGTGGAGTTGTGTTCGGTTTAATTTAGTTGAACTGGTTGAGATTATTTTAACTAGCTAATCAACTAGTTATGAGTGGAGTGAATTAAATATTATTTAATTCATTAATTAGTAACTCATTATTCAACTCAAGAACACATCAGTTCACTACAGTGCATGATCAGTTTAGTGGAGACGAGTGAAAGAGGTAGATGAAAGGGTGGAGTTAGCTATCAGTGGCGACATCAGTTGTGCATGAGATTTGCACCACACTTGGAGGAATTGCCCATGATGATTGCGCTGTCAAGCCAAGGAGATTCGAACCTTGGATATCTATATAGACAGGCCATGATTGCGCAATAGAGGCAAGGCAATTGGCGGTGAGTTTTGAACCAGTAACCTGTTCAAAACTGAGCTAGTTTGTGTGTAACTTTATGAGAAAGTAATGAGTACTTGTGAGGAGTATTGTACTGAGTTTGTTACATGATTTCTCCATTATAATATACACAATAGCTGTGGGGTTTTCAGCTATAAGCTTTCCCCATACATCTGTGTTAATGTGTATGATGATTTGATGTGTTATCGCTTGATTTTATTTCCGCATGTGTGATGATCTGAGTGGAAGAGATTATGTGTTGCATATAAATTCGAATTGTATGTGATCAGGATAGTCTCGGTGGATAATTAATCATTATTCAGCAAATTTCTACACTTTACCCACAAAGTCTTTGTCATAGTTTCCCCAGATACATTCAACAATATTGAACCTGAGATACACAACTGTATTGTGCTCTTTTCCTTCCAATCCAACTTCTCCCAGTCTTCATCTTACATTTTCTTTGGTTTAGTGCCCGGATCTACCGTGATCCACTGATCTCTATCCACCAACAGATCCTCCATCTTGAGCTTCCACATCTCAAAACTCTTACCATTAAATTTCCTGATCTCTATATTTCCACTCCTCGCCATCTTGTTTCACCACAATAATTGATCCCATAGATCTCCCACTCAACAGGGTCTACCACAGTCCGGAGAAAAAAAACCACTCAGTAGAAAAGGCGTCCCCTTGAAGATGAAATAGATCTGATACCAAATGTAAGGTCTTAACTCGGTAAATAAATTATCTGCAAACGAATTCTTAAAAACCAAAAATAAACAATAGCGAGAGCATAAAACATAAAACATATATACACAGATATTTCCCCTAGATCCCAAACCGGGACTAGTAGCTTTATTTTTCATTATATTCCTTTTAGTGTTACAACGCATATATATACATGCCGAAGCATTCATAAACCCCACTCCATTAACCCTACATTAGAACATAACAGTAGTTCCCTTGTCCAGATCTACAAAATACCATGAGCATAAAACCATCATGCCCAAAACCATGTGCAAACCCATGCACAAAACCATAGGCGGCTTCGCCCACCTAATATAGGGTCAAAAAAAAACATTACTGGGTTGCTGCCCTGGACCTTGTGCAGGGGGGCTATCACCCCCCCTACTGCGCCCGGCACCTGCTTCTAATAGTAGAAATAATATAACACACACACAACGCTTGGTTTATATAGGAGTCTAAGGGTTCAAAATATAATCAGAGCCTACATAACAATAATAATGTAAGGTCACAACAATAACAATATTGGGCTTCTATGGGGCGCAAAAATAACAATAGGGGGCTATAATAACAATAAAAATATGGGGAATACACTAGTATTATAGGGACCTAACAAAGATGGAACAATTGGAAGATGAGATTATAGAAATATTAAATGAGAAGACTCCTAAAATTGATATTGTGATTGAAGGGACTCATAGAAATAATGGTAGTATTCACGTTGAAAAAAATTCTAATAATAAGAATTTTCCAAGGGTATTTAATTCCAATAGTGAAGTTACATATGGATGGTTTTCAAATAGAGTGTACCTTCCCAAGGTGGAATTAATGAAGTTATGGACTAGAGGTATTTACCTAGGTAAATCAAATACACCAATATTTTGAATTGCATAATATTATGGATGATAGACAAAGGATTCACACAGTAACTTTGGACTTTTAGGTAAAACCATATCATTGGTATCGATGCGTAATTAAAGGAAGCCCCATTCTTATAATTATACTTGGGTTGCATGTATAAGAGGCTTAGAAGCATAGTATGGGAAAGTTTGAGAAAAATACTACTTCAACCTATTCAAAAGAATCAAATAGATAGGTAATATTAAAGATTATAATTCAAAATTTCAGGCATTGGCTACAAGTGTGGATAACGTAAATGATGAACATTTGTTGGAATATTACATGGGCGAATTAAAATAAAACACTAAACATGAGATCTTACAAAAAAATGCTGAAAATGTTATGAGAGCTTTGCAATTTTATCGTCATATTCAAGACAACAATAAGGCTACATATAATTCTACCAATGGAGCATGCATATAAAGCATAGATCATTTTGTGGTTCATAAGATAAGCTTACCTCAAACTACTTGAATATAACAAAAGGAAATGGGGGAAAGAAGAGAAAAAGGACTATGCTTTGGTTGTAACAAAAAATGGTCAAAAGGACATAAATGTCAAGAAATACAAATTTTCCACCTTGGAAAATAATTATGAAGAGGAAATCAAGGCATCTACTCAAAGAAATGATGAAGAACTTGTCAACTTAAAAGAGCAAGAAATAGATGTTGAAATTTTGCACAACAATGATTTAGATAGGTGTGCAATAGTATTCATGCATTGGAAAGTTTTTTAGGGCCTCAAACCTTGGATATTTTGTGTTACATTAAGAAGCAAAAGGTCATAGTGTCCATTGGGCCTCCAATTTTTCATAATTTTGTTGATGAAACCATCCATTTTCACATCATTCCATTCACCCATTGTTATCATTTCTAACCATTTTTCTTCATAAACGCACCAAATTCTCGCATATATGTTAACATGGTTTATTATTATTATTTCCATTATTTTTAAGGAATTAAAGAGAATTATGCATGGTTTTTCTAATGATAGTTTGACAGTTCAAGTTTCTATAGTTTCCGAAGTTGTCTGCATGGTTGAGGTAGTAGAACTACTCTAGAAGGAAATCTGACACATGGAAATTATTTCTAAAGGTTCCAATATGGATTTTTATCAGTCAAATTCCACACAGCTTGCACGTGTGGACCTCCAGCAAAAGATCAAGGGAAAAACGCAGCAGTTTTGACCAGTCAACTTCAAACTCGTTTTCTGAGCAAATGAAAGAAAATTTCAGAAAAAAGAAAACATTGTTTTTGTTCAAAACGGACCCAATTATGTTGATACATAGATTTTTTCTCAAATTTGTTACCATTTGAGATATTTTCAAAGTTCTTTGGAGCCTTATTTTGCAGATTATGTGGATATATGGTTTTTTCAATTTTTTATTCAATGCACAGTCAACAAAAAGGTCTGAACAAGTTGTTCTTTAGAAAAGTTGTGGCATAGAGATAAGTTTGTTCATATATGGGCTGATCTTTGATCCAAAAATCCATGAAATTTGATTTGATTTGATCTCATGACCAAAACTCAAGCAAGAAAATTTTGAATTTGTTAATTGTCTCAAAATTCTATAAATTGCAATCTCTTTGATGAGAGGAGAGATCAGAGATGTCAAGGATGATCTTAATTTGTAATTGTTGCTTCTTATTGAAGGAGAAGAACTCTATTTTTTTCATTGAATGTAATTTTTTGAATATGGTGGGGCTCTAAATGAAATTGGTGATTTAGATCTCTTCTTTTGATCTGAGTTTTCAACACCTTGCAGTCCTCAGGAGGGCCCCCGGGAGATTTGTGAGAATAGTATAGATGCTTTCCATTTCTTTCATATTCTCATGAATAGTTTGTTTTACATAAATTAATTTTTTATGCTTATCATATATTAAAAACTCATGCTTTCCATAGCATAAATGTTTATGCTTTCTTATATTAAAATGTTCATTATTCCATAGATTAAAGTTTGTATGTTTTAGAACAAAATCTCCATGCTTTCATAGGGTAAAATCTCATGTTTTCTTAGATCAATAATCTCTTTTTTTCTAGTTTAACATTAATTTTATTTCCAAAAACTTAGTACTTTCATAGTTTATATTAAAGAATCTAATTTACTTTTGAAGTTTCCAATTCATTTCAGTTATGCATAAATATTGAAAGCTAATCTCCTAGCACATACGGTGTAGTGTACTTTGCAAGCTCGTGTACCTAGATTGACATATAAATGCAAGTAATTTAATATTAAATTAAATTACCCAACAATATCTATTGACTTAGGTAGTGCTCATAACTTCATTGTTAAAATATAGAGTCCCTCAATTTTTTTACATGTCTAGTAATAAATTTTCAAATTTTAGTTGTCAATGGAGGGATTATTGATTGTGTGGGAAAACACTGCAACTTTAAATTGAGTATGAGGAATTTTAATTTGGAAGGCCTATTGTATGGAATTCCCATTGGAGGTGTATATTTTGTTCTATGGATTCATGGTTGAGAACATTAGGTGGAAATTCTACAAAATATAACGAATTATTCATGAAATTTGAATTTGAAGGAATTCAATATGAGCTCAAAGGGTCAAAATATAGACTTTCTCAAGTCATCAGTCTCATCGAATGGAAAATTTCCTAAAAAATGTAGCAAGGGACTTATGGTTAAATTTTAACATGGAAGTTAAGATGAAAGCTGAAAATTCTCCTGAGGAATTAAAAGGCACCTTGGAAAAGCACTATAGGGTCTTCCAAGAAATTCCAAAATGTCTACCTCCATCTAGAGATCATGAACATCAAATCAAACTAATACCTAGAAGTATTTGTCCTAATAAAAGGCTTTATATATATCTTCATCGGTAAAAGGGGGTGATTGAGAAAATGGTATAAGACATGATAAATTTAGGTATTATTCAACATAGTAGGAGTTCATTTTTAGTCCCAATATTGATGGTGAGGGAAAAAAAAAGCTAATTTGTGGAGGTTGTGTTCTAATTATAGAGATGTAAATAATTTCACCATTAAGGATAAATTCCCTATTCCCAAATATTGATGAGCTATAAATGAGCTTCATGGAGTCACGTACTTTACAAATATTGATCTTAAATCATGATTCCATCAAAATAGATGAAGAAAATAAAACATTCACAAAAAAACTTTTAGAACACATGAAAGGCACTATGGATTCTTGTTCATGCCTTTTAGGTCGACTAATGCTCCTTCTACTCTTCAAAGCCTTCTAAAAAACTTTCAACCTCATTCTATTAAATTTATGTTGGTTTTTTTTATTATATACTTATCTATAACAAATCATGGGAAGACCACATCAAACATGTGGATAAAGTTCTACAAGTTATTGAGAACAATAAAATTGTATGTAAAAATACCCAAACCATGGTTTTTTAGCCTGAGGACGTTGTCGCAACCAGACCTAGACTGCGTTGCCATTGACTACACGCCTCCTTCTCTGCGATCCAATAGCCATGGATGTTGGTGGGGGTGTTGATCCCCCTCCCCCCAGCCAGAACTTATTTCTTTTTGGAAACTTGTTGTTGGTGGGAATAAGAGACCTCTAACCGAGACTTAGCAGAAATTCGTGAAGAATCTCTACTGCATTCCATCAGTGGCATTTTCGGTCGAAGAAACATGTATATCTGCTCTTAATCTAGCTGACAGAGGGATTATTAGCTAGTTTACTGGCCTTTGGCCCTCCCCCAAAGCTGTGGGGAACTGGGTTCAGAGGAACTGGTCTCCCCTTATCTCAGAAGGGATCAAAAGCCATTTTTTAGGGAGAGGTTTCTTTGTATTTGTTTTTGAAAATGCAGAAGACAAAAATCTTATTTTCAGAAACGTCCCATACTTCATGGGGCCTCAAGGGATATATCTGAACAAATGGACTCCCAACTTTGACCCTGCACAAGACGTGCCTTCTACTGTCCCAGTGTGGGTTAGACTTCCCCATCTTCCTCTACACTGCTAGAACCAAAAATATCTGCAAACCATTGGCAACTCGCTAGGAAGGTATATAGATCAAGCAGTGAGAAAAGATCATTATTCCTGTGCATGCATATGTGTGGAGGTGGATCTGGAAGTAGGGTTGCCAGAAGAAATAAAACTTACAGCCGCATATTGGACTCACATTCAGGAATTAGATTATGAACAACTACCTTTCAAATGATGACGCTACCATGGCTATGGCCATTTTGCAAGGCACTACAAAAAAAAGATCACCAAAGAAAGTGAAAATGCGAAAGCTTATCAATGGACCACAGTGCAGAAAACAAGGCTAGAAAAACATTGAGGGAAAGGTTCTGAAAAAGAGAAAAATTCCTCGTAAATTGGGCAAGATCAAGGGGCTGGGAGATCCATCCCCTCATTGATAGCAGGAACTCAAAGTACAGAGCCCAACCAAGCAGTAGAAATAAACAAAGATAGCAGTGATCATTCAAAGCTTTCCCCCATCGGAAAAGGCAACGAGGAAGAAGGGAAACCAGCAATAACCCCTGAAATCTCCCCTTCCCCCACATATGCAGACATAGCTAGAAAGAAGACAGTAGACTATCCCAACTCCTTGGAGGACGAGATCCTAGAGAGGCCTTCAAAAAGAGTCGGAATAAAGTCCCACAGAGAAGCAAGGAAGGAAGAGGTAGAAAGACAAAAAAACTCAAGGAAGCCCGCCCACAATTGAGATATAAATCGGAAGGAGCACTAGAACAAGGCCTCCAAAAGGAGGAGCTCCTACTACCCCCAATAGTAAGTAATGTGAATCGTCTCTTGGAATTGCAGAGGTTTGGGGTATCCATCAAAATTTGAAGTTGTCAAGGACCTCATGAAAATGGAACCAGCAGATATCCTCTTGCTCCAAGAGACAAAAATTGAAGGGGAAGCCCTTCTAGAGACCAGTAAAAAGAAATGGCAGAAGAATTCATGGAAAGAAATAAGTTCAAGGGGCTCCTCGGGAGGAATTTCCACCTTGTGGAAGGAGGACCAAGTCATGCTTGTCAGCTCCTTCGAGACCCAACTTTGGATTTTCACCGAGCTAAGGCACATAGCAAATAAGTTAACTTTCGCACTTTTCAATTTATATGTTCCGGTAATGTTTGCAGAGAAGAAAGAATGTTGCCAATACTTAAATGAATTTCTGGAACTCCACTCCCCAAATAACATCATCATCACTGGAGATCTCAACATAGTAATGAATTTAAAATAAAAAAAGAGGAGGCAGTAGTAGCAGGGACCAAATGATACATGTGGTCGAAGACATAATTCTCCATTGGGATCTAATGGACTTTAAGCCAAGGAAATATTTATACACTTGTACCAACAACAGGACAGGGGAAGATCATATCTCGACCAGATTGGACTGGTTTCTAGTACAAAGTACCTTGTTTATGGAAAGGAGGCTCATCTCCTCAACGATTTTCAATAAGCTTACCTCAGACCATAAACCCATCCTCCTCTCGCTGGAAGAGGAAGAAAATTTGGGTCCAATTCCATTCAGATTTTGTCCTCTTTGGAGTGGAAAAAGTGGATTCTTCGACACAGTTCGAATGGCTTAGTCCACCACTATTAGTGGCTCCCCCAGCTATTTGTGGGAACAAAGGCTAAAAATAAAAAAGAAGGCCCTCAAGGAATGGAGAAAAATTCCCACAAACACGCCCAACAGTCAAAGAAAGGAAGCAGTGCAGTAGCTGGAAAATCTTCAGATGGAAATGAACACCAAATTTATCACAATAGTTGAATTGGATAAAGAGCAATCTGCCCAATACAACTCCTACCGTTCCTTTCGGAATGAAGAAGACTATTGGAAACTTAAGTCCCACAGTCTTTAGTTGGAATCTGGAGATAGGAATACCTCTTATTTCCACCGAAAATTCAAAGCCCGCCTCTCCCACAACCATATCTCAGAGATCACAAACTCTAAAGGGATGCTCTACAAAGGCATAGAAAAAATTAAATTTGTTGCTATCTCCCACTTCCAAAATCTATATAGCAAAGGGAATGAAGGTAGTGAAGAGGAAAACAGAGAATTCCTCAACAACATTCCATCTTTGGTAACCAAGGATGACAACACAGCCCTCTTGAAGCAGATCACTGAGGAAGACATCAGCAAAGTCATTTGGTCCATGGAACTTGATAAAGCACCTAGGCCCGATGGGTTTTCAATCCATTTTTACAAGATATGCTGGGATATAATAATAGTCAACTTGGTTAGAATGACTAAAGGATTCCTGCAAAAAGAAAATATGGGGGGCAGAACCAATTAAATCTTTCTATCATTAATCTCGAAAGAATCAAACCCCGGTAGCTTCAAAAGGTTCAGGCCCGTCTCTCTCTACAATGCCTCATACAAGATTATTGCAAAACTCCTCGCTAATAGAATTAAACTGCTACTTGGCAGCCTCATCTCCACCTCGCAAGGAGGTTTTATCAAAGGAAGACATATACTGGAAAATGTAATTCAAGTTCAGGAAACCATGCACTCCAGCAATCTAAGGAAAGAGAAAGGCATGTTGGTCAAGCTGGATATGTCCAATGCCTTTGACAGAGTAAACTTGTCTTTTCTTTATAAATTTCTTCTCTCCTTCGGATTTTCGTAAGATTTTGTTAATTTGATTAAAGCTTGCACTAGCAGGCCTTGGATAGCTCCTCCGGTAAATGGGAGGCCAACTAACTACTTTCAAGCCTTGAGGGGACTGAGGCAAGGATGCCCTCTCTCTCCCTTTTTGTGCATCCTCTTGGCAGACACGCTCAATAGAAAGCTGGAGTTGGACAAGGTTGTTGGGACTGCTCCTGGCCTGTGAATAATGAAGGAGTTGGATCCAATTAACCATGCTCTATTTTCTGATGATTCCCTCATGTTGGGAGGTGCCTCTTGCAAAATAGCCTCAGCATTCAAAACCACCCTCCAAGGGTATTGCAGCATATCAGGCGTTATGACAAATGAAAGGAAAAGCAATGTCTATAGCTGGAACGTTGAAGAGAATGACATTCAGAGAGTTGCTCGCATTTTGGGGTTCACTGGATATGCCAGATGGGATAAAATAAATTACCTCAGGCTGCCATTAACATTGGGCATCAACAGGAGTTCTTTATGGGAAGGAATGTTAAACAAAATCAAAACCAAAATCGAGTCATGGGGAGGGCAGTGGCTCACGCATGGAGGCAAACTCACCTTGATTAAATCGATGCTCTCTTCCCTCCCGATTTATCAAGCCTCCTTTCTATTGGCTCCGAAATATATTTATGGGCAGATTAATAAACTCTTGTGTGACATTATTTGGCACGGTGGAAAAGGGGACCAACGCTGAAGTTGCATTTTATTAAATGGGAAACTATTAAAATACCCTTGCGCAATGGAGGACTCCATTTTAGGGACTCGGACTATGCCAATATCTCTCTAGGTTGAAAGATACTGTGGAAATTTCATGTTGAATCCAATCAAACAGCAAGTCACACGCTCAGGAATAAATATATCCAAGGGGCAGCGTTAAGACAGCTACAGGACACAAGCAACAAAAAAATCACACAACTCTGGAGCTTATGTAAAAAAGGTACTAAGTTTTTTCTTCTTCATCTGTATTGAATCTCTGGGAATGGTAAAAGAGTGAAGCTCTGAATAGAAAAAATCATGGACCATGCGCCTCTTGCAAACAATACAGACCTCGCCGAAATTTGACATTTGATGAAGGAGAGAGGAATTAAAACAATTTATGACATTTCTGAATGGGACGAGGTTGGTAGTTGGACATCCTGGAGATTCATTTCTAGAGCACTTGTTATAGTAGGTGGATATTCTAAAAATAGAGCTCAGAGACGTTGCCCCAGTGCACAAGTTTACAGAAGATACTTAGGGCTGGGGACCTTCTGGTACCTACTTTTCCATCAAGGTATATTCACTTCTACAGCCCCAATGTGAAAGGTCTCTTCCTGCAAGATTCTGGTCACAGGTATGGGATCCAATGGGCCTTCCCAAAATAAACTTATTCTTTTGGATGTTAATGCATAAAAAAAAATTAACAGTTGAAAATCTCTTGAAAAGAATTATTGTTGATCCGCACAGATGTGCTCTCTGTAAACAAGCTCTTGAAACCATTGATCACCTCTTCATTGATTTCCCTTTCACCAACAAATACTGGACTCTCACCCTTCATGGCCTCAACACCGTTGCCCCCATCCAAATCTCAATAGTGGACCTCTTCTCCTCATGGAAGGATCGATACCCTTTGGCCTTCTCCAACAAGTCCCTGTTGGGTATACGACCAAAGTCCCACATTGACTAGAAGTGGGGAGGATCATGGGTATATAAGGATGGACAAATATCTCCATTGGTATGAGGCCTTTTGGGGTAAAGCCCATAAGCAAATCCATGAGGGCTTAGGCCCAAAGTGGAAAATATCATACCATTGTGGAGATATGTGGTGTCCAGAATCACAACAATTGGTATCAGAGCCATGCCCCGAAGTTATCGAAGTGGATGAATCCTTGAATGCCGAACGAAGGTGGTGGGCCCCGGTAATATCACGATGGGATCCATGGATGAGCTCGGTTAGACAGGCGGTATGCTCCGGATTCTTCATGGACGTGTCCTGGTCCCAACACGGTGAAGAGGAGTTGACCTGGGATAGAGCAAGCTCTCGAGGCAGGTGGTGCTCCATGTAAGGCGTGTGCTTCCAACGCATTGGAGCGAAGAATCCTGGTTGGCAGAGAGTGGACGGATGGATAATCGTTTGAGGGGAGGCTCAATGGTCTTTTAGTCGAGGGGAAGATTGTTGGGTATACGACCAAAGTCCCACATTGACTAGAAGTGGGGAGGATCATGGGTATATAAGGATGGACAAATATCTTCATTGGTATGAGGCCTTTTGGGGTAAAGCCCATAAGCAAAGCCATGAGGGCTTAGGCCCAAAGTGGACAATATCATACCATTGTGGAGATATGTGGTGTCCAGAATCACAACAGTCCCTTTGGGCTCGGGTTTGGATCACCATCCCCGATTTCATTTGTTGGAAATTATGGCTAGCCAGGAATGAACAGATGTTCAATAATTTATCTTCGACCCCCTCCATTGTAGCTGCTAAAGCCAAAGCCCTCCTTTTTGAAACACTAAGTAACCAAGCCCTAAAACCTGAAACTACGTTACTCCCTAAGGAAAAAGAGATGGTTCAGGACCTTCATCTTCCAACATATAAACCAAAGTGTTGTCAAACCCCCTCTCAACCCTGAGTGGAGGTTAAGAGACAAGGAAGAAATATTTCAGAGCTGTTGGAGGAAGCAAGGTATAGCAACAGTCTTCTTCGAAGGTGCCTTCAAAGGAAACCCCGGGACAGCGGGTGCTAGAGGCCTCATTTATTCTCCAGATGGCTCCTTAAGAGAAACCTTTATCTGGGGCTTAGGACAATGAAAAAACAATAAAGAAGAAATCATGAGCTTGTTAAAATCCTGCCAAATCACTAGAGAAAGAGGATTCAGAGAGTTGCAAGCATTCAGAGACTCCAAAATTTTGATCAAAAAGATACATTCGAAAGAATGGTTTAATGATGTTGTCCTGTTGTCCTAAATAAGAGCCTACAGAGGCTGAGATACATTCTTCACGAATTTACTTCTTTAAAATGCTTTCACATCCTCAGAGATTCAAACAAAGAAGCTGACAATTACGCCAACAAATATTGCCTCCTCGCATAAGGAGACCTCAGCATAAACAATAGAACTCCTGCACAATTTTGCATCCCGTGAAAAGCAATCCAGCATTTAATAGGGACAAATTTTGTAGTCTTGTACTGATGGTTGTTCTGGCCTCGGCCCAACCTGATTTCTCCAATAAATAAAAATCCATAACCGTTTCAGTTAAAAAAAAAAAATACCCAAACATGGTTTTGGTAAACAAAAAGTAGACTATTTGGATCATATTATTTCAAAAGAACGAGTTAAGGTGGATCTTCAAAAGATCCAAGCTATTACAAAATGTTCTATTCCTAATAACATCAATAGTCATAGAGGATTTTTGGGATGTATAGGATATTAGCTAAAATTTATGAAGAATTATGCATGCATTATAGGCCCACTCACATCTCTCTTGAAGAAAAATTCATTTGTATGGAATGATGAGGCTACTTTGGCATTCTCTCTCTTCGGGGATACTATGTCTTCTACACTAGTATTGGAAACACTTGATATTGGTAAAAATTTCATTGTAGAATCTAATGCATCGAGATAAGTATTTGCAGTAGTATTGACACAAGAAGAGAGACCAATGAATTTTGAAAACAAACAATTGAAGGGAATAGATTTGGTGAAATCAATATATGCAAAAGAAATGGTAACAATTTTACATGCAATAAAAAATGGTGATTACAATATCTCATTGGTAAGCACTTTAAAGTCAAGACAAGCCACGATAGCCTAAAGTAATTTTTGGAGAAAATATTGTGAGCATAAGAGCAACAAAAAAGGATAGAAATATTGCAAAGGTTCAATTTTGAAATAATCTATAAAAAGGTGAATGATAATGTATTAACATATACTCGTTCTAGAATAGAAGAAGCCTCAAGTTATATTCTATTACAACTTTATTTTGATATATTTGGAAGAACCTTGTCATGAATGCGAAAATCAAAATAGTGCTAAACAAAAAGTACAATGTATAAAGGAAGAAATGAACTCTATGAAACATTGAGAGTGGAAAAAATATATTCTTTGGTACTGTTGTATCTTAAGAAACAATCCCTTGGCTGTGGTAAGGAATCAGTGCTCAATACATTTGTATATTTATGTCACAGAAATGCTATATCAAATGGTTTTTGCATAATGACCCTCAGAAATTTGTTATTAAACCCTCAAGAATCTGATGCAACAAATGCTTCACAATGCCATTATATGTTGATATTAAATGGATTGATAAGAAGAACATGAAGGAAGGAAGCCCAAACTGATATGTTGATAAACAGAATCTATCACTTTAAACTTCAAAAGAATTTTAAGAAACTAGAATATTTAAAATGAAGGAGCGCCCATTAAGGATATTTAACTCTTAATTACATATGTAAAAAGAGACCTGCAGCTTCATTACTTCATTTTATTCATAGAAGGAAAATTCAGAATGGAAACTGGAAAACATATTAATAACAACAGATGCAAGAATCTTGATCTTCATTCATTAATCATCATAAAATTGAGTACAAAATTTGCAGTAGTCCAAAGGTCTAAAACTCAGAACCTTTTCCTTTCAACTCTTTCTCTTTAAATACAATATAAAGCAGTTTGTAACTGCTGAAACTACTCCTAACTGCTCAAACTACTTGAAACTTCTTAAACTACCTATTACATATCATCGAAATGTCTTATTACATTTACATTCTCTTAAAAGAGATAAAATAAAACTTAAATCCTATTCTATTTTTTTAATATGAATTGGTCCAGTTTTTGTTGTATTCTCTTGATTTTTTGACTTGTCTTTCTTTGAATTTGAGGGATATTTAGGTAGAACAGTCATCCAGGATCTGCATTTCTTCCACACTTCAATGTTTGTCTTAGGTGAATTAATCAACCTGTGATACTCTAGTCTAAAGGCAGTGATTTTGTTGAATGATTGTCTCTCTGTAAATAAGGTCTTCACCAACCATAATAACCGAAATTGCCTCTAAAGAAAGTTAATAACTGTTGCCCCTTTCAAAATCTGAGTCTTCTCGTGAGTGTTATCTACCTTACTTTTTTCTAATATCACTAGTGGTTCATAAGAATCCCATGATAAAATACTGCCTCCAAGTCCCCAGCATGATGGAAATCCTGCCCTCGCTCTTTTGTCATACAGATTTTCAAACTTGTTTACTGCTTCCTTGATCTCAGTCAACTTCTTCTCAGTGGTCTTCCTGCAATAATTTTAACAATCAATTTTTTAATCTCCACAGCATATTGAATCCTATCTTTAATCTCATTTTCCTCTAACTCTTGTTCAGTCTTTGAATCAATGAAATCAATAAATTTCTTTGCCCAAATAGCTATGTTAATAGTCTTATGCTTGTCTGCCATAACCTACTCCTCAAAATCTCTGATAATGCTTTTTTCTTCTGACACAATAGTCATAGATCCCCAAGTTGCTTTCATTTCTTCAATGATTTCACTCAAGATGATGTCCTTAGCCTGTATCAAAAAATATATTTCCCTTCAATTTCTCCTTTAGACTCTTAATCTTAGCATCAGCTGTTTGGAAATATGTCTTGTATTTATTGATCTCCCCATCCTTGGCTTGCATTATTTTTGTTACTGTCTCTAGATCATTTTGTGCCCTTTTGAGATGTCTCTCTGCCATCTTTAATTCAGTGTTCAATTAATATATCTGTGTTGTTGGATCATCATTTCCAAATGGAAAAATAATAGTGCAGGAATGATAATTAATCTGATTTTGTAATGACAACACAGTTTCCTTTAACTTAGTAATTTCCTCTTCTTTCTGTAAGAGTTGTTGAAGAAGTTTGTCTTTCTCACTTTCCACTTCTGCCACCTCTGCTGCCATAAAATGCTCTCCTGTAGGTAACTTCAAATTTTTCTTCAACACAGAAATTTCAGATTCTGCACTTTGTAGCAACTTCTACACATCAGACCTGTCATTTGGATCTACTCCAATATTTACAATTATTTTCTTGAGTTCTTCATTCTGTGTTGTTAAAGCCCTGGAGTTGGCTTTCTCCAATTTCAGTTGCTTGATCACCTTTCCTAACATGTTTTTTGCCTTAAGAGCCATTGCATTAGTTTTGGTCAAATCACTTACTATCAGTTGACCTCTTTTCATATGTAAATTTACTTTGTCAAGCAAAGGAATATTTCTTACATCAACAGTTAAATTTATAGTATTGAAATTATTTGATGACCCTATAGTCATATCAGAGGGGTGAGAAAGAGCAATATTAAACTGATCTTTTTCAAGATCCATGGCAGTCAACAATCTTGTTTGATCTGGAGTTATTTGATACTCAGCCTGTGTTTCCATTCCAGCCTTCATCCTTTGATATCTTTCAGCAATCTGAGAAAATACTTGTTTAATCAAAGGTACCTATTACTGAGCATCTCCATGTCTTCTTGGCGAGGCAGGGAAATTTTGCTCATCTCCTAGTTGAAGTGAGAAACCAGGTTGAGCACCTGCTAAATCTTCATTGAATTTTGTCCTCTTTTCAGCTCTTTGATCCTCATCCTCAGAACCTGCAAATGTCTCTTTACTCCTCTTACTTGCTTTCTCAGATATAATAGGAGTCTGTATATTTGAGCCAACAAAACCTGAAAAACCCTTATTTGCTAGCTTTTCTATGTCAGGTCTACTTTCATGAACAAATGTTGAATAACCATTTTCAATTCTCCTATTTGAAATCACTTTATGGGGGTCATAAGCCCACTTATCTCCTTACATCAAGTGCATCCCATCTAACATCATATTAACTTCATCAGATGATTCTCTCATGTTGACTATAAATAGACCCACAGACATAGGTAACCTAAACATATGACCCTTTTTCATAGGTACAAAATGTATTTGGTCAACATTTAAACTCTACCTGATGAACTCTAAAGAAAATAATCTCATAGGCACAAATATAGGAAGCCTATATGGTTCTACCCCAACCCCATGAAGTATAATATCTGAATAGTCTTCATAAACATACCAATCTCCAAACTTACAATTTGTTCCCAACTACAGGAACTCTTGAGCCTTTGGCAGGAAGCATGGGGGAGAAAACCCATTCATAATTTTATATGCAGTAGACATAAAATGAGTTTCAAAATCAAACAAACCCTCCTCATTCTGTTCTTCTCTAACTACATCAGTCCAAAACACTATTGATTGCCTCTTTATTTTACATCCATGATATTTAACCCCAAATGCAATAATTCTTCCACATTTTGATATAAAAAGAGGTAAATGATAAGAGAGGGGAACCTGAATGACCCAATGAGTGACAAACTCATGAGTTGAGTATTGACAACTTCTTGCCAATATGAAGGAATATACAACACTACTCTTGGCTTCATCATCAATGCAAACATTCTGAGAACGGATTTGTCAATTATGTTGTCATCTTCTTTTCCCAATATCTTTGAAATACACCTCAGCACCGGTCAACTTCTGCGTCGAAAACTTCCATGGAGAATTCTTTGTTGTCATGTACAAACTGCTTTGTATCTGGCTTGAACTGCAAGACTATCATAATGTGCTTTCAATGGCTCGTCAGTGAATTGAACATATGATTCTGACTCTGGGTAACACAGGGCTTGACGAATTAATAGGGCTGAGTCTTGTAAGACATTCTCTCCTAGAAAATTCATTACAAAGCATTTTCCAAGGTACATGATGAACACTATCTAGTGCACAAACTCAGGGAAAAGGTGAGTTCTTGGAATGCATGTAGACAGTACACCAGTTTTGGCCATGGCGAAGAAAATTGGACATGCCTTATCATTCAGAGAGACCTGCTGATAGAATTGGAGGTGATCTAAAGAGCACACAGTGTCTCGAATATCCCTCTCAATGTCCATGAGAGGAATATGGCTGGATGAGCCGGAAAGAGATGAAATCTTGGCCATAATTTTGTTCAGGGTGGTGAACAATGACAAGATGGCAGAGAACAATGGAAGACACAGGCGCAATCAAATTGATAAGTACATAGAAACATCAATAACCTTGTGAAAAGAGGAACCAATTTTAAATAGGTGGTGTGGGGCTTATGAATTAAATGCTGAGTTGATGCACCAAAATACTGTTAAACGGTACCATGGCATGGCTGATAGTTGTCGCCAACTAGTGGCTTACGTCACTGCGGGAGGCTTCAAAGGTACGAATAGCTCGTCGGGGTGATGCCCCACAGTTAATCTTGGCCGCAGCTCTTGATTGGCCCTGCAGTCAATGAGGTCAACTATGGAGGCACCCTCCTCATTAACACGTGTGTTGAATGTGCCCACTGGTTGCCGCTTTTATCTCCTACCAAACAAATCTTTGAATCCTGCTGACAAACTTGATCGTTCATTAACTGAGCACTGAGACCCACCTTCACAAATATTTTAAAGTATTGAACTTTAAAATTATATCAAACATTACATCTTCGAGTTAAAGTATGAGAAAATTGTACTTTAACATACATTTTTTGTATTTTTCAATTTTTTTGTATTTTTGAAAAATTAAAATAAAGGATATTGCAATTGAGCCACAACATCTGGCTCCACCTAGGGATAGTGTTTTTTTCCACGAAACACTAAGAACTACATATTAGTGCCTTCACTTCAGGCATGGAGCCAAATGCTATTTGATGAAATATGAACAATGAGAAAACCAAATATGTACAATGGTGGACCATAAAATCTCAATGCTAGAAATAATGTTTTAGATACTGCCCATTCACAAGCAGCTCTACTGTTTCTCCATCAAGATCCTCCAACATGAATGTGTTATTTGATCTAACCTCAACAATCTTGTATGGGCCATACCAGAGTGGATCAAACTTACCATGCTTTCCCTTCTCTTCTTTTTGGTATCCCATCTTAATACCAAATCTCCAATTTGAAAAAGAATCTCATTTTATTTTCTATTAAAAATGGACTTCATCTTTTCTTGATAGGTGATCAAGTTTTCCCTGACTTTGTTCCTGCTCTCACTTGATTCTATAACTTTTTTCAGTCTCCTCACCAATCACCGGTCTAGCCAACTAAATAGGAAATAAAGCTTGAGTACCATAAACCAGCTCATAATGAGACTTACCTGTAGATCTTCTAGTAGTCACTCTTACTGCCCAAAGAGAAAATTTCAATTTTGAGTCCCAATTTTTCTGATTTTCATTGATTGCCTTCTTCAAAATATTAACCAATGTCTTGTTGGAAGATTCAGGTAGCCCATTCCCTTGAGGATGATATGTTGTAGAATGAGACAGAATGACACTATAGGTTTGACAAAAATTTATGAATCCAACTATAATGGCCTCCACACACATTTTCATGATATTCTTTTATAACTTCCATTGATTCACCTTCTGTCAAACACAATAACAAAATTCCAGCAAGATCCTTCCAATATAACTTAGCATCAATTATGAAATATGTCTGAGATTTCAGCTTAAGAGCTCTGTATTTTGTTCTGTTCAGTGAGTTTGGGCAAGAGAAAAAACATAAGTAATGAAAAATATCCTTATACCGATCAGAACATAGGAACTTGTATTTAATTATTGTCTTTGTACTGCCCTGACTGGTTTCATCAATAGCTTCATCTAAAGATGTCAGCAAATTAATTCCCAAAGCTTGAAAATTTGACTCCGTTAACAGCTTTTCCAAACCTTGACCTTTGACAAATTTGGTAGTTTTGATATCTAAGTCATATTCTTGGATCTTAGCTATACATTTTCCTCTTTTATCTTCCACGTCAATTTGAATCAACACATCCTTCACAACAGAGTTAGGCACATGAGAAACTATCTGAGACTGCAACACATAGGTCCTGAATGCTTTTAATGCTTTAACTAAAGCATACACATGTTTTTCCATAATGTTATATTTAAGTTCAGCATCCCTGAGAACTTTACCGGAAAATGCTATAGGTTGTTCTTTGCCCTCTTCATTCTTCTGCAACAGCACAACAGCAATGGTAGTAGGTGATGAAAATGAAAATATTTGAAAATCCTTTTGATAATCTGGACTGATCAGAACATGAGCTTCTTGAAAGGCTTATTTAATCCTAGAAAAGGATTCTCTAGCATCCTTGTCCCACTTTACTTCAGCATTCTTCTTCAACATATATGTTATGTTTCTGAAAATTTCAGCATAATTTGGGACAAATCTTCTGAGGAAATTTATTTTTCCTAGAAACCTCTGAATGTCCTTTTTAATCCTGGGTAAGGGAATTGTCTAGACAGCTTCAACTCTTGCTGGATCAATTTTTTCTCCCTGATTTGAAACAATATGTCCTAACAACTTTCCTTCCTCCAAGGCAAATAATGATTTTTTGGGATTCAATAACAACCCAAACTTTTTTCATTTCAGGAAAGCCTTATGTAAATGCTCCAAGTGTTCATCATCTGAACCTGAAAAAATGGTCACATCATCCAAATATATGACTACAAACCTATCACCCACAAATTCTATGTCCATTTCCCTTTGAAAAATGGCTCATGCGTTCATCAGGCCAAAAGGCATTCTTGCATACATGAACGTTCCCCATGGTGTGGTAAAAGTTGTTTTCTTCTGATCTTCTTTTTCAACGGCTACTTGATTGTAGCCAGAAAAACCATCAACCATAGACAATCTATATGCTCCTGTCACTTTCTGTAAAACATAGTCCATCTTAGGCAAAGGATAATTTTCTTTAAGTGATGCTCTGTTTAAATTCCTAAAGTCAACACATAGCCTTATCTCTCCATTATTTTTCCTCACAGGAACTAGGTTAGAAACCTAGTCTAAATATATGAGTGGGACTATAATTTTTGCCTGCAACAATTTCTTTACTTCCTTTTCAATTGGAGCAAGTAGCAATGGATTGATCTGTCTTAGTTTCTACCTGTGAGGCTTGACCCCATCCTTCAAAGGTATTTTGTGCTGAATAATACCTAGATCATATGTTTTCAAATCCTCATAGGACCATGCAAATACATCCATATATCTTTTCAAAAGATCAATGTACCTTTCTTTATAATTCTTAGGGACACCCTTGAATAACTTGACAACCTTGGGCTCCTGTTGAGTTCCCAAATTACAATCTTCCATCTCACCCTCTTGAGGTGCCTTCTTTTGATCCAGTGCTACATCATTTGAATCAAACAATCTTTCAAGAGGAACTAATCCTCTGGGCAATATATTTTCCTTGAACTAAATTTTTTTTTATCACCTATTGATTGCTTAAGAGTTTTCAATTCTTCATTCTGATTAGTCTGTTCACTTTCTTGATCTATTTCACTATCTTCAAAGTTTTCAATCATTGTCAGGAAATGATTTATCTTCTCATCATCTTCAAAAACTTTCTAGTGCTTAACATTGTTAGGAATGGAGGGTCTATGCCTGAACTCAATCTCATGCCTCAGTTTCGGATTTATAGGTGGCTTGAAAGTACTAGCTGCAACTGCCAGCGAATACACCATTTTGCTTTCTTCTCTTGGAATGAATTGAAGATTCAAAGCTTCAAAATAATTCGCAATCAGGTCCCATACTTCATTCCTATATGACCTCAACCTTGGATGTTTGGCTTGACAAAGATTTTTAATCTGTCTTATAATCAACTTAGAATCACAAAACATGGAAATATAATGGATTCCCATTTTTTTAGCAGTTTGAAGACTCAAAATTAATGCCTCATACTCAGCTACATTATTTGTTGATTCAAATTCAAGCTTAAAAGAAAAAGGCAAAAGATTACCTTCTAGAGATATCAGTAAAAATCCAACTCTTGTGCCATCTTTGGAATAGGCACCAGCAAAATAACACTTCCAAATTTTGTTTGAACCCAGCTCATTATTTACAATTGCTGAAATGAGTTGCTTCTCTGAGTCTTAAACAAACTCTGCATCTTCATGCAGCATAAAACAACAAATATCTTCCTTCTCTTGACCATAAATAGGGGAATTTTCTACATCTTTCTTTGTGGTGTTTTTAACAAATCTTGTCTCTTTATATAACCTTCTTTCTTCCCCATTGAAAACAAGAATAATAGCATATGTGAAGTCTAGTTTTAAAACACCTCCAAGCTTCGCTCCCCAAGATCTAGAAAAAAGCATACCAAATATAGCCAAAATATATACAACCACTACATCCATCATGATACTTTTGGCTAGAATTTGGGCCAGGGATACCTCCATGTCTTTGATAAGCCTAACACACTTCACCTTTTTTGAATCAAATGAATATAGATCTCTATAGGGCTTAGTAATTTGAAAATTCAATTATTTCATTACAGATAATGGCATGAGATTATGTGAAGCACCAGAGTCCAACATACAATTATGAAAAATGAAATCATGAAGAAGCAGTGATATATAAATGGGGGAACAGAAGAATCTACCTCCTCCATGTTATGTCCCTATATTAATAGTGTAATCCCTTATTATGTTAGTGTAGCCCCCCTTATTATTGTTGTTGTACCCCTGTAACCCCCATATTGTTATTATTGTGCCCTTACATTATTATGGTTAGGTCATCTAGGATTACATTGTGGCCCCACTAGGATTATATTGTGGCCCCATGGACTCCTATATATAGAAGGAGGTTTTGGTCATTTGTATCATCCAAGAATTGTTCATTCATGTAATGTATTGGAGGTTGCCCCTTTGAAGTGGCTTATTTATAAGGCATTGATATCCCTTTTCTTCTATTTTTGGAGCTGGTTTCACAACATTTGGTATCAAAGCTTTGGATTCTAGGGTTTTCGCTACTCCAAATAGGTCATTGTGGCATTTTCGCTATAACTTTTTTTCTACGAAGGTTCAGAAGCTGAAATTTTTAGAGTGCGAAACCGAAATCCTGAGGAACATCGTCGCAAACTTTTAGAGCTTGTTTTGCAATATTTTCGGAGATATGATATGTGGAAGTTATGGATTTTTGCAAACTCCTTTTTCACTTAAAAAGGTCATCACGGAATTTTCTCTATAACTTTTTTTCTACGAAGATTCAGAATCTAAAATTTTAAAGCGCGAAGCAGAAATCCTAAGGAACATCATCAAACAATTTTAGAGCTTGGTTCGTAATATTTTTGGAGATATGATCTGTGGAAGTTAGGTCTTTTTCAGGCTCCCGAACTTTATCTCAAAGAGGTGATCGTGGGAAAATCTTCATAACTCCCTCTCTAAGCATCGGATTGGAATTTTCTAAAAAGTGACTGGAAGTATACAAGCTGTAGTTTCCTGCCTATAAATTTCAGAGCCAAAGGAGCAAACAGTGACACGTGGCAAGTCGTACAAGTTTTCTCTACTGAACCAGTCCATAATTAGGTCATCGTAGGAGATTGGGCACAACTTTGTCTTAAAGAACCCAAATTAGGTCAGACTTGTGGCATTCTAAAGAGAATTCAGAGGGCTACCTTAGTGCCAAATTTCAGATATTGAATATATGAAATCACAAAGGTAATTCAATTTCAATTTCAAGCTCCTCAAAATCAAGAAAAATGTGTGAATTTAGTTTTTAAAATTGCATAACGTTTGTTTGAAAAAGCAGTTTGAAGTGATTCCAAGGGCATATTTTAAAACTTTTATCAGTATTGGGTTATATAATGCCTCCAAAAAATAAGTCCATACCCATTAAGCCCTCAAAAATCTATACTATGACGCATGAAGAGGAATAATTGCAGTGTGAGATATCAAAATTACAGTACCAAGTGCAACAAATTTCTATCTTACGAAGAGAAACCGAAGATGACATAGATGGTTTAAAAGTAGAAATGGAGGCTAAGTTGGGTAGTTTGAAGGATAAAATAATAGCTAATATGGATGATGAATTAGTTGAAGATCACATCGAGCATCAACAACGAGTTCTCCAACTCTCAAAGGATAACCTAACTTTGGTGTAGAATCTAATGAAACAACAGGAAGATCAACATCACACGAAAGAATTTCTGAAGCAGTCACAGAAACAAGAACTCGACAAGTACGATCAATTTCAAAGTATCTCAGCAAGTGGAAGAACTTTCCTGTAGAAGATTCCACATGGGATGATGAGAATTTTATACAGAAGCATCAAGAAATAATCAAGCGTTGAGGACAACACTTGTTTGAAGGAGAGGGGCATGTTAAGTCCCTATATAAATAGTATAGCCCCTTATTATGTTAGTGTAGCCCCCCTTATTGTTATTATTGTACCCCTGTAACCCCCATATTGTTATTATTGTGCCCTTAAATTATTATTGTTGGGTCGGCTAGGATTACATTGTGGCCCACTAGGATTACATTATGGCCCCATGGACTCCTATATATAGAAAGGAGGTTTTGTAAATTGTATCATCCAAGAATTGTTCATTTATGTAATGTATTGGAGGCTTCCCCCTCGAAGTGGCTTATTTCTAAGGCGTTGATATCTTTTTTCTTCTATTTTTGGAGTACAGTTTAACCTTTCTTCTTGGACTAAAGTGACCACTAGTTTTTCCTCTTGCAAATTCACAATATCACCAATATTATCAGATTGAGAAAGATTAATGAATTCTGCAATCTCCTTCTTGTAACCTAGTGTCTTAGCTAGCTCAAGAAGGGGTAATTGGATTTTGACCTTTTCTAGCTCTTTGGATAGACTAAAAGCTTGATTTCGTTTGACAATCTTCTCAGATTCTTCTTGATTTCTGCTAGGATTAGCAATTTGTTCAGGCACAGTAACAACCTTCTCCAAATTATTAGTATCAATAGACTTATTTTGGGAAGTTTCAGCCTATTGTTTTTCAGTTCCACCTACTGGATTCATAGGTTGTTTCCCCTTATCTGATTGTTTTACTGAGTTCCTTGGTTGTGGAGTTGCCATTGGAGAAGGGACTAACTCTTGCTCTTTCTCTTCATCATCCTACATCCTTGATCTCTTTCTTGATCTTAAATCATACTTCTTAGGCAACTCTGCTTGCATAAAATCTGTGAATTGCTTACAATACTCATCCATCTCTTCTTGGTCAAATGACACCTCAGCTTATGTGCACTCTTCTTCACATTCTTCCCCTTCTTCATCTTCTTTCATGTACATGGCAGATATCTGATCTTCAACTTCCCTTTGATCATCTGCAGTAAACTGTGGGGGTGTTGCTTCTATATACAGTGTTGCCTGAACTTGGTCTTGATCTCTTCTCTCCCTCTGCAAAATTTGCAGGGACTGCTTTCTAAATTGAGGATTGAAAACTCCTCTGTCTTGTTGTGCAGGCCGTTGGGAGTTTTTACTATCTAGCTCCATCTTCACTAATTTATTTGACAAATTCTTGATAACCTTTGTCATGTCATCAATCCTCTGATCCTGTGGTGATTCCTCTTTGGACTTACCTTTCTCTTGAACTGACTGTTTTTCTTGTGTCTTCCCAATGGCAGTCATGTTTGCTTCAATCTCCAAAGCATCAGTTTGGATTTGTTCAAGAGTAGGAGATCTCCTCTCTCTTAAAGTGAAACTAAAATCTGACTCAAAAGCTCCAGCAAAAACTACCCTTGCTCCAACAGGAGGAGGTTTCATTTCTGTGGGTAAACTATTATACAATTTGTTGAATATTTTAATAAAATCACTCATGTTTTCATTAGGCTTTTTCTTGATTACATTGAACTTAGTTAATGAATAACCATTATCTCTTTTTTCACCCCATATTTGAGCGAACTATGTCTCTAATTCCTCCCAATTATTAATTGATCCATTCAGCAAACCTTTAAACCATTTTCTTGCCTCTCCATTTAGAGACTGTACAAAAAGTCTCATTACTACATCAAGATGTTCAACATTTAGATTTTCAGCAAAAGTGCAAAACAATGGCAAGTGTTGTTCTGCAGTCACTTCATCTTCACCAGTAAAATGAGGAAGTAACTTGAGGTATTCTTGGGGCATGGAATTCATAGGTTGTGGAATATTTAACGGTGCATACCTATTCATCAAGAAAGCATGGGATGCCATTTTTATGCCTTGGTTAGCCGCTCCTTGAGTAGGTGGGGTTTGTGAACCAGTTGTGGGTGTGGATCAATGGGGTAAAACAACTGATATGGGAAGGGGTTGATGAACAATAGAAGAAGAACCAACAATTGTATTAGGTTGAGCTTGTGTGAATGTGAGTGAAACAGACTCAAAATATTGTTCTTCTAACCTTGGTTCTTGAAAATAGACTAGTGGGGAAAAGGATTCTTGTTCCGAGAAAATGAGTTTCTGGGAAATATCCTTGGATGAAGGGTTATGTGAACTGCTGCCAGGTGCAGGCAGTGTAGCATCAGGTGTAGAAAGCGTTTTTGGTTTCTGAGCTTTTCTAGAAACCAAATTTTTAGGATCTGACAGAATATGAACTTTATGTTGCGAGGTATATGACCTTTTATGTGGCCTTTTATACGCCAGAATTATGAAACGAAAACATGGCCTGATATTTCCTCCTCTCTGAACAACTAGAGGAAATATGATAAAAACCCATGGAATGAACTTCACTTCTTCGTCCCCAGCAATGACGCCAAAAAATGTTGTATCTTAAGAAACAATCCCTTGGCTGTGGTAAGGAATTAGTGCTCAAGACATTTATATATTTATGTCACAGAAATGTTATATCAAATGGTCTTTGCTTAATGACCCTCAAAAAATTATTATTAAAACCTCAAGAATTTGATGCAGCAAATGCTTTACAATGCCATTATATGTTGATATTAAATGGAGTGATAAGAAGAAAATGAAGGAAGGAAGACCAAACTGATATGCTGATAAACAAAATCTATCACTTTAAACTTCAGAAGAATTTTAAGAAAGTAGAATAGTTAAAATGAAGGAGTGCCCATTAAGGATATTTAACTCTTAATTACATATGTAAAAAGAAACCTACAACTTCATTACTTAATTTTATTCATAGAAGGAAAATACAGAATGGAAACTGGAACACGTATTAATAACAAAAGATGTAAGAATCTTGATCTTCATTCATTAATCATTAGAAAATTGAGTACAAAATTTGTAGTAGTCTAAAGGTCCAAAACTCGGAAAATTTTCCTTTCAATTTTTCTCTTTAAATACAATGTAAAGAGGTTTGTAACTGCTCAAACTACTTGAAACTTCTTAAACTACCTATTACATATCATCAAAATGTCTTATTACAAATACATTCTCTTAAAAGAGATAAAATAAAACTTAAATCCTAATCTATTTGCAGAATATGAATTGTTCCCGTTGCTACTGTATTCTCTTGATTTGCTGACTTGTCTTTCTTTGAAGTTGAGGGATATTTAGGTAGAACAGTCATCCAGGCTCTGCATTTCTTCCACACTTCAATGTTTGTCTTAGGTTAATTAATCAGCTTGTGATACTCCAGTCTAAAGGAATTGATTATGTTGAATGATGGTCTCTCTGTAAATAAGGTCTTCACCAACCATAATAATTGAAAGTGCCTCTGAAGAAAGTTAATAACTGTTGCTCCTTTCAAAATCTGAGTCTTCTCATGAGTGTTATCTACCTTTCTTTTTGCTAATATCAGTAGTGGTTCATAAGAATCCCATGATAAAAGACTGCCTCCAAGTCCCCAGCATGATGGCAATCCTGCCCTGGCTCTTTTGTCGTACACATTGTCAAACTTGTTTACTGCTTCCTTGATCTCAGTCAACTTCTTCTTAGTGGTCTTCCTGCAATCATTTTTAACAATCAATTTGTTAATCTCCACAACATATTCAATCCTATCTTTAATCTAATTTTCCTTTAACTCTTGGTCAGTCTTTGAATCAATGAAATCAATAAATTTATTTGCCCAAATAGATCTATTAATAGTCTTCTGCTTTTCTGCCATAACCTGCTCCTCAAAATCTCTGATAATTCTTTTTTCTTCTGACACAATAGTCAGAGATCCCCAAGCTGCTTTCATTTTGTCAATAATTTCACTCCAGATGATGTCCTTAGCCTATATCAGAGATACATTTCCCTTCAATTTCTCCTTTAGACTCTTAATATCAGCATCAGCTATTTGGCTATCTGTCCTGTATTTATTGATCTCCCCATATTTGGCTTGCATTATTTTTGTTACTGTCTCCAAATCATTTTGTGCCCTTTTGAGATCTCTCTCTGCCATCTTCAATTCAGTGTTCAATTGAGATATCTATGCTGCTGGATCATCATTGCTAGATGGAAAAATAATAGTGCAGGAATGAGAATCAATCTGATTATGTAATGACAACACAGTTTCCTTTAACTTAGTAATTTCTTCTTCTTTCTGCAAGGGTTGCTGAAGAAGGCTCTCTTTCTCACTTTCCACTTCTGCCACCTGATGCAGGGGCATTAGGCTCAAGAAAATTCCTTGTATTTTAATAGACTTAGGGTTTTTTTTGTTTTCAAGGGAGTTGGTTTCTTATGTAATGATTTCAGTGATTTCAATGAGAATTAATTAAATATTGTGAGGAATTTTGTAAATGTTCTCGAATGTTGGAGAACATGAGAGAATTAGGCCAGTTGAGAGTGTATAGGGATTGAGAGATTTAAAAATTAATGTAAATCCTAAATTAGAATTTGTTTCATTATTTTGTGGATGTTAGAGGATATTCAAGGTTTTGTTGAGAGGATGAAGGATCTGAAACCAAAAATAGTTTCAAAACCTTTTGTATAAAATGTAAGCCTCAAAGGCATAAAAAGGGGTAGAAATATTTCAAGGTAGAGGTAGACAAATAGGGTTTTAATTGAAGCCAATGGGCTTTAGGAAAAAGGCCACTGATTTGAATATTAGGCCAGGGAAAAAAATCCTATGTAAATACTGGTTTTAATACAGAAAAAACTTAATTTCTGAGTTTTTACTGAGTGTATATTGTGTGCAAGTGAAATTGACAGGAACAGAGAGAATTATGTCATTTTATGTTCAATCTACAATTTAATAAATTGTGTGGTTTGAGGTTGAATGTTCATTTGTTGAATTCTGTGTAAAATTAGCATTGATCATAGAATGGATCGATGCCAGTAAAGAAATTGCCATGGACTTCTAATTGAGGTATAAAGCTTGCCTGTATGTATTTTGAAATTGGATTTGTTATCATACATAGCACTTCAAAGAGAAATTAGATGTTTTTTTGTATATGCACAGTAAAGTAAGGTCCGGGGTTTGGAGTCACACTTGAGTTTTATTGTGTTTATAACCGTTATAAACCACAGATAATGAATGTTGGAGAGGGTTTGGAGGTTGGTTGGAACCTGGCCCTGTTCGAATGAATGTTGGAGAGGGTTTGAAAATTTGATGGAACCTGACCCTATTCGAATCATGAGTTGAAAAATCTGTAATAAACCCTGTCGAAATTGAAAAAGGGTCAATTTCATTCATAACCTGAGTAGGTTTCTTGATTCCGGAATGATGCGTTGTGGAACCCTACATAAATATTTGCATTGAATGATGGAGATGTTGGATCGGTCAAAGTAATTCGTAGTGGAACGTGGTAGCGTTGTAGTGAACAGTAAAGATATATGGTGAAGTGGTTGTAAAGTTTTGCAGGTTGGAACCATAGTTCAAACAAAAACTCAAGTTAAATGAACGCGAAGATGGTTTTTGAAAAACCATAAATGGTTTTCACATGAGTAAGGCCTCGTAAGTAGTAAATTCTCGTTTGAACGTGATAACGATTGTGGAGCGACACGTGGATGTTCAATACCACCCATTTCGCTTGAAATATAGTCATTAAAGTTTGGGCTTATTTGGACGCGATATTCGTTGGATTATGTATGATCAAATTTAAGTGTGTGACTGTCGTTGGATGAAGAAGCACTGAGTTGGAGCGCGACGAACATCAACCATCAAATTTAATTAACGATGGACAGTGAAAAGGTGAGTTGATATGCTTTGGGCCCAAAAGTGTATATTAATGTATGTTGGTGCTTTAACCAAAGTCAGGGGTTTAAAATCAAATGAAATGGTAAGCGTGGGTCATCATATATATATGTGTGTGTGTGTGTGTGTGTGTGTGTGTGTGTGTGTGTGTGTGATGATAATTTGGGTTAAATGCAAAGTCGAATATTGATTCGAATAACATGAAATGGTTTTTGGTCTATGGATTATAACCATAGGATATAAAAAGGTAAGTTTCTGCATATCAAGTTTTTGTTGTTGGTTTTTATAACCATAGTTTAAAAGTGAAGAAATATTCTTTGAAGATTAAAAAGGAAAAGCTTCCGCACTAGAGTTACCCCAGGTTGAGAATTATTTTGGTTTATGAATGAACCATTTTTTTTTTAGTATGGAAGATGTGGGCTTTTGCAGCCTTCGGCTGCATCACCACCTCTACTGCCATAGAATGCTCTCATGTAGGTAACTTCAATTTTTTCTTCAACACATAAATTTCTGATTCTGCACTTTGTAGCAACATATACACAGCAGACCTTTCATTTGGATCTACTCCAATCTTTACAATTATTTTCTTGAGTTCTTCATTTTGTGTTGTTAAAGCCCTGGAGTTGGCTTTCTCCAATTTCAGTTGCTTGATCACCTTTCCTAACATGTTTTTTTCCTTAAGAGCCATTGCATTAGTTTTGGTCAAATCATTTACGATCAGTTGACATGTTTGCATATGTAAATTTACTTTGTCAAGCAAAGGAATATTTCTTACATCAACAGTTAAATTTAGAGTATTGAAATTATTTGATGACCCTATAGTCATATCAGAGGGGTGAGAAAGAGCAATCTTAAACTGATCGTTTTCAAGATACATGGCAGTTAGCAATATTGTTTGATCTGGAGTTGTTTGATACTCAGCCTATGCCTGCATTCTAGCCTTCATCCTTTGATTTCTTTCAGCAATCTAAGAAAATAATTGTTTAATCAAAGGTACCTATTCCTGAGCATCTCGATGTCTTCTTGGCGACGTTGGGACATTTTTCTCATCTCCTAGTTGAAGTGAGAAACCAGGTTGAGTACCTGCTAAATCTTCATTGAATTTTGTCCTCTTTTCAGCTCTTTGCTCCTCAACCTCGGAATCTACAAATGTCTCTTTACTCCTCTTACTTGATTTCTCAGATATAATAGGAGTATGTATATTTGAGCCAACAAAATCTGCAAAACCCTTATTTGTTAGATTTTCTATGTCGGGTCTGCTTTCATGAACAAATGTTGAATAACCATTTTCAATTCTCCTATTTGAAATCACTTTATGGGGGTCATAAGCCCACTTATCTCCTAACAGCAAGTGCATCCCATCTAACATCATATTAACTTCGTCGACTGCTTGTCTCATGTTGACTATAAACGGACCCACATACACAAGTAGATTAAACATATGACCCTTTTTCATAGGTACAAAATGTATTTGGTCAACATTTAAACTCTACCTGATGAACTCTAAAGCAAATAATCTCATAGGCACAAAGATAGGAAGCCTATATGGTTCTACCCCATCCCCATAAATTCTAATCTCTAAATAGTCTTCATAAACATACCAATATCCAAACTTACAATTTGTTCCCAACTACAAGAACTCTTGAGCCTTTGGCAGGAAGCATGGGGGAGAAACCCCATTCAGAGTTCTACATGGCGCAGTAGACATAAAATGAGTTGCAAAATCAAACAAACCCTGGTCATTCTGTTCTTCTCTAACTACATCAGTCCAAAACACTACCGACTGCCTCTTTTTATTTACATCCATGATATTTAATCCCAAATGCAAGAATTCTTCCACATTTTGATATAAAAAGAGGTAAATGGTAAGAGAGGGGAACCTGAATGACCCAGTGAGTGATAACCTCATGAGTTGAGTATTGACAACTTCTTGTCAATATGAAGGAATATCCAACACTACTCTTGGCTTCATCATCAATGCAAACATTCTCATAACTGATTTGTCAATTATGTTTTCATCTTCTTTTCCCAATATCTTTGAAATGCACCTCAGCACTAGCTGAACTTCTGCGTCGAAAACTTCCATGGAGAATTCTTTCCTACCGGGTACAAACTGCTTCGTATCTGGCTTCAGGAAAAAGACAAACTGATTGAAATCTTGACCTGCAAGACTATCATAATGTGTTATCAATGACTCGTCAGTGAATTGAACATATGATTGTAAATGTGGGTAACACAGGGCTTGGCGAATTAACAGGGATAAGACTTGTAAGACATTCTCTCCTAGAAAATTCATTACAAATAATTTTCCAGGGTACATGACGGGCACTAGCCAGTGCACAACTCAGGGAAAAGGTGCGTTCTTGGAATGCATGCAGACAGTATACCATTTTTGGCCATGGAAGAGAAAATTGGACATGCCTTTTCATTTAGATAGACCTGCTGATAGAATTGGAGGTGATCTAAAGAGCACACAGTGTCTTGAATATCCCTTTCAGTGTCCATGAGAGGAATATGGTTGGATGAGCCGGAAAGAGATGAACGCTTGGCCATAATTTTGCTCAGGGTGGTGAACAATGACAAGATGGTGGAGAAAAATGGAAGACACAGGCACAATCAAATTGACAAGTGCAGAGAAACAACAATAACCTTGCAAAAAGAAGAACCAATTTTAAATAGGTGGTGTGGGGCTTATGAAGTAAATGTTGAGTTCACGTGCCAAAAGACCATTAAATGGTACCATGACGTGGTTGATAGTTGTCGCCAACTAGTATCTTACGTCACTGTGGGAGGCTAAAAAGGTATGGAGAACTCGTCGGGTTCATTCCCCCACAGTTAATCCTAATCGCAGATCTTGATCGGCCCCGCAATCAATGGGGCCAATTGTGGAGGCACCCTCCTCGTTAACCCGTGTGTTGAATGTGCCCACGGGTTGCCGCTTTTATCTCCTGCCAAAAAAATCTTCGGATCCCGCTGACAAACTTGATCGTTCATTAACTGAGCGTTTAGACCCACCTTCACAAATATTTTAAAGTATTGAACTTTAAAATGATATCAAACATTACATCTTCGAGTTAAAGTATGAGAAACTTGTACTTTAACATACATTTTTTGTATTTTTGACAAATTAAAATAAAGGATATTTCAAATGAGCCACAACAGGTACCACGGTAAAATAAAACTATGCCCTCAGTTAGATTTGAGGCAACAAATATTAAAGGAATCATATTATTCTCCAATTGCAAGACATGTAGGGGTCCTTAAAACATATCAAAGGATCTAAAAACATTTTATGGATAAGGAATGAAGAAATATATTTAAAAACTTATAGGATATGATAGTTTGCTAAAGAATAAAGGAGAGATAGTAAAATCTCTAGGGTTACTTCAACCATTACAATACCTAATCAAAAATGGGAAGAGATATCAATGGACTTCATTACAAGGTTACTAAAATATGAAGGTAAGGATGTCATTTTTGTGACCATTGTGGATAGACTCACAAAATGTACACATTTTTGCATAATTTAAAGTACATACACAACAATCCAAGTGGTAGAAGTGTTCACAAAGGAATTTCATAGACTTCGTGGTTCTCCTAAAGTAATACTAAGTGACAGAAATCCAAAATTTGTAGGACTTTTTTCGAAATAATTAATGAGTATGAGTGGAACAATACTAGTGATGATTTCAACATGTGTTATACATATGATCCATAAATTTCCATGGACATTCCACTCGATAATTCATCACAATAGATCTAATGAAATTATAATTAAAATTCGAAATATACACTATGAGGGTTAATTTCTCCTTATATTTTATGAATTCATTGATTAATGTGTTATTCTTATGCATGAAATATATAAAATATGCAAAAAATAGAGAACAAAAAAAAAACTCACAAACCATAATTAAGACAAGATATAACCCAAGAAACTCTTTTGAGAGAAAACCCAACTAGAAGGTGAGGTTGTGATGCTCTCTTTCTATGAATGAAAAATGGATGTGAGTACAAAGAAGTGAGACCTATGGATCTTGAAATGTTATAGTGCACAAACCCTCTCTTTTTTCTCTCTCCTCATCCACTCTTAGCTACTCTGCTCATCTATGGAACAAAATGTAGTCGAATAGAATGGAACCCTTTTCCTTCTAGTGGCCCAATTATAACACAACCCAATAGCCTAATAGCGGTTAATTTTGACTCCTTCAATTCTGAGCTAGAGTTACACTATGTAATATTATTGGCAAGGAAACAGGTCTCGTAGACAAGACCCAGGTTCAGGGATTGGGCCAACAAGGGATTCCGCTGTAGTCTAGCACCACGTCGGAATTTTCACCCTACTCCGAAGAGCAGAGAGTCTCACCCAACGCATGTCGTGACCACATGAAGGAGGGGAGCAGACCAGTATTAGTAGATGGATCCGAAAATCAAAGCTAACATAGAATCATACGCATACATAACACCATATAAAGAAGATCTCTCAGACCATCGTGCAGATAATAAGCAATTAAAATTTTAAAGCACTAAAGGAGTCATGCAACACATTCAAAACATGTGATATACCAGCAACCATCAGATATATTAATAACCTTTCAACAGAATCAAGTGTTACATCGCTCGACAGAATGAGCTTCCCGATCCGTTTACAAAGGTCCCGTAGGACAGAGAGAGATACATCAGCAATAACAGATCTATGGAGACACAAGAGATACAAATATGTCGAGACCAGGACAGACCTCTCCTGTGGCGTCTGCTACTCGGCCTCGTTCTACTCTAACCTCGCTCTTTTCCTTTTTCTTATGTTCAGTGTGTCCCCTTTTTCTGCTGGGTGACGGCCTATTTATTCACCAGCCAGCGCAACTGTTAGTTTCTCTTGTGTTCTCACTCGATTGCCTTCGGCTTCTTCCTGTTGAACAGGATTTCCAGTGTCTGTCCTTTGCAGCATCTTTCCTTCATTTGCACTTGTCTGCGCCAACCTTGTCACCTATCTCCTACTCCTTCGCAACCTCGGCAGCTCCGCTGCCTACCGTTGTTGCGCCTGCCATGTGCCAATCCGCAATCCAAAATCTATCTTCATGCAAAATTCAAAACAAGGGCCCCAACAAGCCCCGACCACAGTCTCTTGACTCGTCTCGAGTAAATCGCAGATCACCGTCTCCACCTCCATGGCTCCACTTGTTCCCGTCTCCTGTTTCGCTGGTTGTCCCTCCTCTGGTTGCTCAAACAAGGGCCCCAAATCAGGGACCTTTGCAAGGGCCATGACCTTGAGTTCCTGGAAGGAAGCTATAGCCTTCTGCCACTCTTGCAGAATTGGTTCAGTTGCGACTACGATTTGAGTGACGGCTTCCTCTCCTCCTTCAGTTGGGAGCTTGCCAAAGACGGTTGAGACCTGTGTACTAGCCTGAGCGACCAGTTGCTGCATCTTTTGAGCACCTGCCATAACAGGCTGCCTGAGCTCTCGAAGGGCTTGCTTGGCCGTTGCTGAATCTGGACTTCAAGGCTGTCTGCGGCGGCATATAACGGATCAAGGCTGACTGGGTCCTTTGCATTCTGAATCTCTTGGTTGATTTTTTGAAGCTGTAGAGACAAGGGTTGGGTCTTGAGAGTTAGGGTCATCGTATGTTCTTGTAGACCCTTCAGTAGGTCATACGCTTCCCGGGCTGCAGCGCTCAAGGCTTCCTACACTCTCTCAACCTGTTCCTGTCGTGCTGTTATCTGGTTGGCATAAGTGACCTGGGGGTCTGGTAGAGCTGGGCGGGCCGCTAGAGCGGCTTTGAGCTCAGTATTCTCATACCGAAGGTTGTCCCATGCTACCTTGACATGGACAGCTCGTTCACCCACGGCATCTTCTTAGACTCCCAGTGGTGGTACCTGGGTGTCGTAGGCCGCTGCAGTGGGCCATATGTCCTGAAATACTCGAGTCACCATCGCAACTTCTTGCTGCAGGGCCCCCTTCTCAATTCCCAGCTGGTCACGCTCTTCAGTAAGCGTGATGAATTGTTGATGCTGTTGCTCACATCTCTGTTGAAGTTCGGCGTGGAGCCCATCGACCACCTGTGTTGCTCGCTGTATGAAGTGGAACAGTTGTGACATTCCCCATGTTTCCATGCTTTCTGCGCCGAATGTACCCTACTCTGGCAGCCTCGCCTGTAAGTGTTTCCCGTTGGCTACTGATTTGGCCAAATGTTTTGTTGGTGATGGCGGCGGGGTTGGATTCTTGGCCTGGTTGCTAGAATCACCCATGTTGACGTCTGGCCGTGATTCGGGTGTTGCTCCTGTGTCTGGGGGGTTGAGTGAGAAGGTTGTTCTGGATTCTGCACTGGGAGTTGGTTAGCTTTGTCTTTTATAGCTTACTCTGCCTGGCTGATAAGTTCATCAAATGTGACTTGGGGGGCTAGGGTTTGGCTAACCACGGGTACTTCTATAGTACCCGAGTTAACTTCAGTCTCGAGGTCCCCACTAGTCCTCTCTCTGCTGATGACGAGGTCAGACATGGTGGCGGATGAAGTGGATGGGGCAGAGGTGTTGGGTTCCTGGAACGAGGTGAATTGTGGCAATTGGTAATTGCAGGTGGTGGGAGTAAGAATGTTCAAAAAGTTAAGTGGAACAAGTGGGTTGGGGGGTGGAAGCTCTCTAGTTCCCGGGGTCTCCACGAGGATTTCATCTCTAATCAGGACCCCCCAGCTGCTCTGTCACGGCTGATCCTCGCCAGTGAGGTCAACCACGGAACTAGAGACTCCCACCCTGGGTTTCTTTACTTTTGGCACTGCGCCTGGCTTTGCAGTTTTTGACTTTCGCACCAGCGTTGTGGGCGCTAGGGGTGGGGTAGTAAACACAATAGTAGGCAGTGGGGTGAAAATAGGATTCATGATGGGGAGGGAGGCAGACTGGGAGTTTTGGAATTCATGCGATTAATTAGCTATACTTTGAACAATACGATTGAGATTGTGTACCTTGTCATTTAGCTGATTGATGACTGGATTCAGCTACAGTCCCGTCACCCTGGCCATTGTTTGCTCTGGTGTCTCTCCTAGTAGTGGCACAGCCATCATCCCTGTGAATTCATAGACGTATTCCCCCTCTCGGACCTCCATCTGTACTCCTGGCCATCCACGGACTTCCGAGTGGAAGGTGTTTTCATCAATGTGCATCTTTAGGGGCGTCGTTTCAAAAGGCATCGCCAGCATACCTTTTGGCCTGAGGAGAGTGTGGTTGTGTGTGACCCCGAACCAGACCTGCTCGATGTATTTGTCTAGCAGAACCCCTGGTATTCGTTGTTGGCTCGTGATTATGTCTACCATCATACCATACCAAACTCGGAATCCCTCCTCATTGGCCTCCTTCGAACTTGGGTCGATGGATACCCTCCAGGGAGTGTACTTCATTGCTAGTGGTTGGCTATCTAGTATCTTAGCTGGAATTTTCCTACCGGGGAAGGACCATTTCCACATGGCGAAGGCCATGATCAAGTACCCGTATATGAATCCCGTCACTCTCCGATAATTGTCCTCGCATGCATCGAAAAACTCATGGAGAATGAATGAGCACCAATTGAGCTGTGTTCCCTGGATATAGTGCTCTGCCACTAAGATGGTGTCTAAAGTGCACTCTCCCTTCATATAGTGCCTCATCGTTTTTCTAGCGATGAGGTAGCATGCAACTTTAACATTGGGTTGAGCAATCAGGTCTATCCTAGCCCCCTTGCATCCGCGCCGTGTACCATACTTGGAATATAGGTTCTGCACTCCGTCCTTCCTCTCCCTCTTTGATACTATCTGGAACACGGTCGATACTTCCCGACCTTCTTGTGATAATCCTGTCAACTGGTGAATATCCTCTACGCATATGGGGATCTCCTTCCCCAACCACAATGAGCCGTTCTAAATCTAGCTGAGTAAGAGTTTTGTACACTGCATGGCAGCGCCCGTGGTGCTAAATACCGGTAAGTCTCTTAGATTCAGTAGTGTTGATTGTCGGAGGCCCCTGAAGTCTGGTCGTGTTCTTGATGCATGATTCCCGGCTTCTGTCAGATAATCCTCCATATATATTTTCCGCTTCATGGCTGGGAATTCGAACCAGTCTGTGAGGTCCGAGTCTATCAAAGTTGCACTATCGTATTTCCCGACTAGTGACTCCATTTTGGAAATTCTTCCATCTATCTCAGGCTCGAAAATTGATGGGATTGTTCTAGCCATCTTCGCTTTGTGCTGGTACACCTGTATCACTGCTTCGCCTCTGCGTCCCTGGCTCTCTACCTCCTCCAACCTTCCCTGTTCTTCTGTGCTCATGACCTTCCTTACTCCTTGAGATGTTTCTAACTCAGAATTCTCTGGAATTCTCACTCTTTTCTGCATGCAGGATATGTAATTAACCGGCACGAGTGAGGTTGATGAGACCCCATAACTAATTAATTTTTGTTGGCCTCATCCGCGGCGATAATCGTGTGATTATTTTCCTGCTAAGGTGTGGTCTGACATCTGCTGACGGTGGTGTGGGGAAATGGGCAGACGCGATGGTTGAGGTTACTTCTAATTATGGAAAATTCATTACTGTAAGGTTACTTCTAATTATGGAAATTTATTTTTCAAATCCTGGCGATCCTACGGACTAACACAAGTACTGGACGCAATGATGGGGACTGACACTTGAAACGTTTTCTTATCCTACGTGGATGGAAAGTTGGACGCGCCCCTCCCTGAACACAATTGGTTGCGTTGCGGTCTCCACAACCCAGCTGTTATTGACAACCTATGCATGGACAATTGACACTACCTGCGCTCATCTCGGATGCGAGAGAGTTATTCAACTACTCTATTCTACTGATTTCTCTCGGTTGCGAGAGTTATTGAAAGAAAACTAGAGAAACTTAGTCATGGTAGGGCTTCAGGCGTGCACCATTCACCCATCCAGGTAAAACAGTACCATCCAGTTGAGCCAACCAAACTACTCCGGAATCCTTAAGGTCGATGACGTAATATGGTCCCAACCAGTGCATCTACACTTTCCCTGGAAATTTTTGAAACCTGTTGCTATATAGCAGGACCTTGCTGCCAACCTGGAACGTTTTGTTCTTAATATGTCGATCATGCCATGCCTTCTGCCTATCTTTGTGAACTTTTTTATGAAACTTAGCAAGGAACCTTGCCTCGTCAAGCTCCTGTAATTCGTGCAGGCATTCCTATAGTGATTCCTCCTCCAAGAAATTTAAGGAAGTGGCGATCAGGAGGCTCAGTATGGTGAAATCAGCTGGAATCACAGTTTCACGGCCATACACCAGCTGGAAAGGTGTTTGATTCGTCAAGCGCTTCACGGTTTTTCAATAGGCCCACATGGCGGCTAGTAGACGTTCATCCCAATCATCCCTTTGTGCATTGTAGATATTTGTTAAGCCTTTTTTGAGGATTTTGTTAAACGCTTTGATAGTTCCATTGGCCTGTGGGTGGTACTGGCTTATTTTGTGATGTTGTATCATAAAGGTGTCCAACATCGATTTGATCGTTTCGTTAATGAAGTGTGTACCTTGATCATTGGTTAAGCTCCTTGGGCAGTCAAATCTGTTGATGATGTTTTCGAAGATAAACCGGGGTGCAGTTTCTGCCGTACAATCCCTCACCACCCCTGCTTCAGCCCATCTGGTTAGGTAGTCTGTGGCGGTGATGATGTATTAGGCCTTTGAATGTCTGGCTACAGGTGCTATGGGGCCTACAAAGTCGACAACCCACTTCTCGAACGATTGTAATACATTCACCGGGTGCAGCGGGAGTTCGCCTCTGTGAGAGGGCTTTCCTGTCCTTTGACAAACATCGCATTTCTTGACAAAGGATTTACTGTCGGCATGGACAGTTGGCCAACATAGTCCAGCGTGTAGCACTTTCCTGACTGTGGGTTTTGCCCCCACGTGTCCTCCCGCGATGCCGCTATGGCATTCCCACAGAACGGTTCGCGTTCATGGTCGAGGACACACCTTCACAGAATCTTGTCAAGCCCCAACTTATACAATTGCCCCACAATCAGTTGGTATTCAACAGCTCAGATGACCAGGTGTCGTTTCTGCACCGGGGTATAGTGCAGTGGACACTGCCCCGTGGTGAGGTATGTTGCGATTTCGGCCAAATAATCCAGTATGGCTTCTACCCGGAAAATATCAGCATCAGGCAGTTGATCATCTAGAGAGCCATCATTTTCTCCAGTCTCCAACCGGGATAAGTGATCGGGCCCTACGTTTAGCCTCCTGGGCTTGACAATCACTTCAAAGGTGAACTCTTGAAAGAGTAGGAGCCATCGGCAAATCCGTCCTTCCAAAACTGGCTTATTGACTAGATATTTCAATGCAGAGTGATCGGTGAAGAATTTGAACTTACCTCCTAGGAGGTAGTGGCAGAACTTCTGGAGCGAGTACACCATTGTGAGTGCCTCCCTTTCTGTGGTGGTGTAATTCCGCTCCGCATTAGACAGCTTGCGGCTGGCAAAGTACACTGGGTGCTTGACGGTCGTCTCTCTTGGTCGCGCTAAGACAACCCGAAGTGCAATACTAGAAGCAGCGATATGCACATGGAACTACTTATCCCAATTTGGGTGAACCAGTATGGGCGCAGTTGCCAACTTCTCTTTTAAAGCATTGAGAGATAATCTGCAGTCATCCATCCACTAGAACACCTCAGACTTCCGTAGTAACTTCTCCTAAGGAGCAATTATCTTCGCATAGTTTTTGATGAATCTCTTGTAATAGCCCGTGTGCCCCAACAGTGATCTCAACTGCTTCACGATTTCCGATGCTTCCATGTTGACAATTACTGCCACCTTTGCAGGGTCGACACAGACTCCTTGCCGACACACCACGTGTCCTAAGAGCGTGCCGAATGGAACTGTGAAGATGCATTTCTTCAGGTTCAATGGAATCTGCAGTCGCCGACACCGGTCGAACATTATGCGTAGCAGGGTGGCGTGATCCTTCAGCAAGCTGTAGATTGTCCAGTCGTCCATGTATACTTCCAGGAACTTATGAATATACTCCTGGAAGGCAGCTATGAAGATCCTAGAAAACAAGACAGGTGCGTTCTTCAACCCAAAGGGCATCACGTGATATGCAAAGGACCCCCACTCTGTGGTGAATGTCGTCTTCTTCTTGTCCTCTTCCGCGATGCACACCTGATGATAGCCTGAGAACCCATCGGTGAAGGAGTATGCCTCATTCCCCACAACATTATCTATTACTTCATCACTGAATGGGGTGGGGAATGGGTCATCGATGCAGGGGTTGTTCAAACTTCGATAGTCCACACATATGCGGATTTCTGATTTTTCCTTCTTATTTTGAATGACGATGGGACTCACCCACTCTGCTTCTTCCACAAGGAAAATTAGGCCTGCTTTCAGCATTTTTCCGATCTCTATTTTGACCTTCTCCTTTATCCGCGGGTTCAGCCAGTAAGGTCGATTCTTCACTGGCCCGGCATCCGGCTTCAATATAATCCTCATCTCCCCGAGATCCCCTTTGATCCCTTTCAAATCCGCAACCGATGAAGGGAATAGGTCTTCGTATTCCTGGAGGAGACTAAAAAATTCCTTTGTCATCTCCTTGTCCCAGTAGTCCCCAATGGTAGCCAGTTTGGGTTTTTCCTCCGTGCCGATGTTTAGCTTTTTAGTCCTCAGCGGAAGTAGATGTATTCCTTTGGTGGTAGGCTCTTCATTGATGTTCCGCTCTCCTTCTGTCTCTTCAAAGTACAGGTGCCTCAGATCCTTCAGACTGTCATCTTCTGGCTCGCTGTCAATCCTCTATAAAACCAACTTGTGTCTGCCATCGGGGTTCAACACTAATAGCCTCCCATCTGCGCACTGATCAAGGAAAAACAGTATTCCTTTTATGGCCTATAATGCTTGGGATATCGGGTATGTCTTCCCCTTAAATGAGAAGCACTGAACAAATTTTTCTGCAACCTCCTGCCAAGAATGGGTCCCTCTCTTCCTCTCTTCTTCTAAGTACCAGGCTTGTGGAATGGTATCCAAGGAGTGGACAAACTGATGTACCCACAACTCCTCTGGATATCCCATAATTCGCCATTGCTCCTGACACAATTTCAGATGGTCTTTCGGATCAGAATTTCCTTGGTACCTTCGCTTGCTTCAAGGTCCTTCGTCTTCCTTGAACCGTGCCCTCAATGTCTCCGCAACACAACTCCACCGTGACAGGGAGTTGCGGTGATTTTTCCACCACCTAGCTGAGGTGGACTGTAATGCTATGTCCATGAGAGGTATTCTTTTCTCCTCTGGTACCTTATCTTCTACCTTTTCAATGAAGGTATTTATTGCTTACATGTTGGACAAGGTGGGGTATTCCCTTAACTCAGCCCCAATCCAATGGATCCTTGCAATACTGGTGCATCTCCTTGTGGTGGTCTCATACCTGCCTTGCTGCTAGTCCTCCCAAGTGATTTCTGAGCCCAGCTCCGAGCTCTGGATGCTTTGCCAGCTTACAGAGCCGGTGGCTGTCGGGTTAATGTAATCCTCCCTCTTCCCTGTTTTCATCTGATAGAGGTTATCCAACAGCTGAGCATCTTCCCTGTTATCTACTATCTCTGTATGTCTCGGACCTTGATACGGGTCTAGAGGCTGAGTGACTCTAACTTCCCCATCTTCAAAAATCATTAACTCCTTCTTGAGATCAATGATGGCATAGTTTTCAAAAGCCCAGTTGAACCCTAGCAATGCAGGGTACGGATCTTTGTCTCCCATAATATCTATTACCTCGAAGTCTGTGTAGTTCCTTACCCATGCGATGTCTACCTAAACTCCTTCGAGTCTACTGATCGGCACAATGCAGTACTGGTTTTCCATCCTGATTTGGATCGGCGAATAAGTCAGTCATGGTCGACCCAAAGCTTCCCAAGTCTTCCGAGGCAGGATATTGACATCGGATCCCAAATCGAGCATGGTGTCCCTGATCTGGAATCCCGCAACCTGCATGTCTAATCGGAACTCTTTTCTCGTTCGTATTTTATTCCACTTTACTCGCTATACGTACTGGGGTGTTATTTCTGGGGATTCCCTCGCTCCTGTGTTCCCTTGCAACACTTCCTCCAGGGTATGCTTGAGTTGTTCCTGCATCGGAGCATTGTCAACAATTTTGAGAAATAGGTGAAGCCATTCCTCGATCAGAGCCCCTGTAGCGCTCTATTCTCCGATATCTTTCTTCACAGGTAACTCAATACCTTTGTCCCCCCCCCAGCTGGGAAAAAATTTCTACAGCCTCCTGAAAATATTTCTTCTGTGTTTCTGGCCTGATCAGTTGTTTCGAGGATGTGGGCCAGATCACCCTCATCGGATCCTTCTCACGTGCATCTTCCCTCGTTTTCTTTCCTCCTCGCGTAACTATGGCTAAGCTCTGCATTTCCGGAGTCACGGTCCCTCTCGGTTCTGCGTTCACCAGATTCATGCCTCTCTGCCTTGCTCTTTCTTCCCATTTCTTGATAAGTTCAGGATAGTCTTATGTTGCGTGTGTGTTCACGCAACACTGGGAACACCATGGTCTTCTAGGTAGGGGACATTATCTAGCCACATGTCCCTCTTGATCACAATTGTAGCATCTCAGCGTACCTTGTCCTCCTGTACGCCCCCCCCCCCATGCCGCCTCCTAGGCCTCTGGGAGCCTCATTCACTCTGTAGGAGGGCCAATCTAATCAGTCTGCCAGTGCATCTAGAGCTCTGCACTATTAGATGTTGTGAGTCGTCGAAGCTAAGAACTCACATTACACGTTGTTCGGAACATTGGAGTACTTCGGTAAAATCGGACACATCCGAGGTTGATGACCCACAGTTCGGAAAAAATTTCAATACTCTGTTGCGGCTTGGGTCGGCTGATTTGGGAACTCGGTATACTGTTGTTGCGGTGGATAGACCCTTTGCGAGTTTATCTGTGCAACTCCTCCGATAGGTGGAGCCCCCTGCACTACCATTGTTGAGGTACCCACTCCCTGGCTTCGCAACCGAGGACACTCAATGTGTGCACCAGACATTTCGTCGAGCCAGTCGTATGGGCTGCATCTCCTTAAGTTTTTTGGTCAGATTAGCAATCTAATGTTGCAGTCCCAGTAGGGAGGGGTCCTGTGAAGCTGCTCCTCCCCTATATTCTTACGGGTAGCCCGCCATTTACTCTATCTTCATAGCTTGTTCCAATGCGTCCTGAAAGTTATCGATCTTTCATTGAGTGAGGGGAGTTCGCGTCAGGGGAAGTAGAGCCTTGATGAACCAGTCCCTCTAATGATTCGGGTCGATCGGGTAGCTGAGTTTCCCGATCACATCTTTGAACCAGCGCATTAGCTCCCACACAGTCTCTCCTTCTCTCTGCTTGATCTCCCATAGCTCAGACAGACCTTGTTGGTCCATTTGGGGTAGCTTGAACTCTCTAACAAAGCCCTGCTTGACATCCGTAATCGTCGGGTTCTGGTGGGCTTCTGACCACTTTATGAACCAGTGTAATTCCCTTTCTCTCAACGTGGTTTGGAATTCGATCGGCTTTCCTACATCTGGCGTCTGCCTAGCCCTCCATATGGCTTCACAGAGGTACCAGTGTTGTTCCACATCGTCGTTACCCCGCCTATAAAATTATGGGTACCAGGTGAATGATCCCGCCATATTCGCATGCAGAGGTGTAACTAGAATGAACCCTCCGGGTCCTGGCTGCGTAAGTATACCACTGGAAATGCTGCTACTAACATGTGTGGCGGCTGACAACTGACTGTTATTTAATCGACTCAACTCTTTTAACTTAACAAAAATATCACTTAGGGGTTTATAGAGTACCAAGGGAAGGTAGGGACCCGTGCTATTCAAACTTTGGGGAGTAGAAATTCCTGGAGATATGAATGCCGCCCTTTCTTGGAATAACTCCTGCATCGCGACGTACCACTCGACATTGGAATCTTCTTCAGGGCATGCGTCTATATCTGCTTTGTCAGACATCGTCTCTCTCTTCCTTCGGGCTGGGCTCCCATGCACCCACTGCACTCCCTCAACAGTCCCTCCCATCTCCTAGGGACCCACCTGGCCTTCCATGTCCACTATCTTTTGAGGTGCCTCCTCTTTACCCTTCCGACTACTCCCCTGTCATTCCAACTCCCTCAAGACCCTATCTCGACACCTTTTGGCGAGCTGCGCCCTCTGATGCGCACGTCTCTCCCTCAATCCCCTTGTGGTTTCAGCATCCATTCCCCTACTCCCCCTCTTCACGTTTCTTGTAGCATTTGTCCCTCAAGCCCTTCCCCGGACACTAGAGGTTTATGCTTCCATTCTTGATTTCTGGAACTCCATCAGTCCTTCGTCCACCATCAGGGCCTTAATCCACAGTGGAATTTTCTTTAGCAACTTCCCTCGCCGTCCGAATCGGAATATAGCTTATGCTCTGGAGAAGGAATGGTAGTACTCCACTGCAAACTCCACAATATACCCGTCCAAGGTAGATTCTACCCAGAAATCTACAGCTCAGGTCAACTCAATATCCAGCCGATGAAGGGCCACTAGATCTCTGTGCACCCACTTGCGGTTGATCTTCCGTGACTTGTCCTTAGTCCCTTTGGTCTGCAGCCTCCGCAACCAGCTATAGATTTCGCTGGGGAACTTTCCCCAGAATATCTCGTAGGTATCGCTGACAGAATCAGAGAATAGAACTAGATTTTTGATCGCCTTCTCTTTTTGACTACTCAGCTCAGCTTGCTGAGTTATAAACTGATCTAGGTGGTTATCCCACCATCTCCGTATTTCTCCTTCGAAGATCCTTGATACCATGATCTATTTCCCCTTATGAAGTTTAGGTCCCAGCAACGAAACCATTTGTTGGCGAGGAAACAGGTCTCGCAGACAAGACCCAGGTTCAGGGATTGGGCCAACAAAGGAGTCCGTTGTAATCTAGCACCAGGCCGAAATTTTCACCCTACTCTGAAGAGCAGAGAGTCTCACTCGAGGCATGCCACGACCACATGAAGGAGGGGAACAGACTGGTATCAGCAGATGGATCCACAACTCAAAGCTAACGTAGAATCATATGCATACATAACACCGTATAAAGAATTTCTCTTAGACCATCGTGCAGATAATAAGAAATTAAAATTTTAAAGCACTACAGGAGTCATGCAACACATTAAAAACATGTGATATACCAGCAACCATCAGATATATTAATAACCTTTCAGCAGAATCAATTGTTACATCGCTCGACAGAATGAGCTTCCTGATCCAATTACAAAGGTCCCACAGGACAGAGAGAGATACATCATCAATAACAGTTCTATGGAGACACAGGAGATACAAAGATGTTGAGACCAGGATAGAGCTCTCATGTGGCGTCTACTCATCGGCCTCGTTCTACTCTAACCTCGCTCTTTTCCTTTTTCTTCTGTTCTGTGTGTCCCCTTTTTCTTCTGGGTGACGGCCTATTTATTCACCAGCCAGCGCAACTTTTAGTTTCTCTTGTGTTCTCACTCGACTGCCTTCGGCTTCTTCCTATTGAACAGGAGTTCCACTATTTGTCCTTTGTCGCATCTTTCCTTCATCTGCACTTTTCTGCGCCAACCTCGTCACCTATCTCCTGCTCCTTTGCAACCTCGGTAGCTCCGCTGCCTACCGTTGTTGCGCCTGCCACGTGCCAATCCGCAATCCAAAATCTGTCTTCATGAAAAATTCATAACAAGGGCCCCAAAAAATATTCTAGATTCTTATTCATCGTGATCACATTGCTAACCCATTATCCTTGAATAATGGGGATTGGCATGTCATCCTCTCGAATTATGGTGGTCAAAACAGGTAGGTTAACTTCCAAGTGGCATAACTTTTGCATACAAATTCTAATTGAGGTGATTCTTGTGTCGTTGGAAAGGTATATTTGTGTATAATGGTGCTAAAATTTTCTTCACTATAGCATAAAATTTTTAGCCCCCTAAAATTCCATTTTATGCCTAAAACTACTTCTAGAAGTTTTTAGACCCCAATTCACCAAATTGGGACCCGCAAATAAAAATGGTCATGTGATTTTATTCCTTCACTTTTTCCACTCTGAAAGCTTTAAGATGGTCGAAAAATAATATAATGATCCAATCTAGATCAACATGTAATATATAAATAACTAGTCAAATAGAAATAGTTAACAACTATTTAAGAGCTTATCTATGATGTTATTCTTCAAGTAAGCAATCTCAATGGATGAAGTGAGTTTATTTGAAATAATGGTGGTTTAATACTACCTATCACACATCTATTAAAATTTGTACAAAAAATTCACGTAGATTCAAACTAATCATTTGTAATATGCTAAAACAAAATACTTGAATCTACTCTACAAATTGCAGAAACCAATTATGATTGCATAATCACATGAATAAGAAAGAGAAATAATTTCAATCACCATAACACAAAGATTTATATAGCAAAAACCTCATCTAAAAACCCCACTATTTGTATATTTCATAAGTCAAAGAATATGAGAACAATACAATGCTTCTCTCAGGCTTGAGAGCTCTCTGCACTATCTTTGTCTGTCTCACTAATTCTTAGGTAAGCTTGGTTCAATACTTAACCATTTTCTTGGCCTTAGGATTCCCTATTTATTTGCACAATGTCTTGGGTAATTATGCCCCTATTAAAAAGGAAATTACCCAATAATTATTGTGCAATACATCAAAGCTATTCCTCTGACTCCATGCACCACTTGTACAATTTTCTGATTATACAACTGATATTACACTTTCCTTTAAAGGCTAATATCAATTGGGTCTTTCTTATAACTGACATGCGTGAATTATTAGTTATCTGATTGATTAATGCATGTGAATTAAATCTAATTTAATTCAATTGACCTCTCACTAGTTCATCCATCAGTTATAACTAGTTAAACTTATTTGAAATCAAATAAATTAAGTTAATTAATTACAACTCAAACTAAACTCAACCATGGCTCCTAAAAAGTAGGAGACACTATACATGCCTCTAGCTTGACCCCCAACTCGAAGTAACTGAATTAACTAATTCTTCCTGACTTATTTAATTCGTACATGTTGTCATGTGATGTGGAATTATAATTTACTTCTAATTTAATTAAGGGGAAATTAAATTAGAATCCTCTTCTTGTTGCCATTTTCACCACTCCCTCTCAAAAGGAAGGGGATTGCCTGCTGCCCCGATCATGCCTCTCTGGAAATTGAATTTGCCTCTTGATAGTGCCTTCGTCAAGATGCTTGCATCCTTATCCTTTGTAGGAATGTACTCTAATGACACAATCACTACAAGGAAAATACCCTCAAGCAGATGTTTTTGAGGAAGCCCTTATAAAAATAGCTCAGATATTCGTTTGTAGCGGAGGTCACTAGAGGAGGTTCGTGGGTGGAGGTTTTTGCAGATGTTTTTTTTTGCGATGTGTTTCTAATCATAACACGCATTGGTGTGTTTTATGAAAAGCGCACTGGTGCGTACTATCAATTGGCACACTGAGACACCATGCTCTCCGTACAAACCGACCTGGTACATCTCAGTACTCCAGCACACCGGTGCTCTATGTACAAACCGAACCATTGCATCTCCATAATCCAACACACCGTAACGATGTTTCGTGTGCCATTGATAAAACCGCCCGGTTCATCTCAAAATCGAGTGCAACGAAAAATGGTTGATTTAAAAAAATTATTGGTCATAAGAACCTCATTTTTACTTGTTCAGTTCTCTAGAGCTCTCAAGCACCGGTGTGAGTTTGTCTTCTCTGAGGTGCCCTACCATTGGTGCTCTCATTGCCCGCATTGCTGCCGTCTATTACTCACTGTGTGGAGTTCTAATTTTCAAAAACGGTGGGAAATTTTTTGTTTAGTATTCCTCAGCAAAGATGCCTCCTCAACGTGTAAATGTGCAAGTAATCTACTAGTTTCTCAATAACTAAACCTTTTAGCAGATTAATTTGTCAAATTCACTTAAAATTTACCATTTAAAATAATAATAATAATATTTGCGCGGTGCGTTTGAGCCATTCAGCGCACACCGTTCACAGTGTTGCTTGTAAATTTACAAGTCACACCGCAAATGATATTAACGGAAACCACACCGGGTTTCGGTGCGGTACCGAGAAAACGCGCACCGTCGTAACACAGTCATGTGATCATTTACAGGATCACACTGTTAATCATGTACTGTTGTTGGGTAGTGCGTTGACCAAACTAACCACCTCGGGGCAAATAGTATGATCAACGCACCACCCAACAACAATACATAATTAATGGTGCAGTCGTTTATAGGACCGCACCGTTAATTATGTACTATTGTTGGGTGGTGCGTTGACCAAACTAACCGCCTAGGGGCGAATATTTTTTTCAATGAACTGCACAAAAAATTTTCCTTTTCGCGCTATGCGCAAACTTTTTTCATGCCCACCGTGCGCGGAGTGTGATAAAGAAGTACACACCGGTAACAATGCATTACTATTTTTTTGGGTGCATCGAGTGTTTTTTTTTCAATAAACATTATATATATATATATATATATATATATATATATATATATATATACATTTCTCATTTAATAAAAAAATGTATTTAATATGTGAATCATTCAACGACGTCAACGGAGAGAGAAAAGGGAACAACAAGAGCATATGGAGGACTGTTATAACATGATTCAGTTGTGGGAGGCATAGGAAAGGGAGAGACTTTTGTACCCTCGCCCTATTACGGCACCCACCGAGTTTCTCTTAAGGGATGTAGGCCTCCTCAAGTTCTACGAGGAGGCTACATCCCTGAAGGGGCACAATGGATTATTGGGAAAACTAATCTACAGGTGGGATGCCCACCGATAGGCTTTCCGGGTCTGTCCTGGCTAGTAGTACAAGCCCACTAAGGAGGACATCTATTTTATTACTGGCCTATCTAGGAGAGGGCAGGATTTTCCCCAGTTCCCAGATGTCCCTGTCAGTTATGCAGCAGGGATTCAGTTGGCGTACTCGCAGAGAAACATTAGGGATGATATACTTTCTCCTGCAGATTTTCAAGTGTCCAGTGGTCAGTTATGCATTGATTCGTTTGGTCCATAGGAGGTGAGGTGCCTCTCACTACTACTGACGACCATTGCACACTATACTAGTGATGGGAAGCACATTAGTTTCCCAATTTTATTTTATCTTGATTCTTTATTTCCAGACACCACGACTTGTGAGATGGTCTGCTCTTTTTTTGCGGCAGTTTTGTATAGCATTAGATAGATGTCGTTCTCAGGCACGTGGGAGGTTGACCTTCCCTTTTGATTCAGAGTTATTTTGTTTATTTTTGAGAGGTTTTGGGAGACGAGGCCTACTTTTGTTCGGAAACCTTGTAGGTCAATGTTGCATGTACGGATACAGATGTGAGGCCAGATGATGCCCAAGAGGGGCATGTCTGACTATCCGACCAGCAATATCTAGTGATGCACTAAAGTTTCTAGCTAGTGTTGATGATCACTCATTTTTGATGGTGTCGTGTTCATATGCGGGTTTGGATTGGCAAGGGTGTACCAACATCCTCTTCACACAGGATGAGCCACTAGATGCTAGAGGTAATATTAGTGTTTTCTTTAAATTAATATAGTTTCATTTTATTGTCTTAATTAATTAATTATAATAAAATTTATTTTACCACGTTCTTTAACTTGTTTTATTAAAGTGTTTAATGAAAATGTCTAATTATTGTTGTGTACTATATATTTTGTAGATATTAGCACATTCGTTGGGGACATGATTCCACCCCCATCGGATGATCCAGGTGTAGATCATGACGAGGATATGGCGGAGGTGGTGGATTAGGGTGAAAGACCCGATCCTCAAGTGAAGATACCCGCGGGGATGTGGAATAGGGCGAACATCCAATCCAGGATGGAGTTTTGTGACCGATTGTGTCGACTCCTGGTTGATGAGGGAGTCCACCCTGCTATGATCAGAGAGATCCAGGTTGATTGTAGGCTCAGAGGGATCTGGAGAGACATGCCCCGTGATCTGATGACCCTTATGCGTCATATTGTTGGATCTTCCAGACTACTGGCGACTAGGAGGGATATGCATGGTGGAGATGTACGACAGAGAAACTCATCTGATGATCATGATCACGAGGGGAGTGATAATAATTCTAGTACTCCACCTCCTCCTCCTTCACCTCGCGCTGGAGATGAGTAGCCAACATCGAGTCCTGATCAGCAGGCATATTCCGAGTAATTTGCACCATCTCAGCAGGCACCTAGTCCTGAGAAGACACAGCCATCGACTGAGCAAGCACCTGATCCTGAGCAGGCAGGTCCATCTGAGCAAGCTGCACCATCCACGACTCATCAACAAGCACCTCCTGACCAGATTGCACCATATCATCAGTAGGCACCTCCTGAGCATATTGCACCATTTGATCAGCAGGCATGTCATCCATATGAGCATGAGGCTCCACCATCGAATGAGGAGACCTCAACTAGTACTAGTACTTATAGTATTGATGTAGTACCACCAGATATTTGACATTTATATGCAGTTATATTACAGATGTATATTTTTGACATTATACAGTTATATATATATATATATATATATATATATATATATATATATATATATATATATATATATATATGCGGTTATATTACAGATGTATATTTTTGACATTATAAGTTATATATATATATTTTTGACATTATACGATTATATATATATATATATATATATATATATATATATATATATATATATATATATATATATATATATATATATATATATATATATATATAGATATTTTTGTATTTATGTTCATGTTGATGTACTTAATTTACATTTTGGTGCTCATCATGATGTGTATATTGTTAGGTCATGTTAGATATATTCATTTAATGTGCTTGAAGATAGATGTGTATGTGATAGCAGTTATATATATATATATATATATATAGATGGTGCATGCATTTTATGTTCATGTTGATGTACTTAATTTACATTTTGGTGCTCAGCATGATGTGTATATTGTTAGGTCATGTTAGATATATTCATTTAATGTGCTTGAAGATAGATGTGTATGTGATAGCAGTTATTTGACATGAGATGTATATTTTATGTTTGTGTTGTGATGATGCTATACAATGTTTGTGTTTTTTTAGATGATCATGATCACGATGATTAGATGATGTTAGCAAATTTGAATGTGTATTTTAGAATATGATGTTTGTACGATGGTTATCATGATCGTGATGTTCATTTTTAGTAATAAATCAAGATAATTATTAAATATTATGTATTGGTAATTGTAAAATTGTGTAATTGTAATTGTAATTATAGGTATCGTGATTGTAATTTTAATTGTAATTGTATGTAAAATTGTAATTGTAACTGTATGCATCGTGATTGTAATTTTGATTTTAATTGTAATTGTATGAAAAATTTTGATTGTAATTCTAATTCTAATTGTATGTAAAATATTTGTAAAATTGTAATTGTAACTGTAATTGTATGTAAAATATTTGTAAAATTGTAATTGTAATGTATTGTGAAATTGTTAAATTGTAATTGTAATTGTATGTATTGTCGTGATTTAATTTTATTAAAATTGTAAAAATTGTAAATTTGTATAAATATAAATAATTGTAAAATAATCAATCTAGAATAATATTAATTTTTGTAACATAATAAAGTTTAGAAAATAATGCAAATAAATTCATGTTTAGAATTATCATTATTTTATTATGATCTTACATACCAAAAATAACAGTATACATTAATACATTTTTTTAAATTTTGAAGATATCATTCACACACATTTAAATAAATCAAGTAGTTGTATTATTTTAGGAATTGACATAAAAAAAGAACTTGATATAGTGCATTGTTTTCGAGATCAACATAATTGCAAATTATGAAGTGAAATGATTTTAACATTAACAAAATGCAAACCAATTAATTCAAAATACATATTATAATGTTTCGAAAAAAAGAGTCTTAGTTATAAGGTTAATTCCTCTTCTTTATAAAAAAACCCATCTTAAATAATATAAATGATGAAATAACACATGTACCATATCACTCTATGTTCTCATGATCACCCTCATTATCTTCCAGCTCGCTTGGCATGATAACACTATTGTTCTCAAAAATATGTTTTGATCTAGGGCCATGTCTCAATATGAACCACCAATCCCTATCCAACACATTTGGGTAAAAAAACACCTGGTTGTAGTGTTTGGGGAAAACATAAGGTTCCTTAGCTTCATCCCACATTTTTCTAGAGTTGATACATACCAGCCTACTATCACGATCTTCCTTTACATTATTCTGATCAAAGGTGTCCCACCACTTGCACCTAAAAATAACACATTGGAATGAAGAGAAGTCCACTTCAATGATCTCTTGTATCTTTCTGACGTAACCTAATGTCCCTCGTACTAGGTCCCGATCATGGTGGCTAGCTTGACTAGATTGATCGAACTCAACTTCCACTCCATGGTCTTGTGTCATGTGTCTATCATCAGCATTTTCTATGCGAAAATGGTGTCCATATGCCCACATAGATGGGAACAAATGCACCTATACAAAAGTTTAAAAATCATAGTGTCGTGTGTCTAATAACCCAACTGTTAAAATATGAAATATAGATGTTACATTTCAAAAGTGCATTATTATGTTTAAAATGTACATAAATAGATTATTACCGAGTTGCTGCAACCAATCCCTACAATAAGCACATCCTCTTCAGCACGTGGGTAACAATCGGTTGCACTGTATTTCTCTCTGACTTGGTCAGAAACCCAACCGTTGGGGCATATAATTGGCATATTTTCTATTAAATGATCAGGATAAGGCACACTTCTACCATTCAACCATCTAAATTCTTTTCTAACACTATCCCATTTCATCCTATTTTGTTCGTACAATGCGACCCACGGTTGTGTCACTTCATAATTGTAAAGAATGAATTTATTGATTGCTTCAATTTTCGCATTCGCTGATGAAATCAAACCGACATATAGTACATATGAGATCAAAGTATACATTATATCGAAGTTCAACGTGAATATTTACTTTGTGTAAATTTGAAGAATTATAAGTCGCTTACTCTTTATCAAGCGCATTTTTCCATTCGTTTGGAGAAGCTCCCCTTCTATTTTGTCTTCATCCCTTTCATCGTCCCAAATCACTGCACCTGGCCTATTTTCAATCTGCTTGATGTACTTGCTGGCATAATAGAAATACTCATATGATATGTACCCCTCTACCATAGACCCCTCGGGTTTTGCCCTTTGTCGAACAAAACCTTTCAATTTCTTCATGTACCTCTCTAAGAAGAACATCCAATGACAAGAAACCACCCCAACTAATTCAACCTCATCTGCTACGTGGATTAGAAGATGAACCTGCAAGTCCATGAAACTCATCGACAATCCCTTCTCAAACATATAAACAATCTCAACTATCTCTTGACGCCACCATGGAATGCTAGCCACATGAATCTCCTTTGAAGCAAATAATTTAGATATGGCACGTCCTAGGTCTTGGGGGAAGTCATGTTTCACACACCACGCACGAACAAAGGATAATGACACTACAAAGCTACAAAAACATGAAATAATATACAAAATTAGCTATATTTTATGAGCCCTACATGGGATAAAATTTATTAATAGAAAAAATAATAAAATCATGTTTTTGACATTATACGTACTCTTAGAAGATTCAAATGTGTAGTGACCCTTCTTGGTGAGATAGCTTTGATGACACTTAGAGATGGTGATTTTGATATAATGATATAATATTATGCATGATAGACTTATGTACATGCTTATATGCTATAGAACTAGTTTGGGTTACTTGGTTGTTGTGTGCTTATGATAATATCTATGGTTGTGTGTATAAGAATTGATTTTGGTTAAGAGCATATTAGCGATATTTTCTCTTTTGTTATCCTATTTTGGACATAGGTGTATGACATGGATGGTGATCTAGGATTGAGACACAAATCCATGGATGATCATGGTTATGTGGAACATATGGTTAATTATGATTTATGGATGATACCCAATTTGTATGATTATATGTGTGTAATCTCGTACTAAGCATGATGTGGCAGAGGACTTGGTCATTTCCAACAAGGATGCTAGATTTATAAATGACTACAAAGTCATTTCTCCAAAACCAAAATGACTGTGGAAGTCATGCACAATATTTGGTAAAATCTGAATAAGTTAATTATGAAATTAATTTGATTCCTTTGATCTATGATATTGTGATGTGTGCAGGTCTTGGAAGAAGACCTTACTAATGAACCATCAAATGGGTATGATCTCACAATCAATACCTTAAGGTGAAGCACGGATTTTCAAAGCAGAATAGATGAGAAGACATGGAAATTAGGGTGCGGAGTCCTAAATCCATGAAATATAAAGACGTGGAGTCTTGGATATATAATAAAAGGATTAGGGCGTAGAGTCATAAATACATGAAAGATAAAGACATGGAGTCTTGGATCTATAATGAAATGTTTAGGGTGCAGAGTCCTGAATATTTAAAAATATCAAGGTGTGGATTCTTGGATCTTTAGAGTAGATCAAGGCACGGAGTCCTCAATATACTAAGGCGCGGACATGCATGCAATAGGGGTGCGGAATCCCTATTCTCCGGAAGAAAAATACCACTCGTGGGCAGCACAAGGATGAATTTCCTTAATAAAATCTCATTCTTGACAATTTTGGAGTGACTTTCTAAAAATAGAAAGTCATGTCTAGCATCTCAAGTATGACTTTCCAAAAATAGTAAACCACCTCCAATAAATGGGTAATCAAGTATACTTGAAGGAAAATCACTTAACTCGTCTTTAATCAATCCTAATAGTTCAATCTCAACTTAAATCTCAATATTATTAATATTATTATTATCTTTTATGAGACTCTGATTTTATTATTAAAAGGGAATTATATCTCCTCAATCGCTTCATACCTCTCTCCTTGATGATTTTCATGGCTCTATGTAATTCTCTCTCTCTCTCTCTCTCATAATACATTACACTCTCTTTTATGCACTCATAAAATCATGGCATATTCTCTTACACTCATTAAAGAGGTGTCATAAAATATTCCTCTTACACTCCCTTTGATGCATATGTTACACTCCTTAACTAAGACATGCATACATCTCCTTAATGGCATGAGTTACATTCCTAAAAGAAATACAAGGCATGCATATTACTCCTATTTTATGACAATAATTTGTTGCTCCTCCTGTATATGTGTCTCATGTATACTCACTTGAGGGAGGTGCATTTTGATACGAAGAGTTGGAGAGATTTGAAAAATATTATGAGAGGTAGAGACTTGGAGAGTAGCTAATTTCTTTCGAAATGAATTTTAAATTCCTAAAATAAATTACTAAGTAGCTCTACATGGTGGAGTTGACCATGAGTGGGATTGGGAGGAAGTGAAACTTGTCTTCTTCAGCTTGCCTTGGATATCTCTTTGCTGCTATATTTTGGTATTGTTTGTGAACTCTTACAGCTTGGGGGTTCCAAGGGGAGAAGTTCTCCCTGGATATGGTTGGGTGGAAAACCAGATGGTTCAAATGAGTTGGTTAAGGGATCAAAGGTGGATCATATTCTCAACGATTGGAGCTGAATATCTCTTCAGGAATAGTTTACATTGTCCTAAAATTATAGTATAGCTTTAGCATAAAATAAAAAGTAGAAAATTAAATTGTTGTAAGCATCTAATATTGGTTTAAGCTTATGTTATCTAGAATATTATTGATTATTTAAAAATGAAGAATAATATCAGTCTATATGTATGGATGTTTAGATCTCAATATTGGAGTTATTATTGGTGTAGTTTATGGTACTAATCTTGGTATTGTAGCATTTGAGAAAGGAAAGCCAAATATTGTTGAAGGTAATTGCAATAAATAAATTCCAAACGACTTGGGTAAGTGTTTCATGAGTTATGGTTTTGTTTCAAGTAATTAGATGCATGTTTTAGAAATGGTTTTGAGATATTTTGCAAAGTGTTTGACAAAATCCGTGAGTAAGTAATGCTATCAATTTATTTATGCATGAATAAGTGCTAACTTGCAGCTTACACCAGAAGTAAGAAAATGGACATGTACCCAAAATATACCTGGAGGAATTATAGAATCAACCCTTAAAATAAAATGCAAAAATAATGGTAACTAAAATATGGTTTGGAAGATCAAATGCTTGAGGTTAGTTTGAGGTAAATTTTAGTTATGGCTTATGTTTCATATTCTTATCAATAATTCAATGTTTTGTTATTCAAGCTTTTGTAATAGTTCTATCAGCATTTTGGCAGAAATCCTTAATGGTTGTAGCATTCAACGTTGCCATGTGTTTGTCAAATTGTAGCAATGGGTGCAATAAGCTTGTCAAATCATGTCAAATGAATTAGCTTTTGGGTTGTAAAATGTTTCAAGAACTCATATGGTGGATTTAGAAATGTGTGAATTCAATGAGCATATCTTAGTAGCATAACTCTAGGTTTTTTTTCCTCATGTAGAGGTGTAGTTGAAAGTTTTCATTCCATGTGTTTGACGAAAGTCGTAAATGAAACATTAAGGATATAATTTTTTGTTGTTTTAAGAATTTCATTCCTGGGTGTTTTGATTACGATTCAGCCCAATGATCCTTCAACCCCCCATTTGATTCCAAAAAAATATTTTTTAGAACCCAAATCCTAAATTTGGGTGATTTGAGATATTACTGCTGCCAACTATGTGTGTTTTTTCTTGAGTTTTTGGTCAATGATTAAGAAGATTTAGTTTATGTTTTAATATGCCAATATTGAATTTTAAATTTATTAATTTTATGAGGCAATAGGTTAAGAATCATATTTCATGTTGTTAATGGTTGTCAAAATTGTCTTAAGAGATGATGGTTGCTAAGTGTTTGACAAAATGCCTCAATGGTTGTATATTGTATTCTTGCAAAATGTTTGTCATAATGATTCAATGAATGTAGCTATTTACATTAATGAATTTTCTGTAAAAAAAATACGTGAGTGAAATTAAGATTTGTAATCAAGATGCTTATGGAGTGTCTCAACGAATATGTGTGGTAATCCCATTGAGTTAAAATTCATGTTGATAAAGTCAAATTTTGGTAAGTGAATTGTTGTAGTGTCATCTTACATATGAAATTACAAATATTGGATACCACTCCTATAGAAGCTGAATTCTCCTTTTAGGTAAAGAATTCGTAAGCATGTTATTTAAAATAAAATCAAATTAGTCAACAAAAGTAACAATTAGCTTGTTGGAAATTGTGGCTCGTAAAGTTTGATATTCATTCGTCCCACTAAAGACTCTTTCTTTTAAATATGAATTTCGAGCTTGAGGATAAATTGATGGTTGTCGTTTGGTTGTTTGGCTTTGGAGTTTGAGTGGGAGTTTGGCTTTGGGCTTGTCTTAGGATACAGAAACAATATATATATATATATATATATATATATATATATATATATATATATATATATATATATATATATATATATATATATATATATATATATATATGTCGCATTTTGAATTTAGTGTTCAATATTTCTCTATAATACTGATAGTTGGTAAGGTGGGACCTTACAAATGGTCATGTGATTTCAACCCCAACAAATGGCCTTCCACCATGAAGCAGTGTCGTCGTGAATACCCATATGAAGATGGCACCCTCACACCCATTATAAATTCCTTTGCCAAAGAAATATCATCTTTTTTTTAAATCCATGGGACATCACCTTCTTTGAAATACGAATTAGAGGGACCAGCCTCTGAACTTGTACTTTCTAATCATCTTGGCTAATGTTTCTTTTTAGTTTTTGAAGTAATAATATATTTCCTAATAGCCAATGTGTCACTTTGTTTCGACGATATGTGCCTCCATAAATAATATGAAAGATTTTTAAATATATGCATGGGATCTAATAAGTGGGTAATCTTAAGATGCTCCCAATATGGGAGGTTATAAAAGATAGATTTCCTTTTCATCCCAATGGGAAATTTCTCAACATAGGTATCGAAGAATTCTGGATCATCGAACCTAGGCTCCCCATTTGAATCAAAAATTTATATGAATTCCTTCTCCTTCTCTCTCTCATATGATCTAAGCCATCCAGTTGGTGCCGTTATTGCAGGCCTTTGGGTTCTCCCTCGTTTACCATTGAAAGCATATCTTACTCTTCTGTAAGGGTGTTCTTTTGGGTGGAATACCTTGGAGCAGTCATACACTAGCTTTCGTAAGTTGTTGGACCATATAGCTTTCAGAGAAGGTCCACAACATTTACATCATAATACCCTTTTGTCACAAGACCTGCAAAATTATTGTATGCAATATGCATGGTACGTTAAATAATATCATGAAGATCATAACAATTACAACGAATTAAATAATTAATATGCAAAAGAATATTGTTACGTATATAAACAAATCAATAAACATGTAATTTACCAGAGAAAAATCCTAAGCGTAGATAATCATGTGTCGTGTAATCATATATGCCATACAACGTAAAACTCCTCTTTGTTGCGATGGGTCTTGATGCATTATATACATTTATCCCATCCCATAATTCCTTCAATTCATCTACCAATGGTTGTAAGTAGAAATCCATGTTATTCACTTGTCTTCTACCAGGGATTATGAGAGCCAACATAAGATTTTCATTATTCATGAACAACCATGGTGGGATATTGTTATTGGTCACTACTACAGGCCAAACATAATAGTTGGTGTTCTGGAGGGAATATGGGTTGATTCCATCCATGGTTATGTTGATTCATAGACTTCGTGCTTCATCCTTGAATTTTTCGATCCATGTATCCTCTATATGCTTCATGGCTATTGAATCTATTGGGATTCGCATAACTCCCAACTCACTTCTGTGTGAGGCATGTCATCCCTACAACATAGCTAATTCTTTGAAACGAAAGAACTTTTGAATCCTTGGGATTATAGGAATGTGCCTCAATATCTTAAAAGGAGGACCAAGTGATTTACGCTTATTTTTTTATTTATCATACATGTCATGCCCACATTTCAAACATATCTCTTTGTCTGCATATTCTCCTCTATATAGAATACAATCATTTGGACATGCATGGTATGATATGTACTCAACACCCAACATTTTCAACAATTTATTTTCCTCTTCAGAGCTACCGAGCAAGATATTATCTCTCGGAATAACCTTATCTTTGAATATCCTGTAGCTGGTCCTGGAAAATATTAAATGTACATTAATGTCGATAATTATTAACTTTCATAAAATTTACCTTTTGTAATGTTTATTGTGTGATTATATTTCTCAAAATATAAGTGACTTGATTATCAATTACCTTAAAATTTCTAAGAAGCATGCATTTGAAAATCCAAGCATTGCTTTCAAGTTGTACATTAAGATCGTTGTCCCCAACTGGGTAGACTTTGATTGACTACCAGTTCCAAAGAGAGGGGTGGTGGAAGAAAATTTAAGGCTTTCGAAAAATGTATCAACAATATGAGCATCATCCCCTAGTTGATCATCATTCTGGAATGCATATAACAACATTGTCTCCATGGAATTCATATCCCTTAAGTAATCATCTATACCAACCTCTATTTGATTGCCTCCATTGCCAGCTTGTGAAGAACTAATATTGTTGTAGTCATTCCTAATTGGTGAATCTGGACGTAGTGGGAATTGAATAGGTGGTTGATTCAACCATTCTTGGTATCGTTCCTCTCAGAATTTTTCTCTTAATTCATCCTTCTCTCAATTTGACATTGTCGTGGGGTGCAACGGAAGATGGTAGGTAGGTTGGTCATCATCACTAGAATCCTAATAATTTCAAAAAATGTATTTTAACATGATTAGTACAAAATCAATGATATCAATTAGTAAACACGTCAATGCATGATTAATTGGTTTGACATTGAAATAATTACATTATACCAAACAATTATTATTACCATCATTGTCCCAAGATTGTGGCTAGAAGATGGCATGTTACAATTGGCAGGGTGAAGTAACTGTCCATTTTCATCTACCAACTGCGCCTTGTTGTATGTTGCTCCGCTCCTAATAAGAGCTTCTGAAATTTTGGAACTATTTGTATATTTTGTGCATCTGAACTTGATTATGAATCTGCATGAACCTGCAAATTTGTATACATTAATTTTATTCAGCTGATTGACGTGGATAAAAAAAATAATTCAATTAGATAATAAAAATGTAAATAAAATTTGAAGTAATTACGTCTTGAGATGGATAGGGAGAACTCCGCGATGGACTTTGAGAAATATTATGGAACGAGCTGGATTTTGAAGAATTGTCCATTTGATATAATTATGAGATGTTCTCCCTGCATTTCATAAAAATCAACAATAAATTTCGGTGTATATACCTAAAAGTAATTTTGGTGCCTTAAAAAAGGACTTATTGTTATTAGTGTTAATGTATTGTTAACCGCACCGATGCGGTTTTAATAATGGACGCACCAGTGTTGTTAGTTAACAAACACACTGAATATTGGGAGAAAAAAAAAAAAAAAAGGCAACTTTATTTTTTTGAAGTGAAAAAAAAGTGGTAAATTGAAAAATGGTCAGCAAATGATTTTCGGAAATCTAAGTTCATAAAAAAATTCTTTAAATAGTAAAAGATATTCATTATTTCATTATTTTTGCAAAAAAAATCAGGGAGGGATTTGTACGAGAGACATACCTGGAGCAAGAGAGCATGAGAGCACTGTGGAGCAGCAAAATACTTTCGAACAACAGCACTATTCAGAGAATCAAAATTTTAAACATCTGGTGATTCACACAAAAACCCTGTAGTATAGTAAAATTGTTAAATTTTACTGTAATAATTATTTTTTTTATAGTTTCTGTTAGATTTAATACATGCATAGTATAAATTTTAAATTTTACTGTGCATTTTACTAATAAAATCATTTACAATATCTATTCCTATTTACATTTAAATAAAATTCAGAAAAGCAAAAACAAAAAAAACCATTATTACATTAAACCCTTGCTTCTTATTGTTTTTGTGACTTCACAATTAGGGCTTTTCATTTTAGATTTATAGGGTTTGTAATACTATATACATAGGCGTATGACATCTAACCCATGATACCACTTGCAGAGTCAGATCCCGATCCATGTCGGCCCTTGGATGATTTTTTAAAAAACATTTTTTTTAATCGATGCGCGATTGTAGTATAGCGCACCGGGCGCATATTGACAAAAAACATTGTTTGATAAAAACATTCTTTTATTAATTTATGTTTATGTTAATCGGTGCTCCAGTATTAATATAACACACTAGGTCTCCTTGTTGACAAAGGGCACTGTACAGTGTTTCTACTATATTGGCGGTGCGTTTATAAGAACCTACCGCACCGCGTTCGGTGTGTAAGTTACTAAAGGCACACCGTTTTCTTGATTTTTTTTTTTTTTTTACCTGAAAAGTATGTAAAATATATTAATGAATGGTATAGGTTTCATATTGATAAAGAAATGGCTGAAAAGAATTCAAGTAACAAAAATACTGATAGCACATCCAGAAAAGCAAATAAAGCAAGTTCTTTGTAAATTCTTTACAAAAATTATTATTTTTTAACTATATGTAAGTTTAACTAATATGTATTATTTAGTGTGTATCATGCAGAGGCACAAAATGATGAAGCTCTATAAAATTATTTATGATCTAAGACCAGAAGAGCATAAAAGCTTGATGGAAAAATTGCAGAAGAATGAATTAGGTGAATGAAAAAATACTATCGATCCAATATGAGTTTATTTTTTGAATTTTCATTAATAATGTACGTAAAAATATTAGATAACATGTTAGAAAAAAATCTATTAATTCAGATATGTTTAATGTTCTACAGGAACCAACAACGAAGAAAAGGAATGTTGCTCTAAGAAAATAAAAGAAAAATAAAACATGCAAATGAAAATGAATTGAAACTTAACTCATCTGCAGTGGTGCTGGAGGTTAACGAAAAGGGGGAAAACTTTTACAAAACTTTGAGGGATCTAGTGGAACGAATGTATAGACTTTCTTTCCAATTACAATAGAAAAATCAATCCAATGATTCCAATAACCAAATTTTATTTAAATGACAGGATGAGTTTCTAGAGAATTGGTCAATGAGAAATGTCAGATTTTTAATAGCAAAAACGTACAACAACAAAAAAGAAGAATTGAAAAAGTAACATTTCCTTAAATGTTTTTCTAGAATTATATGTATATATTACTACAAAGAAATCATTTAGAAATATCATTTTCGTTATATTTACTTTTCATATATAAATATAAAAATTAAATAGTGTTGCCTTGAGGGGTCCTGACCCAGGTTCGCAGTTAAACTTAACCAACAAAATCCTCTTACTACTAGCCCTTTCGGCAATGACCTAGTTGCGCAAGTCAAAGTCTCACCCAAAGCAGTATGGGGGGCTGCTAGAACTAGGTTTCCATGCCCTAAGAGAGAATTAAATGATGTGGGTTTCTTTAGATCTATAACAACAACAGCCTGACCTTCGCAACAAAAACCCTAGCCAAAAACCCTAACCAGACAGATCTGGGTCAAAGTACACAGGTTATCCTGCGCGCGCACAAATAAAGGTCTCACAATCCCTTTAACAGACTTAGTAAAGAGATATTCAGTTCTTATAGTAACATATCTATGCATTCAACATTCATATAAGACAGCTAAGCAATTATGCAACTGATCTAAATGGAGACAATATATTTGATGCAGTAAATAGAAATAATAAAAAGAAATACGTCATAAAGCGAAACATTGATGCATTTGATACTTAGAATTATCCCAAAATACTCATGTATTCATTCATAGTTCGTAATCTCCTTACAATACTTCAGTTCCACCCGCGCACACAGCTAGCGGGGTCCGCACACAACATGACTAAGGTCTCTGTGCACACAGCCAGCAGGAGCCTTCTAAACCCAGAAAAATTCGCTTCATGGCTCATTACATCATAAACTTGTCAAAACTCACTTAGAACTTATCTATCCGACTCGATCTAGACTTCTATTTATGTCTTTAGCCTGCGCTCATCTAAGGTCCGCAAACTGTGGTTTGTGACCCCTAGTTCTACCCTTTTTCCCATTACAACTCATGAAGGGGCTTTGACCCACCCCAAAGACCCTTGACCTATGCATTGATTAGTGCGCACAACTACAAAAATAATATGTTTTTTTATCAAAATTGCAGTCCTAAGGGACCCCGCTCCAACAGGCCCCCAATACAATCTTGTGACTCGTCCCGAGTCATAGCGGTGCTAGGGTTTTCATCTTGTTATGCAGCTCCTTGATGGTAGCAATGAAGGGCGCCAAGACGCTCGCGCTCTGATCAGCTACACTATGCGCTATGTCCACCAATTTCTACAAAGTCAACCCTTCTGCGGCAAGATTTATGCTCTAATAAGTTTGGTTCAAATTCTTCATGGCGGCATCTAGATCCTGTGACAGCTTCATCACCTCATCAACCCAAGGCTTCATGTGCTTTGTCACAATATGCTTCTTTTTTCACAGCTCCTCCACTTCGTCACACAAGATCTGGCTTGTCTGTAATCGAGCCATGCTCTGAGCATGTAAAAAGTAGGCAGGGACTCCTGAAGATCGTCGAACGCCTGCTCCTTGGTGCGCAATTCCTGTGAAATCTTCCTGACCAGTGGATCTGTCTGCAAGGATGTCCACAGTCCCATAGTTGTTTTGAGCAGCGTGGTTCCCTCATCGACTGTGGCAGAAATAGCTATCGAGGCTTCTTTGACTAGGTCTGCTCGTTACACACGCACCTTTGGTGGAGTTTCTGGCTGTAGCTTGGCCTATAATTCTACGATATGCTGCTCAGAATTCACCTTCACCGCCTGCACTTTTGATATGGAGGCCTTTATCTCTACTAATAGTCCTTCAATTTTAGCTTCTCATGCGACTGAATTAGGAATGGCTACTTCAGGCAAATCACCACATATTTTATCGATCAGATGTTCTAATTCTGCTCGTTGTGCTACAGTTGCATGTTGCATTGTCTGATGCTCAACTTCACTCAGCTTCTGGTGCATGTGCGCCTCCCTACAATGCATCTCATCTGTAATAATATTTTTTATCGCACGTAGCTTACTGCTGAGCATCATTAACAAATCTATCCCAACCTCTAGGCAGGTTTGCACTTGCGCGTGTAATTTGGGTTGTTTAACAGTGATTGCTGCGCTTGGGAAGGGGAAAATCTGGTTGTCCATCGTGATGATAATCATAGTTGTAGGCTTGCTCGCTTGAATCGGCCTCGCTTAATTCACGCTCGCGTGGATGTTGTCAGTATTCAACTGCAACACCAACAACCCTAATTGTAATGCTTCTACATCAGCATTGTACTGTTCTTCCATTATTGTCCACCTATCTTCAGAGGCATATGAGATCGCATCTGATATCTTGTGAAGGTCCTCCTCGGTCAATGTAATGTCCTATGTTCCTCCGCCCTTTGAGCCTTTCCTCTTCTTGCGCGCTCCCTTGGAGGTCTCAGTGCCACGTTTAGTGCCTCTGGGAGACTCTGCTCCAGTTCCATTGAGACCATCTAGGCCTCCAAGGTCCAATTCTACTTCTCCTTCTTGCTCTGTGACTCTCTGATTCCTTCTTGGTATCTTTTTCAGCGTCTTTTTTCTTTTATTTTTTGGCTTCCTTCTCTACGTCCTTGTCTCTTGTTGCTTCTTTGTTAGACGTGGAGGCTGTGATGGGTGCAGTAGAGTCTAGCCTAGTCTTCCACGCTTCAGGTCGGGTTTCAAGGACCTGGTCGATTTTAGCCTCCTTAACCATGTAAGGTAGGTTGTATGACATCGGGTCCTTGCGCGACCAGATCTGTACACTATGCATTGTGACCTGGAAATCCGCAATGCCTTTTTACTTGGCATACACATCCGGGGAAAATCGGGGCCGCAAGTGGATTTCTGCTGCCAGCGCACCCTCAAATAGAACCCAAAATATTTTGTTCTTTTTTACTCTCTGTGGGCCTAACGAATCCCACATATTGGTGTAGCACACCCCTTGACACACACCAGCTTCGACTTCTGGGAGAACGGTGCCCTCTGGTGTCACCCATGCAATTAGAGAGATCTACAAAAGTAGCCAAGAGTAGCTGAACTTATTCCCTTCTTCTTGTGCCTCGCACACATTCTCCAGAAATTATTGGCAGAGATATTGTGACCAATTATAACTTACACCTTTTTCACATTGTCCCACCAGCGTGATAACATGTGCAGGGACCACCTTAGGTTTTCATTTGCATACTATATTTCATCCCAAGACCAGGGTTACAAGGCATACTGCTGGGTCAGTAATTTGTTGTATGAGGAACCCCCTGGAGTCGCCCCTGACCTTATAATCCTTCTTGAGTTTGGCAGAAACCTTATGCTCATTACTTTTTCCAAAACTAGACATGGGATGGGGCCCCTTCTTGGGCAGGCCAATGATCCAGTGGATCAGTTCGACATCGATGGCGATTCAATTCTTGATCCATAAACATCCATTTTGGATCAACGCGACATCGATGGGGATTTAATTCTTAATCCATAAACATCCATCTTGGATCAGCAAAAACAGTTGGCGCACATAGATACTAGTGATTGGATACCTCCCAAAGTAGGGAATCCTCACCAGATTGAGGATCCCCACGTTGATCAGCCTGCGCACCCATGGCATAGGCTCTACCTTCACCACTCCATCATATAAGACACGCTCCAGGTAATATTTAGGCACGAGATTAGGGAAGGTCTCCTTGTTCACCAAGTCATAATCATCAAACTTGACCAGGGGAAGCTTTCGGAACATGTCTCCCTCCAAAGTAACTTCTTCTAGATTAGAGGCATCTGCAGGTATGTGCGCACTGTATCCAAATCTTTCAGTGCCCTCACGAAGGTTCTACGCAGCTTAACATACTTTTGGAGCCATGAAATGGGCTCGACGAAGAGCGCAGCCTCCTCAGTCGCCCTCATGGGTTTCTTAGTTGGGTCACCTCTAGGGGACCTATCCTTCATCGCCTGGCGCGGGGATGTGAATTCCCTAGGTGATGTTAGTGACTTGGAAGATGACCCCTTAGTCAAATTACCCTTTCCTTTAGCCAGAGTGGACACGACTTCTTGGACCTCTGCTATGACTTCATGAACATCATCAGATCCCGCCTCTGTAGACGCTATGAGTGGCACAGAGTGCTTTTCAAATGGGGCGCTCTCAGGGTTCATGGTCGTCATTCTTGGTCTAAAGATGAATTTTGGGTTACTCATGTCAGATGAGGGGGTCTCTCAGTCAGACATATAGTGCTCAGAGACAAATTCACGACACAATTCACAGATAATATCAAGGTGCAATATACTCAGACATAAAATGAACCGAATGTTACTTGTGCCCTTCCTTTTATAGGCGATCAAAGGTAAAAACGGTCGGATATTCATTAAATTCATCTTACCTCCGTAAAAATGGTCAAAATCACATAATATCGCCTCATTAAATGCAGAAAACTCGCTCCATCCAACGATAAAATCATTTTTTCTCCCAGTTTTAATGTTCCAACGGCTAGTTTCTCCTACTACACACTACCTCTGTGCTCTTGCAGCACCTGTCTGTGCATTCCCTCTGCACTACGCGCAGACAAGTGGGTTCCCATTCTCTGGCCATATATCCATTTGGTAGGCACAAGGTTATCCCTATACGGCTTCAGTCGACTTCCATTGAAATACCCAGGAAGACCCTCACCTCGCAATGTGGCCAAGTGCACCGCACCTCCATCAGTGATTTATTTCACAATGTATGGCCCTAACCAGTGCTTCCTGAACTTTCCTGGGTGGTGCTCAAATTGACTGCCATATAACAAAACCAAATCATCTTCTTTGAATGCCTTTTGTCGAATGTGTCTATCATGCCAAGCCTTTTCACATGCCTTCTACACTTGCTGATGAAAGTTAGCAATGAACTGATCCACCTCTAAGGAAACCAGTTGCGCAAGACATTCCTCCATGATGTCAGGCCTAACCATATTAGTAAATCCTGCAATGTGCAAGCTTGGTACAATATATTCCATTAGCATGATTGCTTCCTACGCATAGACCATCCTAAAAGGTGTTTTCCCAGTCAAATTCTTGCATGTGGTCCTATAAGCCCATAACGCTGAAGGGATGCGCACGTCCCAATCATTCTGATTTGCATTACAGATTTTTGTAAGTGCATTCTCCAAAATTTTGTTGATATATTATACTACACCATTCACTTGAGGGTGATAAGGAGTTATTTTCTGGTGATGTACCTGAAATTCCTCTGTCAGAGCTTCAATGGTTTCATTAACAAAGTGCGTACCCCTATCACTCATCAATATCTTCGGGCACCCAAAGCTAGTCAGAATATGTTCAAAAATGAAATGTGCAACAGTATCTGCGGTAAAATCCTTGACTAGCTTAGCTTCTACCCATCTAGTTACACAATCTGTGGCAGTGATGATGTAGCGCGTGCCAATTTTCTTCCCCGGAGGATTGATAGGTCCAAAAAAATCTATAGCCCATTTACCAAAGGCCTGCAAGGCCATTTGTGGCTGTAGGGGCATTTCATCTCTGCTCAAGGGCTTCCCCATTCTTTGGCAAGCATCACAAGCCCAACACTATGCATGTGCATCATTCTGCAATGTGGGCCACCATAACCCAGCACGCAACGCCTTCTACCCAGTGGACTTCCCTACACAGTGGCCTCCTACCACTCCTCCACGAGCCTCATCCAAGATGTCCTGACTCTCATGTTCCAGAACATACCTTCTTAATACTTCATCTGCTCCCAGCTTGTACAATTGACCAGCAATCAGGGTAAAATCTGTTGCACATGAAACCAACTCCTTCTTTTGTTGCACCAAATATTTAGCAGGTGCACTTCCAGTGGTCAGAAAGTGAATAATATCAGCAAAGTGTTCATCGAACACCTTGATAGCAAAGAGTTGTGCATGAGGTAGTCCCTCCTCCAGACTAGTTGGTTCCTCCCTATTTTTGATGTGTGATAGATGATCAGGTCCAACATTCAATCTACTAGGCTTCACAATGATCTCAAAATTATATTCCTAAAATAGCAGCAGCCATCTACAAATCTTTCCCCCCAACACAGGCTTATTGACTAGGTATTTCAAAACAAAATGGTCAGTGAACATCTTGAAGTTCCCTCCTAGCAGAAAGTGCCTATATTTTTGCAGAACATATACCATGGCCAATCCTTCCCTTTATGTGGTTGAGTAGTTGCGCTCTGCACTTGAGAGCTTCCTACTGGCAAAAGAAACGGGACCATCAATGTCTCCTTCCCTTGGTTGCGCTAAAACATCTCCAAGTGCTATACCGAATGCATCCACATGTACATGGAAGACCTTGGACCAATCTAGGAATATTAGAATAGGTGCCGTAACCATATTTTCCTTCAGCAACTCAAATCTCTTTTGGCATTCCTCATCATAGAAAAATGACACATCCTTCTTCAATAATTTCTCCATAGGAGCAGTGATTAGAGCATAGCCCTGAATGAATTTTTTGTAATATCCGGTGTGTCCCAGGATGGAGTGCAGCTGTTTTGCATTAGTAGGGACTTCTAGGTTGATGATAAATGCAATATTGGTTGGATCTACCATCAACTCTTATTGACACACAATATGGCCTCACAAAATTACAAAAGGAATGCAGTATATTCATTTCTTTAAGTTAAGAGAAATTTGATGCTTCCTACAAGTGTCAAGCATCATGCGCGGGTTGGACACATGCTTCTTTACTAGCCCAAACACAGTCCAGTCATCAAAATACACTGCCAAGAACTTGTGCATAAATTCTTTGAACAAGGCTACTATTACGTGCAAGAAGATATCAAGTGCATTCTTTAATCTGAAAGGCATGATTTTGTATTGGAAAGACCCCCATTTGTTTCAAAGGTGGTATTGCTTCGGTCTTCTGGTGCAATTATGATTTGATGATACCCTGAAAATCCATCAGTAAAAGAATAAGCCTCTTTTCCTCCCACATTATCCAAGATCTCATCTGAAAATGGAGTAGGGAAGGGGTCATGCACACATGCATCGTTCAGCTTGCACAGATCTACACAAATGATTATCTCTCCCTTGGTCTTCTTTTTTTGAACAACCATGGGGCTCACCCAATCAGACTGCTCCACAGGCTCGATGATTCCTACAGCGACCATCTTCTTTAATTCCTCTTTCACTTTATGCTTATACTTAGGATTTAATCGGTATGGTCGTTGCTTGACAGGGCGCGCATCTGGTTTCAACGTGATTTTTATAACACCCAAATCTCCTACAATTCCTTTGATCTCAAAGAAATTTGTGGGAAACAGGTCCTGGTACTCTGTTAGCAGCTCCGCAACCTTCCCCACTACATCATCATCCTAATAATCTCTGATTTTGGCCAACGTGGGTTGTTCTTATATCCCAATGTTGACATCCTTCAACTTCAGGGGCTTAGTTACATCCACCATTCCCAATAAGGGCCTTGTAACTGTGCGCTCCCCTTCTGACTCACGGATGTTGATATTTCTTGGGTCTTCCTCATTGTCTTCTACTGGTAGGTTCCTGCAATTGACAATATCTTGCATATACACTTCCCATGCTGGCGCAACACATTCTATCCGAGGTCGGGAGTTATCAAAGAAAAGCACTTCTATATCCTGTAGGGCTTCGTCTAATCCCTCTGATCTCCCGAACAAGCCAAAGGTTGATAGAAAATTGTTAATCATTGTAATCCAATGGCAAGTCCCTCAGCGCAGCTCCATTTCCAAATACCATGTAGTAGGTATTGGTCCCAACGAATGGACAAACATATGAACCCATTCGTTCCAGGTCTTCTCATTCCAAACCTCCATCCACATGGGTAGGTGTTTGCGCGGGTCACCCTAACCATAAAAAATCTTAGTTGGTGGGGTAGCGGGAGGCTCAAAGCGCAACTTCATCATTTTGTTGCATTCCTCCCAATCCTTAAAGATTCCTTTGTGTGTATCCCACCAACGCGTCGAGGTTGCGTGCATGACCAGATCAAGCATCCAAAACCTTCGTTCTTCCAGGAAAACCTTTTCCAATTTTTCCAAAAATAATACAACACTATCAGAACCATCAAAATAGGGTAATTTTCTTACCTCTAAGGAGATGCATCAAAAAAATTTAGTGATCTTGAGGCAGCTCAGCGCAGAAACATCGTGCAGCCGTTCTTCCAGTTCTCCATTTCCCCATCCGAATTTGAAAAACACAAGCTATCCTTTTCCCAATTCAGCATTCCATAAGTTGTAGGGTTGATCCAATCCTCATCCTGTGTAGTTAGCATGTAGATATGATCAACCTCATCTCCTTCGCACACTGGTTCTGTATATCTTTCTCCTTCTGCCAGATCCAGAGATATTATTACCCATGTACCATCATTTTCAAAGATCATGCTTCTACGCTTCAAGTTGATGATACCTCCCATATCGATGGCCCAATCTAGCCCTAGTAGCTCATGGTAAGGTTCTGCATCATCCAAAATTTGTATTACTTCAAAATCTGCACGTAGCTTTACTCTAGCAATGTCTACCAGAACCTATGGGAGCCTTCCAAGTGGAATGATCTTCTGTTGATTAGCCATGCGAAGTTGAATGGTGGACCACTCCAGCTTTGGTTCGCCCATTTTTTTCCAGGTCTACTCTGGTAGAACATTTTCATCAGACCCAAAGTCCAAGATGACCTAATCCATCTCATACTTTCCAATTTGCATGATCATGTGCATCTCCCGACCAGTTCTCTACTTGTTCTTATAAATCTTGTTTATAGCCTTAGTCTTAGTTCGAGGAAATTCCTTGTCCATGTAGCTCTATCAGAGCCTAGAGATTGTCTACTACTTTCTGATTACGCAATAGCTTAATGTAGGCTTGTAGGAAAGGTTTGACTTCATCATCAATCTTTTCTTCCATGATTGACTTGGATGTGGATGCACCCGCAATAGAAAAATACCTCCTGGCTTCAATAAAAGTCTCCTTTTCCTTTTGTAGGTTAATTCCTTCCTTATTTTCAGAGGCCTTCTGAATCAATGGCTATGTATCAGCCTTCTTTCCCTCATCTCCTCCAGTGGCAGCACCACTATGTGTAATTATGTTTGCACTTGGATCGTCATTATGCTGCTCAGCTTTAACCATTTGTATGTACTGTGTAGGCGTCTGTTGTTGCTTTTCGTGCATTCCGATAATTAAAATAGGACAGTCTTCAATAACATGATCAAATTGTCTATAGTACCTTCAAGACTGTCGTGCAGGGTTCATGGAGTCCCGCGCATAGTGTCCAACATCTCCACAGTTATAGAAAATTAATTGTCCTCTTCCACGACCTGCGCCTCCACCTCTCCCTCCTCCCATTCCTCTTGTTGGATATCCACCATGCCTACAGGGAGATGTTGGTGAAGAAGGGTCAGCTTGCACCCTATACAGGTTGGAACTTTCCATAATTAGCTCGAACGTGCGGTAGTGGTGCTCATCGTGACCAACTGAAGAATAAAACCTGCACCATTGCTGCTTCAGCTTTGGCACATAACTTCATAATCGAAGGAAATGGTTTGTGTCATGCCTTTAAGCTACCTTACAGTCAGCGCACCATAGTTGGGGAGACCCACTTGGTCTTGCAACATCCCTGGGGCGTAATGGATTTGGCCCTCTCGCTTGCATATAATTTTGAAACAAGGTAGACTGATCTTTTGTGTGTCTGAAACCCTTACACCATATACATCGTACATCTATGCCAACTTCCTTTCCTCTGTCTCTGCACAGGTTCTGAATCTCCAAGTGCATTTCCTCCAACTAATTTTGTATATGCAGAGTTCCAAATTGGTCATTAGCTCTAGGCGCAACTTCCAATTTCATAGCAACTTCAAGGGATTCGGCCTGAGAGTCAATCTTCTGCTGGTTCATCAGCCCACGTAAATGTCGTAACAACATTGCAATAAACCATTCCTTATGTTTTTTATTGTCATAGATAAATCCTCCCTCACTGATGGTGTGCTTCAGCCATTGATCGGCCTCCCAAACATATTCATTTGGTTCTTGTTTGATATCTTTCAATTCTGTCACACATTATGAGTAGGACTTTCGCTTTCTGAACTGCTGCTTCAAAGAATCCTTGATGTCATCAAAAGTAGGATTAGCATGTTGAGACAGATATCCCATAAACCAGTCTAGCGAACGACCTTCAAACATCATAGCTAGTTGCACTCTCTTGACATAAATGATGTTAACATTTTTCACAGTCCATACTACATTGGCAACAAACCAAAACCTATCCATGTCCTCATCTCCCACACCCTTGAAGGTGGGTAGCTTCATCTGCACATCCATATCTCCTTCTGGTGGCGGTGGCGGTGGGGTAGGGGATGTCTTACCCTTGTGTGAGTTCGAGTATGGAGTAGCAGGAGGGCTACCTCTAGCGTGCATAGCCTCACCGCTTGTTCTATCACTTTTAGGCAAGTTTCTCAGAGGGTTGTATATAGATCTGTCTCTTATCTGATTAATCAAGTAATAATTTCTGCTGCGTGTAGTGATTTCTAGCTTATATGGGGTCATTCACTCAGTGTGACTGCACAAAACACCCTTTTCACACAATAGCATCTTAATCAGTAAAGGTAGAGAGCATATGAATTTACCTCTCAGTCCTTTGAAGAACCTCCTTTCAGCTTCAAAATATTACACAAACTGATCTACTACAAACTTTATTACAAACCCACCCAAAATGTTGTCAACCCAATGATCTACAGTATGGGTAATGGAATTATCAGTCTGCTCTAACTGTTGGATCAACTTAGGTGTCCACTAAGTGACCTTATCGTCCTTCTAGCAGGTTTGGAACTCAGCTAATATTGATAACCACTCTTGCAATTCTTGCGCAAAGGTCACAAAGAAGATCTCATGAAAATATGTGAAAATACACTTATGTTTCCAATCCTTAGTAGAAATCTTCATACTTTTGTTTTCCTTAAAGGAAAATTCTTAAATTTTCTTCTCATACCTATCTTCTAACTCAGGCTTTGATGGTCGCCACATAGCCCAATCTCTCTAAAAATGATCCCGGTCCCAACAACAGAACCATTTGTTGGCTTGAGGGGTCCTGGCCCAAGTTCGGAGTTAAGCTTAACCAAAAAAACCCTCTTACTACTGGCCCTTTCGTCAGTGACCTACTTGCGTAGGTCAAAGTCTCACCCGAAGCAGTATGGGGGGTGCTGGAACCAGGTTTCCACACTCTGAGAGAGAATTAAGTGATATGGGTATCTTCATATTTATAACAATAGTGGCCTGACCTTCGCAACAGAAACCCTAGCCAGAAATCCTAACCAGACATATCTAGGTCAAACTACACAGGTTATCCTATGAGCACAAAGATAAAGGTCTCTCAATCCCTTTAACAAACTTAGTAAGTAGATATTCAGTTCTTATAGTAACATATCTATGCATTCAACATTCATATAAGACAAATAAGCAGTTACGCAACCGATGTAAACATAGAAAATATATTTGATGCAGTAAATGGAAATAATGCAGAGAAACGGGTCATAAAGTGAAACACTGATGCATTTGATACTCAGAATTATCCCAAAATACTCCTTTATTCATTCACAGTTCGTAATATCCTTTCAATACTTCAGTTCCACTTGCGCACATAGCCGGCAGGGTCTACACACAATAGGACTAAGGTCTCTGTGCACACAGCTAGCAGGAGCTTTCTAAACCCAGACAAATTCGCTTCACAACTCAGAACATGGTAAACTTGTCAAAACTCACTTAGAACTTATCTATCCGACTCGATCTAGACTTCTATTTATATCTTTAGCCTACGCTCATCTAAGATCCGCAAACTGTGGTTTGCGGCCCCTAGTTCTACCCTTTTTCCCATTACAACTCATGAAGGGCTTTGACCCACCCCAAAGTCCCTTGACCTGTGCATTGCTTAGCGCACACGACTCAAAACTATAAAAATACTATATTTTTATCAAAATTGCGGTCCTAAGGGTCCCCGCTCCAACAAATAGTTTATTGTCATGTTACATTTTCAGCAATATTATGAAAATCTCAAAGAATGAATGAACTTATATCAGAAATATGCCAGTAGGAATGTCCAAAAAGGTGTACAAGGATATGATCAAAGCAATGGACATACTTGCATCACACAAGCATCCATCTCAACAATAACGTGCTTCAAATGTAATATGTAATCATTGAATTTTTCGATTAGGTACAATAAATAAAAAATTTAGCATTAAATATTAATTTTCAAGTATTTTCTTGCAGAAAAGAAAAGAAAATGGAACCCATTCAGCACTTAAAACGGGACGACAAGGAAGAAAAGGGTTGATATCTATGTTTGTGAGTAATTGTTGCTTCCTTATAACAACTTAACTAGATTTCATTTTTGTATATTTTAGTTTGTTTTACAACAATCATCATTGAATGTATTCAAACAGGTGCTAACATACAAAGAAGAATCATCAGAAGAATTGATTGACATTGGGTTAAATATGGGTTGTCAGTTTATGTTGGCATATCAAAAATTAATTATGGAATTTGTAAGCATCTATCTTGTTTTACTTAGCTCTGTCTATAATTAATAGAACAATTTTTTTTTTATTAAATCTATGATTTGTTATGGGGTATAAAACTTGCAGGAAACAAAGTATGGAATTGCGCCAACAAATGAATTGTTGAAAGATGGCATGAGATTTGGTTTTGAAAGAATGTGTATAGTTCACAAGTCAATTCTTGCTATGGTATCAAGTCAAGTCAAGTCAATTCTTGTATATATATATGAATAAGACACTCTTTATCATACAAAATGGGGCAGTTATTGTTATCCCTTTGTCTTTCAACTGGGACACTATGTCTATTACATTAAAAAAAATATATGATTTCACAGACAAATATTTCAAAAAATACATCACTTTGCTTTGATATCCAAACATATAGATCATCATTTTCTGCTGCAACTACTGTCACTGCTCGAGCTACTTCCGTGACATGGGTTATTTGGAGGATTGTTTTGTTCATTTTGTTGATTGTTTTCTTCTTCTTCAAGTTCCATATACAAACATAAAAATAAAGTGTAATGAGTGTATATACATTGGTGAGAATAATGAAAATTGCAATATTAAATAATATACATCAACGTAAATCGAAAAGAAATGTACCAATAACTGCCCCATTTTGTATAACAAAGAGTGTCTTATATATATATATATATATATATATATATATATATATATATATATATATATATATATATATATATATATATATATATATATTGGTGAGAATAATGAAAATTGCAATAGTAAATAATATACATCAACGTAAATCGAAAAGAAATGTACCAATAACTGCCCCATTTTGTATGACAAAGAGTGTCTTATTCATATATATATATATATAATACGTTTTAATTTATTCTATTGTGTTCTCCATTATCGATGTGAAATGTTACACCACTGATTAAATATATGGATGATTAAATATTATAATGAAGAGATGTGAAATCTGATGATATGATATAACAAATTCATCCAAACATCACATTCAAATACACTAATAAAAATTTAATTGATATGAATACTGTTATAAGATATGTGTCGGCTTTTGATGAATAATGAATTTTAAAAAATCACAATAATTGCACTGTCACAGGTCAATGTTTCTAAAAAATAGAAAATAAACACTAGTGCATGTTAGTTACTATGCACTGGTGCATCTGTATGATACTGTGCACAGGTGCGTTTCTACGACGTATGGGCACCACACAAAATACCAATACCAATTAGAAGGCCTGGTGCACTTTATTGATGACTACCACTCGGGCGGGTGGATAGGCGTTGCATGCACCGATATGGTTTGCCTTTAACGCGCCGGTGCATTTTTATAACTTAACGGTTTAGTGTGTTTTAACACCCAAACGCTCTGGTGTGTTTTTACACATTAACGGCATTGGTGCATGCACCTTCTATCGGCCTGGTGCGTCTTTGTGGGTGACACACACTGAGACGTTACTAAACGCCCCTAGGCTTCCAAAATTTATTTTCCATCCTGGTGGTTGGTATATTTACAGTATCGGTGCATACAGGGTCAAACGCATCGGTGCGTTCACACATGATGCGCGCACCCATGAAAAAAACATCTGTAAAAACCTCCAACTACCTAGTTTTTTTAGTTGTGTTGAAGTTCCGTTAGAAGCTCTATCAAAACCTCCGTTACCAAAAAAATTTGTTGTAGAATTTTATTTTATTTTTACAATTTTGGCCAATTTTATAACACTAAAAACCTCCTTTATAACCTCCTCTAGGGGGTATTTTCCTTGTAGTGAGTCCTCCTCTGCACATAATCTCTGAGATGGTGATACCAGATATCAATATGCTTGGACTTGTCATGAAAAACTGGATTAACCAAGATTTTAATGCAACTATGGTTATCACAATAAATCACCATCGAATCCATCTACTACCCAAACAACCCAACAAGGATCTTTCTCATCCAGATAGCCTCACAAGTTTCTTTATTAGCAACCATGTATTCTTCTTCTGTTGAACTGGGTTCAACTAAACTATGCTTCATGTTGTACCGAAAAAATGTTGCTGACCCAATGCTAAAGATGACCCCTGATGTGCTCTTCCTGTCGAATGGACTCCCTGCCCAATCTACATTTTTGAAGCCTTGAAGCTTCACTTCCTCTGTCCTCCTGTACCTTAGAACAAACTGAGTGGTGCCTCTGAGGAATCTCAACACATGTTTAGTTTCCTTCCAATAGATCTTGGTAGGCTTAACCATAGCTTGACTAAGTTGGTTAACCACATAACACATGTATGGTCGTGTGTTCACCAAATACATGAGGGAACCCACAAGTTTCTTGTAGATGGTAGCTTCTACCACTTCGCCTGAAGTAGCATCTTCCTTCCTCCAATTCTTTTCTAGAGGAGCCTCCATGGGTTTGTTTCTCTTCATGTGAAACTTATTTAGAATCTCGTTGCCATACTTTCCCTAAGATACAAATAGTTCCCCTACTCTTTTCCAAATTTCCAAACCAAGGAAACATTGCAAGAGCCCCATATCCTTCATCTCAAATTCTCTTGCAAGATCCTCTTTACAAGATTTATCAATTGCTCATCACTTGTCAGAATCAAATCATCCATATATAATACTATAATCAATCATTTACCTTCAACCACAATATGGTAAAGGTTCGCATCTTCTTCACTTTTGGTGAAGCCCAACCCAGTGAAGTGGCTTCTGATCCTGGTGTACCAAGCACAAGGTGCTTGTTTCAGTCCATAAAATTCTCACTGAGTCTACACACATGTGACCCTCTATCGAAGGTCTCAAATCCTTCTGGATGCTCAATGTACACCTCTTCCTCAATCACTTTATTGAGGAAGGTTTTATTTACATCCATCTAATGTATCTTCCATCCCATCTGCACTGGAAGTGAAAGGATAGATCTGATTGATGAGTACCTTGCAACTGGAGCAAAGGTCTCCTTGTAATCAATTCCATCCACCTAAGATAACCCTCTAGCCACAAATCTAGCCTTGTGTTTCTCAACACTCCCATCTACTACCTAATTCACATTGTAGATTCGCCTGGATCCTACAACTGACTTGCCCTTTGATCTTGGGAAAACCTCCCATGCACCATTTCTGATGATGGAGTCATACTCCTCTACCATGGCATCAACCCATACTCACTGATCCACTACTTCCTCAAATGAGGATGGCTCAATCTCTACACTCTCGCTCATAAGAGCCACGTAACCAATGTATCTATATGGGGACCTTATCTGCCTGCATTGTGATGTGGGTGCTCCCACATTCTCTCTAGCATCAAGCACCAACCTGTCAGCCTCTATGGTGTGCTTCCTTTGTCTTTGGATGTATCTGCATGAGTGGGTGCTTCCACTGTTCCTCTGCTTGTGGCTGCTCCACATCTTGAGGTTATTCTTTTGGAGCTAAGAGCTCCTCAATTGCATTCAACTGAAGCCCCCTCCCAAGGGAAATTTGTATGGAATTCTCTTCATCTCACATATCTCCTAACCACTGTCATCCTATGAGATGGCATGTACACTCGATAGTTGTGAGGTGTATCGGTGTACCCCACAAATATTCCCAACTCAGTTGTTGGTTCTAGATTTTTCCTAGCATCTTTGGTTACATGACATTAAACTGATGAACCAAAAATTTTAAAGTGCGCCACATCTCGTTTCTTACCTGAAAAAGCTTCCTCTAGTGTATTCATCCTTAGAATCTGATGAGGACTTTTGTTCTGCACAAATAATGTTGTGTTGCATGCTTCAGTCCACATGTGCAGCGATAGGCCCTGATCATGCAACATCGCTCATGTTGCTCCCACAATATTTGTGTTATTCCTTTCTACAACCCCATTCTGCTGTGGGTTATGAGGTGTTATCAATTCTTGTTGAATGCCTTCTGAAGGAAATAATGATGTAGGAGCATTAAGCTCAGAAAATACTTTGTATTTTTAATAGACATAGGGGCCTTGTGTTTTCAAAGAATATTGGTTTCCTATGTGTTAAATTGATGTAATTTTAAATATTTTTGAGTGATTTAAGTGAGACATTTAGAATAGGAACTAATTAGTTATTGAGAGGAATTTTGTAAATGTTCCTGAATGATTGGAGAACATGAGAGAAGTAGGATAGTTGAGATTCCAAAGGGAATGAGAGATTTGAGAATTAATTGTAATTCCTAAATTAGAATTGGTTTCATGATTTTGTGGGTTTGAAAGGATTTTTAGGGATAAAGGATAGATTTTAGGACTTAGAGGATTCTTATAAATTTTTTGAACAAGTTATGGATGTAAACAAGCCCCAAGGGTCAGCTCAATTGGTTGAGTCCCCGCTTGGAAGTACTCCCAGATTGAGAGGTCACAGGATCAAATCTCCTAGACGCTCGCGGGGTTAGGCCTCAATGTTAGGTCGACAGTAGATCCATTCGGGAGGATTTACTGCGATATATTAAGACCGTGGATGTAGCTAGTACATGTGTGCGGGCACATAAGAACGTGAACCACTAGGAAAAAAAAGAGAGTTATGGATGTAAACCAGAATTGGTTATAGAGTCCATTTGTATAAATTATAAGCCTGAAGGCATGGAGATAGATTCAGGTTTTAGACAGAAAAAGGTTTCGTTGTTGTAAGCCTACGGGAAGATTAGAGGAAAGGCCACTGATTAGAGTATCAGACCAGAGAGAAGAAATATTTTGTAATTATTTGGTAATAGATATACGGAGAAATTCGATCTTGAATTGGGAATTTTGTCATTGTAATTTGGGTTATAAATATCATGAAATTATGAGACTGTGTGATAAAATCTGCAGTGAGGTTTTAATGGAGATTCGAATCATCATTGATCACAAATTGGATCAATGATTGATACACAAAAAGAGTTAAATAAATGTGAAATCAAACATGGAGAAATTGCGTATATGTCCAAGAAGAAGCTACAGTCAAAATTTCTCAGATAGCGAATGGAAGAATGTGAATCACGTAGTAATTGAGAACATAAATTGATCAAGGAATTTATTCATATACTGAATTTTCGAGGGAACTTTACAAAAATCAACAAAGTTACAAATTCTTTATCTTTGACTCCGGTTTTAGTTCTGGAAATGAAAACCCCTTTAATTGTATGAACAATGTGACCGAGTAATTATATGGGACCAAGTTTTTATATAACAGGTTGCTATGGAATCCGTAAGTGCATTTGATCCCCAATGCTCAACAAATAAAAGAAGTCTATGCATTAGATGAAACCAGAAATCCATGAATTAATGGTGCAGTGGAATACTGAATACAGTTTTGTAAAGCACAGTAAGGATGATGACCGTCAAAGCATGAAGAGCCTTCACTTCAGTTTTGTATAATTGAGCAGTTAATCCAAATTGGAACCATAAGTCAACGGCACAACATAATGGTGGATGGGTTTTGAAAACTAGCAAGTGGTTTTCGCGTGGCTTTAAAGAGGTAAGTGGTAATTGTTTTAAGAGTGTGATTGTGTTTAAGAAGTGACACATTGCAATTCAAAACCGGCTATTTTGCATGAATAAGAAAACCTTAACCATCACACATATTAAGATGCGATATCCGTTGGATGTTTGCATAGATCATTTGGTGTGATAGTCGTGGATTGGCGGGCTTGGTTGATAGTTATTAAAAAGGTGAGTTGATTAAAAACTGTGGGCCCGAATATGTTATATGTTAACACTTTGGGTTTTCTTATACCTAAATCAAATGGCATCCACATAAGGGATTGCCATGATTATATTTTTTGTCATTACAAAAATTCAATTCGAGATTCTAAGAATGGGCCAAATATATTTATGATTGACATTTTGGGTTTTAACCAATGTCAATTGAAACTTATAAATACGCATTGTCAAAGTGGGTATTTTTATATAGTTTGTAAACGTGAATGTTAGAAAGAGGAATAGCTTCCACATGAGGTATTGAAACATTTGAGTTAATCTCGGTTGATATTATTGATAGTCTTTGCATGTGGATATGCATAATTAAATTTTATATGCATAAAGTGGGTTCTCAACAGCTCAGGTTGCGTCACATAAGTTATTGAATTCATTCAACACATATTCTCCACTATTATTGCTCCTCAGAGCCTTCACCTTATTCTTGTATATTTCTCGAAAAGTGCTTTGAACTCACAAAATTTTGAGAACGTCTGAAATTTTTTCTACATAAATAATATCCAACACTTGTGTGAAAAATCATCTACAAAATTCACATAATACATGTGTTTTGTTGTGGAGGCTGTCGAGAATGGTCCACACACATCTGAGTGAACTCTTTCAAGGATCGCCTTCGCTTGAATGTCCTTATCATAAAAGGTGGCTTTGGTGTACTTACCCAATAAACACCATTTGCATGTATCTCACTGCTGAAGTGCACCCTTGGGAAGTCTTGTGGAAATCTGCTGCATGATCTTCAAAGCGCCATTGTGTAGATGACCCAATCTTCTATGCCATCACTCACTAATATCTCGGCTCTACAAATTTTCTGCTTTTGTGCTCAAGGTAGCACAATATTCTTCATCCAATTTGTAGAGGTTCTTTACCCGAACCCCAATATTCTTCACTTGTCCCATGGCTTTATGACAAAGGAACAACTTTCCTTTGATAAATATCACATCATAGCCACGATCTTCTAACATAGCAATTTAAACTAAATTATTCTTTAAAATAGGAACATACATGACATATTTTAATATGAGAGGAGTACCAGGCTCCCTCTGAAAGGTAATGATACCTATGCCAGTCATGATATACCTGCCTTCATCTGCCATCTCGATGTGCATTTGGAGATCCTTCTCCTCCAAGTTGATGAAGAATTATTTGTTTCCATTCATATGGAATGAAGCTCTATTATCCAGGTACCACATAGAACCCGTCACTGATGACACCATGCATGCAATGAGAGTGAAATACAACTCGAATTGTGAAGAAAGAGCTTTACCTGCTACTCCTCCTGAGGGCTTCTTTTCGACCTTCTTGTGTGGAAACTTTGTGGCATAGTGTCTCAGCTCATGACAGTGAAAAAATTTAATCCGCGACAAGTCCTTCTTCTTGCCTACCTAACTAGAATATGACTTGGAATGGGATACCTTCCCTTTCCCTTTATTTTCCTTTATATCCAAGGCACAATTATCCTCATCATCAATCTTCGATGAGGATCCATCTCTAGTATTTCACTGAATCTCTTGTTGTACCAAGTCAGACCATAATTTCTCCCACTATGGTAGCTTCTCCCTCCCATTCACTGAATCTTTGTAGTTGTGTCGACTCTTAAGAATGCCTAGAAGTTCTAGGCTCACCGGGTCGGCTTAGACAACTGTAACACCGTCATTTCCAAGCTCAAATCGACATTGAGTGAACTTCTTCAAGTGTTTTGGTATTGTGTCGCCCTTCTCCATCTCGATTTTTCTGAGCTTGTCCTTCAGCACCAGATTCTTATGGTCGTTTTTGTTCTGAAACAAATTTGTTAAGGCCTTCCATATAAAATATGGATTTTCCTTCCCATGGAGATTTGAGACAATATGATCTTGAACTCCTTCCAATAGAATGCTTCTTTCCTTTGTTACGTTCATCTTCCATGCATCCAATTTTGAGCATCTATTGTTGTGGGCATGGGTATATCATTTTATATGAACTCATTCAGCATGTTGTCTTCCAACACTACTTCCATCATGCCCTTCCAAGATATGTAATTTTAACTACCCTCAAGTTAATATTCGAGTCTCAATCCACAGAAAGACATCTTGATCCTGTTGTTGGTCCTGAAGATTAGATATGCAAACTAATTCACCTTCTCAGAACAAACATGTATTATTCTCTTCTATAGTGATTCATGCTCCAATACCATGTAGAAAAATTCATGTAGATTCAAACTGATATGTAAATATGCTAAAATAAAATACTTGAATCTACTCTACAAATTGTGGAAACTGATTACGATCGCATAATCACATGAACAAGAAAGAGAAAGAATTTCAATCACACAACACAAATATTTATCTGGGGAAAGCCTCAGCTAAAAACCCCACTATATGTATATTTCGCAAGTCAAATAATATGAGAACAATTCAATGCTTCTCTCATGCTTGAGAGCTCTCTGCACTATCTATTTTTGTCTCACTGATTCCTAGGCAAGCTTGGTTCAATACTTAACCAATTTATTGGCCTCATGATTCCCTATTTCCTTCTGTTCTTTCTTGGGTAATTAGGCCCCTATTAACAAAGAAATTCCCCAATAATTATTGCGCAATACATTAAGGCTCTTCCTCTGACTACATGCACCACCTGTACAATTCCTGATTATACAACTAATAGTGCACTTCCCTTTAACTCCAATTTCAACTGGGTCTTTCTCAGAACTGACATGCATGAGTTATTTTTGAGTGAATTCTCAGTTATCTGATTGATCATTGCATGTGAATCAAATCTAATTTAATTCACTTGACCTCTCACTAGTTACTCCATCAATTAGAACTAGTTAAACTAATTCTAACTCAAATAAATTAAGAAAATTATTTACAAGTCAAAATAAACTCAACCAGGGCTCCTAAAAAGTAGGAGACACTCTACGTCATGCCTTATTTTGACCCTCAACTCAAATTAACTAAACTAACTAAGTCTTCCTGACTTAGTTAACTCATACAAGCTGTCATGTGATGTGGAATTACAATTTACTTCTAATTTAATTAAGGGAAAATTAAATTAGAAGCCTCTTCTTGTTGCCATTTTCAACAAAAGGATCCCATTCGAGGCCATTTATGGATATCTATCTCCCACATTTTGGAAGAATTCCAAAGTAAAGTCAATAGAGCCACATATGGAGAAGATTAAAGAAACATTATCAATTCTTAAGGAAATCATTTAAATGGTACAAAATAGGATTAACCAAAAAGTGGATCAACATTGACGTGAAAGACAATTTGAGGAGGGTGATTGGGTATTTCTAAGACTACAACCTTATAATAATTCTACATTGAAGTGAAAGAAGAATGAGAAATTATTTTAAAACTTTTATGGACCCTACAAGATTAATTGCAGGATTGCACACGTGGTGTATGAGTTATATTTCCTTCTTCCCACATTCATAATGTTTTTCACACATATTTCCTAGAAAATATTGTAACACCCCACCCCACATTCACCCACTTTAAAATACTTATCACAGTAGATATGAGTTGAGAATCACTATGCATGACCCAACTTCCAAGATGAAATTACGGAAATGGGGTCTAACTTGCCAACACATGTTATTCATTTTTACAAACACTTTGTGTACATAGTAACTATAAGTCATGGATGCATAGTTTGGTCAATGTTTACATTAGTTTCATCGTATGTTCATCAATAATTCTTGTTGCCCTCACATACTTTCTACAACAAACACATATTAACTCATGCATCCATATAAAATAACCAAGAGTCTGCTAAACAATGAATTAGATCTATATCAAAATCACATCATATAATGATAAACACACTATGCATGTAGCATATACTAAAATAGCAATAAAGCCATGGAAATACAGTCATGAAAACAAATTTAAATCAACAATTATGCTCATTGATCATCAATAAAGAATAGCACATATTAACATATGCAAAGTACCAACCAAATCATGGACTTCCACATACCACCTGACCATATATTGGGTTAAACCAAATATTTCTTTCAACCAATCACCCCCGCGCCATATACCACGCATGAATGTGGGATCTCATGGATTAAACCAAACAAAACCAAACCAAGGATTCTAGAGGCCAAAGCACCTCAACCCTCAACCAGTGATTCCACCTCACGATCGAACATCACTAATACCAACCAGATTAGTCTCTACCCAAGTTGTTTAAGGCTCCATGAACTAGTAACTAAACCCATAACCTTCCAGGCATCCAAAGCATTTGTCCAACCCAGCTCCAAGGACTAGTAACTCAACCCACCAAGGGCTCCATATCATTTGTCCCAACCTAGGCTCCAAGACTAGTAACTCAATCCAGGTTGTCCCAAGGCTTCCAGAGCGTTTGTTCCAACCCACATCCATAAGGAACATGAGCAGTAATTAGAAAACAATAAGTGGAAAAACCCACAACACCATGGCTATTCAGGTAATGGTAAGGCAAGGCTAAAATCACTACTAATCCAGGAAAATCTCCATGCCAATAAAAACACATACCAAGAAACCACATGCTTGTACTATGCATGCCAAAGCTAGCAAGGAAATCATACATGCAACTCGATACCTGCAAAGAAATCCAGTTGTAGCTACTAATCTACCTGTTCCCTTGCGCTCTCCTGCTTTCCTTGCTTGTATTTTGCTTGATTTCTCAAAATCCAAGTGAATACTAAAGTGCTTCAAGGATGCTCTAAGTGTACATGAATATGAGAGAGAGAATGAATGAATTGAGAGCTCCAAAACCAGACTGACAAAATCTAATACTGACAAAAGCCATGAAATGATCCTCACAAGCCTTTTTATCATTGAGGCCTTTAATTTATTCATTTTCATTCATTTTTCCTCACACGCAATTTTGTGACCTTTCACCTTACTTTTCTCATATTTTCCTTTATTTTCATAAATAAAATGCCAATTAAACCCTATTCGCCTTTGCCAATTCCTTTTCCAATTTCCTTAGCCATAATAAATTGAAGTGACACCCACTAGGATGTTTTTCCCACCATTCAACTTGGAATACGTGTCCAATGACCTTGGTCTTATATTTTTTGCATGGAAATTCAACTAGGGCTATTACAAATATTTTAGGACAAACTATTCTACTGCAAATATAACTTTCATAATTAAATGAAGAAGGGAAGTTGATTCTTGAACCAAGAAAAAAGTTATAGAACAATGTTTTATATCTCTTCATAGTAGAACCATTATGGCGTACCTAATCAAATGGAAGAATATACCTCTAGAAGAAGCTACATGGGAAAATGAGCAATTTGTGAAGAAATGCAAGTTTTGAGGGTAAATATTTTTTAAAAGAGGGGAGTTATGTTAAGTCCCTTGAGCCCTAATAATCATTTTTTATTAGTTTAAATATTATATTAATAGGTTAGCCAAAACCCTTCAGTATGCACTTTCATTATGACTGTACCATATGTCTCCATTATATATACCAAGGATACCTAATCTTAGGATCGTCTCTTCTTTCCTTGTGTACTGGATTCATTATAAAAGGAGGCCCCCCTTGAAGTAGACTGTATTCATTGACTTATTATTATTTTCAAGGCACATTTTTCATAACATTTGGTGTTCTTGTCACACTTCTCTAGCCATAAGGATCTACTTTTAATCCTCTAGGAGTTTTCCTGATCGAGTGGATTAATAAAATGCTCGAAAACAATGCTAAAACGAATATCTCATCTTCCTGAATTCAACGCAACTTGTTTCACTCAAAATCAATATCGTATGCTCCCGATATCGCGTTCTAACTATTTTCTCAAACAACTAAAATTTTAAAATTTGAGTTGCATGTAGCCCAATCAACAGTCTGTACGTTGACTAGGCATATGATTGGGTAAGGTGACTGTATTTTTATTGGCCAATGGTGTGATGACAAGTGTTTCTTTATTATTGGTTTGGGTTGGTGCAATTCTATTGGTTGAAGGGTTTGTATTGATGGTCGAATCAGAAGAGGCAACATGGGCCAATCGATGGCCACCACATGGCTTCCCATCGTTGGTGTAAATATTTGGTATATGGTCAGACATGGCCTCCATAGGATGCAAAAACACAACCTACCAACCGACAACACAAATATCCACCAGTCCGCCTACATCGTGTTGAGATCTTAGTTAAACTGAGAGGGGGGGGTGAATCAGTTTAACACATTCATAGACTTTTTAAACCTTTTATTCAAACTAACACACATCTTCATTTCATGTCCAGCTTAATATGTAAGTAATCTTAGAATATGAGCAGTAATTATCAATCTAATAGAACAACAGACCTAATATGCGAGCAGCAGGTATTAAGCATATGATATAAATCAGATCAACACATAAACATCATGCACAGAGACATCAGATATAAGTGGAAACCCATAAAGGGAGAAAACCACATCTTATTATTGTTGTGATGCAAAGGCAAGCTCCAACTCCCTCTCACCACTGTTTTTTTGCAGGTACCAACCTACAAGAGGCTCCTACCTCAATTCTGCAAGCTACAACTTGCAAGGAAGCACCAACTCCCTTCAATTTTCTGCAGGCACCAACCTACAGGAGGCTTCAACCTCTGTCAGCTACAACTGACAGCTATCAAGCAACAACTTGATAGGGAAGCTCCAACTTCCTCAATTCAACAGCCTGAGTGTTTGCTGATTTACCTCAGATATCAGCTCTGTTCTGTAGCTTCTCTTACTTTTCTTGATCTTCTCTGCTTTATTCTTCTATATTCTGCATTCTCTATATTTGCTCTCTCTCCCTCACATTGAGCTTATCAAAATTGATATTATATATAGAAATTCTCACATGACTGTTTGTATTTCACAAGGAATTTGAAGTGAACAGTCATGACTCTTTGGCTTCTGTCTTCTTATTCCTTTTTTTCAACTCAATTTTAGAATTACTACAATATGTACAAATTTTATGCTACAGTGGGATTTTGTCTTTTCCTTAGGAAACTTGCCTTTGCATCACAAACAATAAAAAATAATTACATCATTTACATTCACATTCTTAATTACATATTTCAATATCACTCAGCTCCTCTTCTGAACTTTGGCTTTACTGGATTTTGTCTATTTCTACTGCTGTTAAGACACTGTTCTGCATATTCTTTGTTCTCTGTGTTTATTCACCTGTCCAACTCATTCCTGTACATTTCTTCAACTCTGCAATCTTTGTTTTCCTCTGTCAGGCCTCATACTTCCTCTTTCTGTGTGCATATATAATGAATACAACAAATTTGTACTCAATCCAACTGTCGATCTGGGAAAAATTGAATTAATGTGGAAACTTCATTTTCATGGTTATAAACCCATCCATATGAATTCATTCATATTTCAGTCATTACAATATTCCCAATCTGGGCAATCTCATCACATTCCTTTATTCTATGCTGGCACATTTAAGTAAACAAATCTGAGTATTTTTAATGTCTCGATTCACTAGATTTGGACCCCAAGGAGAAGTTGAGCTTACTGTAGTGTGGCTCTGTCAGTGTTTCCCTTTGTTTACTTCCGCGTGGCTCTTTTATTTTCTTTGCGAACTTTATTTATCAGTTTTGGAGAAAATTGATAAATAAATACATTCAGTGGCTTTTATAATTCCCGGCTTATATATATATTTACCTCCGAACCTTTATAATCAAAGTTTATAATCCGTCGAAACTTTATATTAAACCCGACGCTTTTTAAATAAACGACTTCACGTACTCGACATTATACATAATATATCAATGTGTATAATATATGCAAGTCTTCGCATATTCAAATAGTTCACGCACAATATAATATCTCGATGTATATAATAAGCGTCCACATGAATAAATCGACCTCCGTAAGGATTGACTGCCAATTATATTAACCTTGGTTAACTCCGTCGGGCCCCACAGTTCAATCAAACGACCAATCGAATACACGTATAATACTTGGCTATCCTCCGCGCACCTCTATTAAACTTCAGGCAAGTCCGACACGTGATCGCCGTCCGATGTCGAGCCTTCAAATCAACGGTCTACACCCACTTCGCTCGGCGTCTTCGTATGATATATAACGCGCGATGGCGCACGTTAGACGGCGGTATTTGAACAGTGGCCTGGCCACGTGTCACGAAGTTTATGGAATCGCTGCAAATTTATCAAAACCACTTTCTGTATAATGGTGGTGCGATAGAAATCACCCTCCGGGTTAAACCACTGTTACTGTTCCTTAGTCAAAGTTCCGCCTCTCCAGGTTCCAGTTCTTCATTGCGCTCAGGTTCCGTCCACATCGTTCCGTAATCCACAATTTCAATTTTATATATATATATATGTTGTCAACTATGGTTCCGTCTTCTTCATACTGCGCATTTCAACACAGTCCTGCCATATATATAACTCATAGTTCTCTATTCTTGGAATAACAGCAGTGATAACGCCTCTGTCTTCGTATTTGCTTCCTCTGCCTCTGCCTCTGCTCCTGTCTCTACATCTGTTCCTGTCTCTGCATCTGTTCCTGTCTCTGCATCTGTTCCTGTCTCTGCATCTACTACCTCCTTTGCCATCAATGACAACATTTCCAACACATTGTTCCTTGTAAAGCATATTATACAATGCATATTTAAAGTTTAATTGGAATCGTATTGGGGGTCGAGGTTAACCCCTGGCCCTTGGTCCACCCAACCCATGAGATTGTAGGTTAGGCATCCATGGGAATGGTGTTAACCCCGAACCCGAACCATATTTCAACAATGTAACCACCATAGTTCGAACAGAGTTCAAACTAGCGGTACAAACCACAAGTTATAGTGACCAAACCACAATTCCACATATGGTTCAACCCTGACAGTAATCAGAACTCCACCACGTTATTTCCATAATTTACAAGTCCGGTTGGAATTTTTATGGCACAAAGATTTTGAACTAAACCACCAGTGGGTGTTAACCCAAGCTAAGCTCCAACTCTAGTTCCTGAGCGGAGTTTAAAAATTGAAGGGTTCGTTTGAATTAACCGAGATCGACGACATATGTTATTCTACTTGGCCCGTTATGTTCGATTCATGGGGGTCATCGAATTTTAAAGAATTCGACAAATTACACTCAAACCAGCAAGAATCTCACTAGTGCGGGGAAAATTTGTCGCCCCACGTGGCCAAAAAAGGTGGAAATTGTAGGATGGATTGTAGGTGGGTGCAAATTGGAGGACAGTTAGCAGGAAAATTTCTCTAGAGCATAAATCAGTCATTTTTTGACCTTTTTGAGTGCAGAAAGAGCCCAACTAGGGTTTTTTGACTGTTTTGGAGCCATTAGAGAGATTATTTTTTCATTCTAAGCACTACAAATCCATGTAAACACTTATTTTTTAACATAATGAAAGAAGCCCAAAATTAGAAGCTGGACCAAGAGATGTAGCCCAAGAGGGGTGAACTCCTTCATCATTTTCTATCTTATGTTTGATGTTATGGTACTCTTGTCTCTATTATTTTATGCAAAACTAAGTTAAAAATCATATTTTATGTGTTAATTCAACTTACATAATAGCATAAAAACCTTAAAAATTTCACTTGCAAAATTCATAAAAAATATTCAAGTTTTCATATACAGATCAATTTTGTATTAGAGCGATGGTTCTTTGGTTATATTGAGGGTTTAATTCCATTTCAAGTGTTTTTTATACTTACAAGTTTGAAGCTCAAAAGATGAAAAGGAAAACTTGTGGGAGAAATTCCTCAAGCTAGTTCAAGGAGAGAAAATTTTACACGATCTCCACCACAAGTTTCACCAAAGGCCTCACTAGTCATGGCACATCAAGGAGAGCTTGAAAATATGATTGAGGATGAGAAGGATTTTAGGAAATCATTCTTTGACATGAATGATATGGTGAAAGTTCTCTATGAGGAGAGGAATTTGAGGTTGCAAGGTGAGAGCTCAAATCCTCCAAAGGGATATGGAGGAAATGGAGACAAGCCTCTAAAATGGAATGGAGTTAATGGTGTTAAACCACCTCTAACTACCACCCTAATATTCACCATCGTCATATTCTACATCAACCCCCTCACAAGCAACTCCACATTCTGCAAAGCGACATGGTAAAACTCCATTTTTGAAACTTGACATAAAGTTTGAATCTCCTATGTATAATGGAGAGGTAAATGCTGAGAAATTAGATAATTGGGTTCTTCATCTTGAAGTGTATTGCAGGATACAAAGGATCAATGAATATGATGAAACCAAAATTTATTTTGCTTCATTAAGGTTGGAAAGTGCAACACTCATTTGGTGGGAAGCCAAAACACAAGAGGACATCAAGAAAAGAAGTAAGATCATAACTTCTTGGAATGATTTTGTGGCTACATTAAGAAGACAATCTTATCCTTTAGCATACATGGAGAAAGCTATCATGGATTGGAAAAACTTTAGGCAATTAAAAGGTCCAACTGTGCAAATTTTTACCCAAGAGTTTAGAAGGAGAGCATTGATATTGGGTGTAGATTTATCCTCTCGAGACAATTTACTCAATGCATTGGAGGTTTACATAGCTACTTGAGATACACTATTCTCATGTTTAAGCCTACAAATTTAGATGAGGTTTGTGTACAAGCAACACATCTAGAAGCAAGAGGGAAAATTATCTCACGAGAGGGAAACAAAAATCCATTTAAGGGTGAAGACAAAGGAAAGGGTAAATTCAAAGGAAAAGGGAAGACAAATGCTTCCATCAAGAAAGAGGGAGAAAAATTAACATGCAAACATTGTTCAAAGGAAGGCCACGATGAAGATCATTGTTGGAAACTTCATCCCGAGATGAGACCTTAGAAGTTTAACAACAAAGGAAAACAAAAGACAACTGCAAGTACACAACATGATTTAGGATCCGATTCGGGAGATGAAACTAAGGTCACAACTATGGGATTGAAAGGTAAGGAATCCATTTCTAGTACTAGTTCTTCAAATAGCCACAAGGAAACTCAAAATGAAAAAGAAATAATAGAGCTTTTCCATATTATATTTATCTCCAAACATAACAAAATTGACACTCTGTTTTATATTGGCTCATAAGAAAACCTCATTTCTAAAAACATTATTAAGAAATTGAATTTGGAAACCATTCCTCATCCCAAACCTTATCCTTTAGGTTGGGTGCGTGACAATGCAATGTTGCAAGTAACTAGAAAATGAAAACTGAAATTTGTCACTACTGCAAACTTCATTGATGAGGTAGAACTTGATGTAGTGTCATTATACATATGTGGTATTGTTTCGAGAAGCCCATATCTTTATTACATGAGAGCTATCTTTCGTCGCCATGAAAACAAGTATCATTTGTTTAAATATGGTATTCAATACATTGTTAGAGCACATCGCAAGAAACTAAACCTTTCACTTGTGAATGTTGGACAAATGAAGAGGCTTGTTAACTCTAGCAAGAATTTTGTGCTTTTGATGATCAAACCCAAGAATGATATTGAGAATGAAGCCTTTCAAGGATGTGATACAAAGTTGAAATCTGATTTAGTTGAGGTTGTTAACCAATATATGAGATGTTTCATGAGCCTAAGGGATTGCCTCCGAAAGAGGAATCCAACATGAAATCCAATTGAAACAAGATTGTCCTCTTCCTAACATTGGCATGTACAGGATGTCAGGGATGGAAAATGCATAATTAAAAAAACAAATCCAAGAGTTGCTTGATAAAGGGATCATCCAACCAAGCACATTGCCATGCGGTTCACCTATTGTTTTAGTCACCAAAGAAGGATGGTACATGGCCCATGTGTGTGGACTTCTGTGCATTGAACAAGATTACGGTAAAGAAGCATTACCCTCTTCCTAGAATCGATGATTTACTTGATCAATTGAAAGATGTTGTGTATTTCACTAAGTTGGACTTGAGGAGTGGCTATCATCAAATTGGAATCACTAGAGGAGACATATGGAAGACAACATTCAAAACAAAGCAAGGTTTTTTTGAATGGTTGGTTATGCCCTTTGGGCTTTGTAATGCTCCTGCGACATTAATGCGGGTAATGCATGATGTTTTAAGGCCTTTTCTAGATGATTTTTTGATATTCTACTTAGATGACATATAATTTTTCAGAAAGTCCCGTGGAGAACATTTCATGCATATCAAGCAAGTTTTATATCTCTTGAAGAAAGAACAATGTTTTCTAAAGATATCGAAATGTGAATTTGGGAATATTTCTTTAGTCTACTTGGGTCATATTGTTGAAGGAGGTGAGTTGAAAATAGGTCCCTCCAGGATTGATGTCATTTTGAATTGGCCAAAGCCCAAGATACTGAAAGACGTTAGAAGTTTTTTGGGAGAAGCCCAATACTGGAGAGAGTTTATTTCTAACTTTTCTTCCATTGCATGCATTGAAAAGTGTGTAGTAGGTATTTAAGTGGGGAGGCAAACAACAAAAAATATTTGATGCATTGAAGGAAAAGACCAATTCAACACCTATACTTGCACTTCCTGACTTGAGAAAATCATTTGAGATTCAAACTGATGGAAGTATCTATTCCATGGGTGCAACCTTGATGCAACATGGGAATCCCATCTATTTTCATTCAGAAAATTTTAATGGTGCAGCGATTAACTATCCTACATATGACAAGGAATTGTATGCATTAGTGCAAAGTGTGAAACGTGGAAACATTACTTGATGGGTAATGAAACAATCATTCACATGGATCATCGGCCATTACAATACTTGTAATCACAAACAAAGCTACAACAAGTGAGGCACTTCAGATGGATGGGTTTTCTTCAACAATTCCACTTGGTGACGAGGTATAAGAAAGGTATATATAACAAGGTTGTTGATATGCTTTCTAGACTAGTTGTTAGTGCATCCATTTTTCTTAAGCATAATTCTGTCATGCATGAGAGTTATGTCGAACAATATGCTTTAGATAATGATTTCATAGATGTATATGCGACTTTGTGTCAAGGTAACCAAGTAGAGGAATTAGATTATCATTTTCATGATAACTCGTTGTATCATCTTGGCAAGCTTTGTATTCCACGAGGGGAGAGAGTCAACATCATAAGGGAAGCACATACTTCTCTTATTGTTGGTCATTTCAGTGTAGGTAAGACAATAGTACAATTACAGAGGTATTGTTACTGGCCTCGTATGCTTGAAAGTGTGTCACGATTTGTAAGAGGATGTTCATTATGTGCTCTCAATAAGCCTAGCAATAGAAATTTGGGATTGTATACACCACTTCCATTACCTTCCCATCCATGTGAGAGTGTTTCTATGGATTTTGTAGGAGGTCTACCTATGCCTAGGAGAGGTCATGATTATCTTTATGTAGTTGTGGATAGGTTTAGCAAAACATGTATTTTGATGCCTTGTAAAAATAATTTTACAGCTGAACAAACTGATCAATTGTTCTTTCAAAATGCATGGGTATATTTTGGGTTTCCCACATCCATTGTTAGTGATCGAGATTCTCGCTTTGTCAGGAAATTTTGGTCAATATTTTGGGGAATCATGGACACCAAATTGAAAAAGAGCACAACATTCCATCCACAAACAAATGGCCAAACATAGATGGTGAATAGAACAATGATACATCTTCTTCGTGGTTATTGCAGCAAGCATCCTAAGTTGTGGGATGAACATTGGCATTATATTCAGCATGCTTACAACCGGGCCAAGCATTCATCGACTCAAACATCGCCATTTGAGGTATGCTTGGGATACTTTCCAAAATCTATTTTAGATTTTATCTTTGGGAAAGATGTTGCTATTGATGGACATAGTGACATAGATAAGGCCAAAAGATTCATTGAATAAGTTCAATTGGTACATCAAACAGTTCAAGAACAATTGGAAAATAGTCAAGTGAAGTACAAGACAAGAAAATATAAGCATCGTGTGGATCACAGTTTCCAAGACGGTGATGAATTTTGACTTCACATTAGAAAAGAGAGACTCCAAGGAAGGTAAACAATTGAAACCAATTCGATATGGTCCATTCAAGATTTTGGAAAATATTAGTAATAATTCTTTCGGGATGGATTTCCCTTCATATATGCAAAAATATGTAGTTGCTAATGTTGATAATTTAAGGTTGTATGAGCCTCCTTTGATTGAAGATCAAGGAGAGAATGTTCAGATTCCTTAAATTGAATATCTCTCTCCTGAATATCTTGAAGAATTGCAGCAAGACACCATACTTGATAGGAAAATAAGGACTTCAAAATGAGGGAACGTGGAGTACCTTCGTGTGGGGCTCAAAGGAAAAAATCCAAGCAAATCCAAATGGATTGAGATTGGAAGGGTGAGGGAACTGTACCCTCATCTGTTTGTTATTGAAAATGATCTTTTGGAGGTCCAAAAGCTTCCAGTGGGGAGGAATGATCTAGTGGATCAATAAAATGCTCAAAACTCAAATTGATAAAAAAAAATGCTCAAAACTAGTGCCAAAACAAAGATCTTGTCGCCCTGAATCCAACATGATTCGTTTCACTCAAAACCGATATCGTATGCTCCTGATATCGCATTTTGATCATTTTCTCAAACATTTAAAATTTTAAAATTTGAGTTGCAGGTAGCCCAGTCATCAATCCGTACGTTGACTAAGCATATGACTGGGCAGAGTGACTGTATTTTTATTGGCCAATGGTGTGATGAAAAATTTCTCTTTATTATTGGTTTGGGTTGGTGTAATTATATTGGTTGAAGGGTTTGTATTGATCGTTGAATCAGAAGAGGACACGTGGGCCAATGGGTGGCCACCACGTGAACTCCTTACATTGGTGTAAAAATTTGGTATATGTCCAGATAGGGCCTCCATAGAATTCAAACACAGAACCTACCAACTGACATCACAACTCTCCACCAATCCTCCTACATCGTTCCTTGTAAAGCATAGTATACAATGTTTATTTAATGTTTAATCATAATTATATTGGGGGTCAGGGTTAGGGTTAACCCTGGCCCCCGGTCCACCCAACCCATGAGACCATAGGTCAGGCGGTCAGGTGCGTGGGGTTAACTCTGACCTCGAACCATATGTCAACAATGTAACCACCACAGTTTGAATGAAATTCAAACCAGCGGCACAAACCAAAACTTATAATAACCAAACCATAGTTTCACATATGGTTTAACCCCGACGATAATCAGAACTCCACCATGGTATTACCACAATTTACAAGTCAGGTTGGAGTTTTTTAGGGCACAGATATTTTGAACTTAACCATCGACGGGTGTTAAACCAACCTAAGCTCCAACTCCAGTTCCCGAGTGGGGTTTAAGAATTAGACGGGTTCGTTTGAACTAACCGAGATCGACGACGAAGGTTATGCCACTTGGCCGATTATGATCGATTCGTGGGGTCACCGAATTTTAAAGCATCTAACAATTTGCACCTGAAATGACGCGAAGATCACCAGTGTGGGGCAAATTTTTTGCCCCACGTGGTCGAAAAAGGCAAAAATTGTAGGATGACTTGCAGATGGGTGCAAATTGGAGGACAATTAGCAAGAAAATTTCTCTAGAGCATAACTTAGTCATTTTTTGACCTTTTTGGGTGCAAAAAGAGCCCATCTTGGGGTTTTTGACTATTCTGGAGCCATTGGAGACATTATTTTTTCATGCTAAGCACTGCAAAGCTATGTAAACACTTATTTTTTAGCATAATGAAAGAGGCCCAACATTGGAAGCTGAACCAGTGGATGTAGCCTAGGAGTGGTGAACTCCTTCATCATTTGTTGTCTTGTGTTAGCTGTTATGGTACTTTTGTCTTTATTATTTTATGCAAAAACGAGTTAAAAATCATCTTTTATGTGTTAATGCAACTTACATAATTACATAAAAACCCTAAAAATTTCACTTGCAAAATTCATCAAAAACTTTCAAGTTTTCAGATACAGATCATTTCCTTTATTTCAAACAAACCTTCTTATTTTTTCTAACTCCAAAAATTGTGTTTTGTGATCATCTAAAGAAAAAATAGCAAGTATCTTGAAAGAGAAGTCCCTCTAATTTGCTTCTATTTCTTTTAACTCTTTTTATTTAACTTTTTCTCATAAGCCTATTTTTGTGGTAGCTTTGTTTACTTTTTTTGGATTGGTCTCAAATTAAATTGTTGTATATTCTCAGCTCCCTATTAAATGGAGTCTAATGAGATTTTATTAGGTGGATAAAATCTAATTCCTCTAACTACCAAATACTGAATTAAAATGGGCTTGGAGGCTTTCCTACCCACCCCTACAAATTCCAAAATATGGGAAAGTGATATGAATCCCTCTAGTGCCAACCTAATACTTGAACCTTCACAAGTCATTCATAAAACCCTCGAACACTATAAACCTATATAGGCATTTGAAATCCTTTTAATAACCACCATTTTTTTCCTCTAAGTTGATCTAAGTTTTATTGGAGCAACATCAAATAACCCACCCTCATATATTTTGTGAATAAAATAATCAGACATTTGATCCATGAGAGCATTCCCCAACAAAATCTCAAAATTCCTAATTTTTTTTACATTCATGTCACCACCCAGAATGACATGTCCATGATCTAAAGATTGAAATTGAAAAACTTATCCTATAAAGGAATTGTGCCCAAATATGGACCATATATAAACCAACACTTCCATCCCCTACTCTTGAGAGTAAAACTTCATCTCAAGACTTGAATTAAAGGTCTAGTAATTAATATAAGAAAAAAATTATATTCTCCACCTCAAGATTAACCCTCTTGATATATCTCCAGCATTAGAATAAATAAACTTGCCCCTTGAAAGGAACTTCCCTAAATCCCCATGGATTTTCTTCACATCTCCCATTTTCTCTTATAATAAAATAATCTATATATTTTGAGTATCTATTAGATGTTTGAATGCTTGTTTCTTAGAGAGATGGTCCATTCCCCTACAATTTAATGAAAAACAAATAATTAAAGACATACCCATGAGGTTTGGCTTACTTTAATCACCCCTTCAATAGAGAGTTATTTGCCTATTTGTACCTCCAAATAAGAATTTTCTTAAGCTGGGCTTATGTGAGGCTTTTTCCCCTTTATTCCCCCCCCACACGCCACCCTTTTTCCCTTTACCATCCAATATTGTTAGGCCTCTTAGAACACCACCTTCTAAATTTCTTATGTACTCCTTTAGATACTTGGAAAACACTTAGATTTTTCTTCTTCAATCAATCCTTCTAGCATGGGACTAGCCGTTTTTTTGTTCTAAGCTATTAGTAGTGTATGGGATTGGCCTTTTCAACTATACTTTCTCTAGTATAGTCCCAAGAGTCCCAAAAACTATAGATGCCGAACCAACTCCCCAGCCTTAGAAACACTTGAACAATCGCATTCCTAACATTCCCATTCCAACTCTTAATTACAAAAACACAAAAAATCCCCATCATTTTAACAATGGGATAAATGTTTTTTACTATGGAACCAAGTATTTGATAGAAATACCTATAGATTTCTCAAGCTCTAGAGTAGGAATACCATTGACCAGAGAATCCTCAATATCCCCTAGATCTTTATTCTCCTTCCTATTTGCTATCTTTGGCTTGAAATCCCGACCTTTAGGAACAATGAACATAACAACAAATTGCACATGTTAAAAGCCCACCACTTGAGCTTCTTCTGATGATATTTTTTAGAGATAGATCATTTCACTATGGAGCTAACATTTCAACACCATCATTCTTTATATCACCCTTTCTATCCTCCGACCTTGGTGAAAGGGTAAGGAGTATTCCTTCACCAGATGACCATATTCGTGCCATCGAACACATCTAAAAGGAACTCTGTAATAATCAAGAATTTGTGTGCATAAGTGATTCCCTCTTTGCAACATTACCATTGAAGCCAAATCTTACCTCGAATTTGAGTGGAAGCCCAAAAAGCTTGATCCATAAGGGGTTCACATCAACTTTTATGAATGAGCATTAATGGAAATCAACATTTCAAGACCAATGATGCTAGCCTCCACTTCCAATAGACTATTGATGCCTTTTTTTACATCTTCCTCCATTTTAAGGAGAAAATCCATCCACCCACACGATAAGGTGTACATTTTTAAAATATAGCCCATAATTGGAACCCAAGGTTCTTTTATCCATTAATAGAGCACCCCTTCACCTATCTAACTTCTCTTAAACTTCCATACTATGACCTTAAAGCCCTTTTAGTTACCCCATAGAGCTTAATAGCATCACCCAAAACAAATTTTGTTGCACTCCCCTTTAAATTTACACACTTTTTCTTTCTTCTCTTCGTTGACGCCTCCCTTGCATCCAAACCTTTGACCTCTCCCTTTTCATTAGGGAAGTTCAAAGTTAGTCCAAGAACTAGCTTCCCACATTTACATCCCATCGACCAACAATAGGTCACCTTGGGACAATGTTTTACCCAAGAACCAAAGCATAACCACCTCCTTCAATTCGAAGAGACATTGAGGAGATTACCAACGAGTTGAAATCTTGTGCCATGTAGACTAGGCAACTAACATTGAATAAAGTGGATACCCAACTTAGGAACTCAAATTCCTTAATAGGCAGATAACTGCACCCATACTTAGACAAAACTCCCCTTAAGGAATGAAACCCATAACATATCTACTTGTAGATGCATATTGCAATAAAAACTTGGTCCGATGCCTAAACCACTAATGTGAGAGTAATAACACCTTGAAGTTGCATTGACACCAAATTGCGATGGAATATGGAGTACTTTTTTTAAGAGATTTTTTTTTATCAATTGGCTATTTGTTTGCCATTTTTTGGAAAAAGAAAAATTCGCTAATTGCCTATTTTTACATAAATATGATTAAATTGATAATATTTACAAAAATATTACAAGTTTTAATAGCAAATTATATGTATTTTTATTGAAAATTCACCTATAAATCTATATGTATGATTATTTCAATGAGAAAAGCCACCTACAATACTATACATAGGTATAATATTTAAATCCTTAAAAAAATACCCAAGATCATCATACTACTTAGTCACATGAATTTTCCATCAATAAATAAAATATAACTTTTACTACCTTTACTCCTACTTTAACAACATATTAACTCTCCAATATCATAGCTATGGTAGTAACACCTAAATTCATTGCATTGCTTAAGTTGGTGCTCCAAAGTCAAAGACTCCAATGCACAATAAACCCCAACCCCTTCAATACTTTTCAAATCTCCAAGGTGTATCCAAATATTTTAGGCTAATCAACCAAGTTAATCTCCATCCCTACCTCTTATTTAATCCACAAACACCCTTATTGCGTATAAACCATTAAATAAATGATGATAAAAGCAGAAAAATATTATACAAAATATATTTACGAGGCGTTTTCCATTGCGGGCTTGGGGTGAGCAAACACTGTTCACCCCAGCCAATGACAGCCAATGAGAACGCTTCTCCTATCGCTCATGGAACGAATGAGATTTAGCCATGTGTATGCTCAATCGGTCGCGGGATCGAATCTCTCACTTCCTGTTTCTGTTGGATCTCTCGTGTTTTCGGCTGCTCTTGTGAAACTTCCGGTTCATTTCTGTGACGAGCAGGCGTCTGGCAAACAAAAATAGCAGAAGGACAACGTCAGTCACAGATTCCTCCCAATTAAGCATACCCAAAAAGAATAACCGCTGATACGTGCTAAAAATCGAAGTTTGCATTACCTTTAAGAACTGAAAAGTCTTGGCGACTCGAACCCACGACCGGTGATCCGACTTCTTCACTGTAGCCTCACCTTCTTCTTCAATACAAACTTCAAACTCGCGTGAATTCACAACAATCTTGGCATCACGCAACTTGGCCTTAATCTCTGGTGCATCGAATCGCATTTGCTTCTTTTTCTTGGTTGGCTGCGGCTCATTGGGTGTTGATTTCCCTACAGAGGAGATAATCACAGGAACGAATCCTCCGTCTCGAGAAATCGAAACAATCCTCACCAAAGCCTTCGATTTCTCGCTGATGAGACTGCAAGTAGAGAAATGTCAAGAGGGTAATTTAAGAAAGGAGCGGGCATGGAAAACTGGTTTTTGGCTTCTGGTTTATTCGCCTTTTGAACCTCGGCCACAAAGATTCGGACTTACATATAAATTTGCTCGCCTCAGCTGAACCCATAACTAGTGTTTCTCAAATTACCAAGTTTTGCTAAAGCTCGACTTATGTAGGAAAGAGATCTCCACTTTGCTAGTTGTAGAAAACTGAATAAATCCTTACCAATGCTTGGCCCATTAAGAATTCCAAGTTGAACAAGTGAATTTACCTTGGATAGTACATCAAAAGGAAACTTCGTACCTTCATGAGGATTTATAATTTGGCACCAGTTTGGAAGTGGAAGAAGAAAACAAAGTATTGGGTTTCGTTACAATTCTCTCTTCAATTTCTTTGTAGTGGGTGAAATTTTCTTTGATCTGAGAAACGGTTATTCTGTATAGAAATTCCAAATACATTGATGAAGATTGCCCTATTCTAAAATATGGTGTGAAATTTGTGGTTCGAAGACACTGATATCATTTTTGTCTCTAATGTAACAAGAGAATTATTATTGTCAAACTTGAGCATAATTCCTCCTTGTAATAGATCTTCAGAGCACTCACCTACTGAAGAAAAACTATTCCATTCCCATTGGGATGGATGTAACGAATATATTAGTAAATGAAAACTCCATCTTGTACTAATGTTGCATTCCTTTAGATATATGCTGACTTTTCCTATGTCCAATATATCATTGGTAAAAATCAGGAAGCCAATGTGAAGTTTCACTCTTTCAAGGTGAACTGGTATAGACTTTGGTTTAGATACAATGTCTCTTGGTAGAAAATGAACCTTCAATGTAGCGAACCTAAACACAAGTTTTCTGTAGGGTAGCATGATTGATGTGCTTCATTGTCGATTCATGTCTTTCAAATTGGACACAAGCATACATTTTTTATTTGGAAGACTGGGTTGTCCTGAGTCATATTCTATTACCGGTAAATTGACACTTGAACTGTCCGGTGACTCCCCGTGATCAAGCTTCTGAAAACTTAGAACGTCTGTTAGTTGCAGCGTTCAAGCCTTTGTACAAATGGAAGTCGTAGAGCTTCCCAATCAATTCCTTTGGTAATTTCTCAGATATCATATTGTTTCTGGTATTTGCAACAACCAAAGATTTGTTTGTGAAAGAAAAATATGGCCATTGTAGCCTTGTAGGGTGTTGGGACATACATCCATTTCTATGTTGGTGTTATTCTTGCGTATTTTACCAGTCCGTGACAGGGCCAAATGTTGGACATAAGGCAGGAAACTATGTTTAGAAAATCTATTCATTTCATCCAATGAGAATTATTCACTGTAAATGAAATGTCCATCACATTTTGACAACCTATCTATCCATTATGAATTGGACATAAGGTAGGAAACTATGTTTAGAAAAGCTATTCATTTAATCCAATGAGAATTATTCACTGTAAATGAAATGTCCATCACATTTTGACAACTTATCTATCCGTTATGAATGTTGGACATAAGGAAGCAAACTATGTTTAGAAAATCTATTCATTTCATCCAATGAGAATTATTCACTATAAATGAAATGTCCACCACATTTTGACAACCTATCTATCCATTATGAATGTTTGGACATAAGGCACGAAACTATGTTTAGAAAATCTATTCATTTCATTCAATGAAAATTATCAACTGTAAATGAAATGTCCAGACAACCTATCTATCCATTATGAGTGTTGGACATAAGGCAGGAATCTATGTTTAGAAAATATATTCATTTCATCCAATAAGAATTATTCACTGTAAATGAAATTTCCATCACATTTTGACAACATATCTATCCATTATGAATTAACACGTGAAGTGGCGCATGGCCCATCCTCATCCATGCTCATCATGGTTTCTTGTTTTTCTCCAAAAAAAAATTTATGAACAACTCATCGTTATCCATTTCATGTTAATCGATCAAGATCTTTCATCACAGTTTTCTAGTTATATATATATATATTTATTATTATTATTATTATTATTATTATATATATATAATTAATTGTTCATTAGCGTAAGTATTAATTAAATAAATTTAATATATGAAGTAATATAAATGTAATATATATATATTTCAAAATATTAATATATTACAAAATGATATGTATTATAAAACTAAATAGTTAAAACTACATGGGTCAAATGTCTTCTACCTTGGATAGTCTTTAATAAATGATGGTAGCATTATGTGAAAGAAAGAAAGAAAGTACTTTTAATGTCTAGTAGGTTAAAAATAGCCTATGGGACAGATTGCTTCTCCATCTGGTTTTTCTATTTGACCATTTTCGTGTGGAGTCTTATAATAAATGCTCCCATCTTCTCCACAAACTCTTCATTGAATAGGTTATCCCAAGAGCTAGCTGCCAGAATACCATCATATTTTTCACTATTGTCTTTAAAGGCTCGCATTCTAAAACCCTATCTTCTCCACAAACTCTTTGGTGAATAGATTATCCCAAGAGCAAGTTACCAGAATACCTTCATAATTTTCACTATTGTCTTTAAAGGCCTCACATTCTAAAATGCAATGCTTTTATGTGTTTCCACTTTTTGGGATGAACAAGAAATACATACTTTTTCCTCCCACATTTCTTTTGGCCTTTTCCAGCGCCCTGTTTCACAAGGGAGTTATGACAATTAATCCGAGCAATAAGAATTTTGGATCTCCAAGAAATATTGGCCCATATGGGGGGAATTTATAGCAGAGTGCACCGATTTGCCCGCGTTGATCACTGATGGGAATATATAAAAGTAAACCGCGTGGTTTTTTCCTTCTGGTTTATTCACCTTTTGAACCTCGGCCACAAAGATTCGGACTTACATATAAATTTGCTCGCCTCGGCTGAACCCATCGCAGAGCAGGAGCTACTACAGCTCCACTTGGCACCCATGTTATTTGTTTGTCCGTCGACGAGTCTTCAGGGAATGTCAGCGGTTCTGTGCGTTCATGCGTTCACAATTCTGTGCGTTTGGCCTCCTCCTGAGCCTACTGTTAACCCTGCGCAAGCTGAGCGTCCTCCCTCTTCTGTATACGACCTTACAGCCCTTGCGCAGACCGGCTGTATCTCCTGGTGTCTATGCAGTCACACATCAACAGGTTTCATGTGTGGTATATGGTTGTTTTGAAACCCTTCCAAGCTCCACAGACCATGAATTGCCTATAGGTTTGTTCCAGTTTCACGTAGGAACTCCTAGTCGCGGTTTGCGACTGTGCCTCACTAATACGGGCCTCGATCTTCCATCCCATGCTACCATGACCCTCTTCTCAGCCAAGATGGCCTCTCTAGCCACTACAACAGTCTCGAATTCACCTAGGTAGCCTCGCGACCTTCTCCTTAATGATTTGCGGCCTATGTGTAAACTATGGCAGCCTGCACCAGCGCTCTAGCCCTCCTCCCAGCGCACAGGTGCCCATGCGTAGCCAGCTAGCTCCGCCTTGTACATCCAACAATCACTCACTCCTCTCAGCTGGTGGTAACTCGTAGAGGAATAAAAAAGCTCTCCAGGTCGATTAATTCACTATCAACATGTGCAATGACCCCATATTGCGATCTTGATTTGTGTAACCTAAGAAGGGTTTCCGTGGCGAGAAAAACCATTCCCAATAAACCTCTTCATGATATCGATCTCGTCAAATTGAAAACTGATAAAGGATCTGCAGACTCTCTTTTCAACTAGCTAGGATGCATGATTGTCCTAAACCAGTTTTCCATTCAAGGGTTTTCCTCCCATGAAGAAATAAGCATTAAGCTATGCAATCCAATCTTCAGTAGAAAAAATTCTTCCAGGAAGAAATAACCACTAAGCTGCCCAATCCAATATCCGGAGAAAAAAAATAGAAAAAATTGCAGAATGAGAGAGACATCAATTTCTGCTCTGTTAATTCCATTTTTCCAATTTCTCTCATTTTCTCCATTTTGAATTTATTCACTTTTCCTTTTAATTTTTATTTGCTTTTCTAATGTTTTTCATCACTTGTATTCTCATTGGCTTTTCTAATGTTTTTCAACACTTTTATTGTCACTATGTAATGTCATTTTATAAAGAATTATAAAGTCATCATGACCTATCACATTTTTACGCCAGAGGCGTTTTCTTTGCGGACTTGGGGTGAGCAAACACTGTTCACCCCAGCCAATGAGAAACAGTTTTCCTACCGCTCATGGAACCAATTAGATTCTGCCACGTGTACGGGGTCTGAGCACTGGTTCTATGTGCGCTCGTTAACAGTGATCGATTCGCAGAAGAGACGTTGAGGGCGATATCAGTGATCCGGTTGTGCTGATGACTTCGTCTGCGTGCTCAAGGCCCCCTGCCATCCTCCTGCGCTCTCTGTTCATTAGGCAAAACGAGAAACTTCCAAGATGTGGATATCATGCCCAGGGGATCCATCAGCCTAGGGGACGTTCTGCGCCATGGATGCAATCAAGGCGATCCCGTGTTCAGCAGCCGCAACGGTATTTTCAGTGGGAGCATTGACGACTAGGCACCCACACTCAGTGGCTGCCTACAGATCCACATTGTCTATACCCACACCCGCTCTTCCGACAACCTTGAACCTCCCGCAGGAGCGTCGCAAAGTGAGATATTCGTGCAGAATTTCTCCTGCGATAAATTGTAGGCGCAGTCCACATTGGGCTACTTCGAAGCAGCTCCAGCGCGCCTTCCCCCAACTTCTCAGCCACCAAAGCTGTCAGCTTCGCCTGCGCATCAGAATAGACGCCTTGCGGGGACATACTTTTCAAACGGGAAACATTTTTGCAAGGTATTAACGGTGTGTTTTGCAAGGTTTGCCCTAGGAACGCAGAGGAAAGGCGACGAGGCAATTGCAGAGTTGATTTGGTAGCATCCACTGTAGAGGAGGTGCCGCCACATATCCTTGGAAAGTTAATTAACGTGCCAGACTCAACACTGTTATTCGACTCAATTGAGTTAAGGGTGTAATTAACCTTCAGAAACTGAAGGAGGATTCCCCTTCATGAGGTGTCGGGTTGTACATGCTGCGGAGAATTGTTTTAATTTATTTCTGGATACAATCTCAAGGAAGGTCGAAGAGAATCGCTATGGGATTCACGAAACGCAACAGAAATCCCCTATTTGCGTTAACTCTGCATAAAAGTCCCTGAGGAGCAAATTATGGTTCCTCGTTGAATCCGGTCAGTTGATCTATGGATGTCAGCTTACAGTGGTAAAAGGAACTCCCTACCTTCGATGTGTTAACCGGGAATTATCGCCAGTGGTAGCCCAAGCACTGCAGAAATTGTGACTTTAATCTGAGCGAGGTACCAATGAGAACGGTGAGGTTTTGTTGTGGAAGATGCACAACCCCAGAATGTATTGCTTGCACAGGTGTCATGAATCAGTGTTGGAAGTGTTATTACGAAGGCTAAGATCGAACTATGCAATAAACCATAGGCGGAACCTTGAGGTACCAATTGGGACCTTGCGTGAAGAGTGATGGCAGTTTCTGGAGGCGAAAGGCGGTTTTCGCACAAGGCATAAGGCAGTGAGCGGTTTTTGTAAAACAAACGCAATACACCCCTATGCTTGACACGTAGGCCTAGGGTGGTTTCGTCAAACAACGAATTTCACGTCCTTTGGAGCCCTTAAAGCTCGGACCAAGAAATTTTGCGATATTCGCTTGCAGTCGTCCAATCAAAGGTGGAAGAGCAACGTACGCCGGACCGTCGGATTTGTTCGATGCTTAGGCCCAAGTGTATTGTAGTTGGCTTTGGGCCCGGACATATGGTGTTCACTTGCTATAGCAAATCGAGCCCTTGTACATGGTATGTGTTTCATGTTTTTGATATTCTTGGTTTCAGGCGATGACTCATGGGTTTCAGAGTTATCCTTTTTCAAGGTTTTAAGCAGCTTACTAACTGTGTGCATAACTTGACAACACAAAAAAAAAATAAAAAAGGGAAAAAAAATATTTGACAGTTTAAAATCCAAAATTTCATATCGTTCCTTTGCGCTTCTTGGTGCAATTGCTAGTTATATTTCTCACTGTCCTCAACCTCAATACGACAAGAATTTTACTTTCTATAATTTCCAATGGAACCTCTACATCTCTCTGTCGGCAAAAAGTTTATAAGCAAAACTTTTTTGCCATTGGGTATTACGGATAATTTTTCCATGTGTGACAGACTGATTGATGTTAAGGGCGGTTGCTGGTGCAGTGCAGGAGGCCTCCATATGGGCGTCGATAAACTCGATCCAATACTCGCCATCTGAATAAGATTTCCCATCACTCGTTCATGGGGATCTCTAAAATAATAGGAATTACTGCAACAGCAACCCTTAGCTTATTCATATACTTGAGAGGACAATTGAATCCATTGCTGCTGTTTCCTCTGCTTCATGGATCCATGGTTGGCTTTTTGGCGGCCATAATTGCCCATCCAATCGTCAATCTACCTCTTCTGTTTGCGAAATCTACAGACGGCACGTTCCCATGGTGGTCTCTGGTTTTGTTCTACCCTTATCTAATCCCGCTTCGCGTCTATGTAGGCATTAGGAGGTTGAAATCGAAGGAGCCAGTGTACAGCGAAGTGGCTCCGCAGTTATATGTAGGGGGGTGGCCCTACTCTGCCTCTGATATTCCACCAGGGGAGCCGGCTGTTATTGACTGCACCTGTGAACTGCCCAAGAGCCCCTGTGTGGCGAAGCTTCCATATATGTGCATACACACATGGGATTCTCGCGCCCCTCGCCCTCAAGATATCGATGTGGCCGTCAGGTGGGCTGCTGGAAAACGGTCTCAGAATCGCCCCATTTTCGTCCACTGCGCTTTCGGTGAGTATATTTACACCCCATTTGCTCCCATTCTTGTATTTGCTAGATTTTGTTCTTTTGATTGAACGAACGCCATACTGCCAAGCATGTCTTCAATCTTAAAACCCATGCCCAACAAGGGAGGAAGACATGACCTAGTGCATGTTGAACAGACTACAGTCCTCATTCCGTAAGAAGTCAAATTTGCTCCCATTCTTGTATTTGCTAGATTTTGTTCTTTTGATTGAACGAACGCCATACTGCTAAGCATGTCTTCAATCTTAAAACCCATGCCCAACAAGGGAGGAAGACATGACCTAGTGCATGTTGAACAGACTACAGTCCTCATTCCGTAAGAAGTCAAACATAATTCAAAACCGGATCAACAAACCAGGAAAAGGCTGAAACCAAAATGCACTAGCCCTAGAGCCAAACGAGTCTAGGATCAAAACAGATAATCAATCCAATAGTCCTGTCCGTTTAGTGACGAATTGAAAAGTAGTAGTAATGTCTGCTTAATCAATTTGTGTTAAGCCATTAGATACTTTTCTAAGGAGGAAACACCTAAAGCCAAAGAACTTCTAAGCACAACTGGCCTAATGATGTTGTCTGCCTATAATTGAATAATTGAGTTTCAAGGAGACTAGACTCAGGGACTTGAACGTTTTAAGTTATCGTTGTCCTCACTCAAAGAAGCCAATAAGTTAAAGGTTACTTTAATAAACTGTAAGTTTGATCGAGGGCTAAAATAGCCCAAATAAAAAAATGTCTTCAATTGATATAGCAACTATACAAAACTTAGTAATCAAGGCCCCAGACTACCATAAGTTTTAGCGTCCTCCTAGATTTGCTGGAAAGTTGGCAACTATTAATCTTTCAAGGAAAATTTAGATGTGAGTCAGAAAGTCCCCTGACTTACGTCTAATAACTATAACTAATTATCGGCTGAGCATCAGAGAATGCCAGAACAGAGTATAATTTGCTTTACACGAAACAGTCCCTCTAAACAACTGAAACATTCCTACTTGACATAAAACATTGACCCTTGCAATAACATTTTGATCCCAGCATCCGATCCAAACGTTTGAAAATCTCCATCAGCATGCATTGGTTCCTTGCATCCAGTTGCTCGATTGGTTCTGCTTCACCCCCTTGAAACTTACTTATTCTATTTTAGGGAGATAACATCATTAAGTCAATTGGGTTTAGATATTCTTTGGTTTTACAGCTTGTTTCCTGTTTGGAAATACTGTTTTTTTTTCATGTTACGCTGGCATTAGAGCTTTTCTTCTGTGTTAGGATATTTGATATGCCTCGACAATCCAGTAGACACTGCTGTAATTGATAGTAGGTAATGGAATGTTAGTTAGCTGCACATAGTCGTAGTTAGTTAGGGATTCACTATTTATTATAGTTAATTAGAGTTTGATATCCATCCTATCTAGGTAAACTATAAATATGATCCTTTGGATTACCATTAACAGGAGTTATTTCGAATCTCTGTTTGATGCTGTTTAGCCTTTGTTTTCTTTTTTATCTACTCTGGATCTCATCATCTGGTATCAGAGTAGCACACTTTACCTCTCTTATGTTTTGTTACGGACTCATTAACTATCAAGATTTTCTCTAAGCCCTAGCTTTATACCCTCTAGATTTTGTAAATGCCAGACTCTCTGCAGTTCGACGTGAATCTTAAGCTTTCTTATCAACATCTTCTTCAGCTGCCTTCCCACCCACTCCTCAACACTCCTCTCTAGATAGTTTTTTTGGTAAGTTACTTGTCCATATCTTTGGTTCATATCAACGTTTCTCTCTCTCTTCTTTGTTTCAAATTTCATTTCCCACATTCTTACATGCCTGAACCCTCCCTGCAGCATCTTCCAACTTAACACCCAACTTAGTGTTCTCTTTGTGTATGGATCTACAGATCAATTACAGCACTTCCAGAAAGGCACTATTATGCAATTTATTTTCTCATGTCCCAGATTAATTATTACTTGCTATTGCTCACAAAATGAAAGAACAAAGCAAATGAACATAACATCCACACAATCAACACAAGATGTATTCTAGCATATCCAAAATGGGAGACAAACCTAGCTAGAAGCTGAGGCATATGCTTTTCTCTCCTTTCTTCAATTATGATATGCAAATACAAAGAAAGGAGCATTCACTATAGAGTTGCGTATGACATTGTGGCCTAAATCGATACTACAAAATCTGCTTCCTCCTCTGTTATGCTCTCAAATCCCATGCCAAATGCTCTACCCAATTGGGGAATGCATACAATGCTAAAGATCAAAATTTTTTCTCCTCCTAGCAGCCTAGTATTTAACATACCCTGATATTCTCTAGGGTTAGGGTTACCCTCAATTAGTAATAAGGTTTCAACCTTTTAGAATCTTCTTGAAAGCCCACATGTGGCTAGCCCCACATATGTGAGTAATGGGGATTGACATGACATCCACTCGTACCATGGCGGTTAATAAGGTAGGTAAACTTGTGTGGAAGGCATAACTTTCACATCTAAGCTCTGATCGAGTAATTTTTGCATCGTTAAAAAGTCTTGGTACGTAGAACAATGTCAAGGGGTTGGAAGCTATGTTTGCAAAGTTTTGACCCCAAAAAGTGCCATTTGATGCTTTAAAATGGCTTTGGAAGTTTCTAGACCTCAATTCTCCAAGTTGGGACCTGCCACTAAAATGGGCCTTGCAAGCCAATTTCTCTAGTTTTTCCACCCAAAAAGTACGAAGATAGATGATAAATTCTATAATGATCCATTTCAAATCAATTTGCCAGTTCCTCTACTAGGCACCCAAACATAGCAACTATGCTTCAATTTTATGCAGCGTTCAAATTTCATTTGTGGCCCTCCTTGGGCCTAACCACGAATCCCTTCTGTTTGAACTTGTTTGAATTTAACACCTCTTGCAGAAGATGCATGCTTTGCTCCTCTCTCCATTCTCCTCTTCTCTTGCTACACCTGACTTTTTTTTGGTAGATTCTCTCTCTTTAGAGCCTAAGAGCATGAATTAGTCTCCTTATGCTTTGCAACATGTCACTACTATTTTGCAAAAGGACATTTCCTAGCAATTACACCATTTACTACATTTCAGGGAAGCATCTTTAATGGCCCAGGCTGTGCATACTCCACCTTCTCATCTAGTAGAGTGTTATGGGAATCTAAGGCATACAAATTAGTCGGTGCCACTTCCATCGCCAATCATGTAGACACAATCATATCAGTTCAAGCTAGTATAGATCCAGTAATTCCCTTCCCATCAACACTCCCGTCAACACTATACTTTGCGTCATCGACACATTCCATTTCAACAATTCTTTGCTTGTTCAACGTACGTCACAACTACAATTTGATTGAAAGTTGTGATTCAAAGGGTTTGACCATTGACATGCATTATGCTTCCTATTAGCAATAGGCCCCCTTTGCCAAAAGATATTAAACTTGCAACAATTGTTTTCTGTACGGTGTATGCCCTTATCTCTTCTTGGTTCTAGGCTTTCAAGGGTTACAATATCCTTCTTTTTCTCTTGATATAAATTTGTAGCAACATTCTTCCTTGGATCCTTGTAGTGATTCATTTGTGCAATCTTAGCCATGTCAACCTTGTGTTATAATTACACATTATCAAACATTTACATCAAGGACAACATTGACTTTAATTATTGAAAACAATCAATTGGATGGACTTAAGGAATGTCTAGATCGGATGAGCACTAGGACTACTATTCAAATCACTGACAACCTTACTGCAATCCCACAACTCCTTGAACACCACTTGACAACACTATCATTTCAATGACAAATGTAGAGACAAATAGCATTTTTCTGGATCATCTCAACTAGGGGACTTGTTTGATTGTGGCTAGTGTGCAATTGCCTTTGTTTCCTCATCTTCCTTTCTTACTCATGTAGACAGTTCTCATGTTTCATCCATTCATGAATGATGTGTCAACAATTATCTCCCTTGACGGCTATTGGAATGGAGTTTATTCTAGTTGTGTAATGACAATTGTAGATAATATAAGATAAGTTTCTTCATGTTCAACAAATGATCATAAAAAGGTCAACGGAGTTGCTAAGCACATCTACGTCAATAGGAAGTGGAAGTGCAAGGGCCACTCCTATAAAAGAAAGACGAGAGAAGATCTAAATTAAGATCGAAGTCTAAATCTTAAGCATATAAAATCATAATGGCAATACATGAATCATTTCATTGATGAGAATACACAATCCTAGGACCAAGAAGAGAAATGTCACACCCGAGGAAACTTGGGAGGAAGCTGTAAATTTTTGTAGATGTTCTATGCTTGATGCAACTTTACTTTTATAACAACAATCACATAAACAGTTAAGTAAAAATGCTGATAGAACATACTAGGGGATCTATAGAAGACAAACTAGAAACAGGAGAATGTGTTGGTGCGTTACGGCGGTCAGCAGGATGCTTCAACCAGCAAAGTCTTCTTGGTCGGCCAACCCAAAATGTGTCACAACAGTCCTCAAATCAATTATCCAGTCAACTCAAAGTCAACCCTAGAAAAGTCAACGTAGTCCAGAAAAAGTCAACAACAACAATAAAGTCAATGCAGCTCCAACTTCGGTCAACCTTTTGACCTCAATTTTTGTGCCAATGAGTACGGCCTTAAAAAATCGAACTCTCCACAAAATTTAAGCTCAAATAGACCATGCGTTGACCAAAGTCAACGCTGGTCAAACTTGCCCAGAAACCCTAACTGCAGAAATTTCGTCCTTTTTCCAACTGCAGCTACTTCGTCCTTTTCCCACGTGAGAATTGCTTCTTAGATGCTCGTATCCAATGAGAAGTGTGTGGATGAGATGAGTGAAAAGCTCTTCAACGTTGACTATATTTATATCCATCATTGAGGTGTGTGACACATCTGTTGGGGGTGTAAAACCTTAAGGCCGACCTGCACTTAAATTTATTATAAATAATAAATTCAAAATAAATGTTCTGCTCATCATATTAAAATCAATTTTATATCGATTTTACACCTCTTTGAAAGAGGAATCCAATACAAATATTGGAATCTTCATCTGAGCATCACAAGATGGAGTTTGGACCTAGTTGTCCAAATTTAACACTCCCTCTCAACTAGGGAGAACTCCATCCACCAATGCAATCAAACATCGTGCGTCATCCCGCCGTAACTTGCTTTGCTGGCCTCTTTATTTCAGAACAGAAGTGGGTCAGTCACAAAGACATCATCCCCTGGCTGACAAATTCAGCACAGAGGTCCGAAACCTCTATCAAACTCAGAAAGAGTCTCCAACCAACCCAAAGTTGGTTTATCTGACCCGAAGTCAGGCGGAGGTCCGAGACCTCACTAGACTTGATCCACGATCAAGTGGTTGGACCGTGCCATCCTAGATAGAGAGTACGGCAATCTCTGATGCGTCCATCAGTCTTTGCTACTGGTCTCTAGCTTTTCCCATCTCATTGGCCAAATGAGAGGTACTTCCCATGAGCCCCGAACTCAATGGGTAGGATGCATACGGGGCACAGATAATGAGAGGTGAACCAACTCAACAATCACAACGGTGGGGTCCAAGCACACCAACAAGGTTTGGCAAGCCTAGCCTTGTGGTTGCTCATAGCTCCGAGAAGCTGTCCCCAAAGCCCCCCAGAGCTCCTCGAGCTCATCGTCCAATAGGACCCACATCATAGGGTCGTTCCACGATACCAAGTCTCTCACGGAAGGTTAGGAACTTGACCTTCCCCAGGGGCTTAGTGAGAATATCCGCGACCTGCTCATCAGTTCCTATATGATCGAGCCTTACGGCGCCTCGCTGTACCATATCCCGGATAAAGTGGTACCCGATATCAATATGCTTGGATCGGTCGTGGAACACAGGATTCTCAGTCATACGAATCCCACTCTGATTATCACAGAGTATCACAGTGGTATCTAGCACATGTCCAAACAACTCACTAAAGAGCTTCCGCAACCAAACTGCTTCACAACAGGCCATACAAGCAGCAATGTATTCGGCCTTCGCGGTGCTCAAAGCCACCGACTTCTGCTTCCTGCTCATCCATGAGATCGAAGCAGAACCAAGATTGAAGCAGCATCCCGATGTGCTCTTACGATCCACCACACTGCCAGCCCAATCGGCATCAGTATATCCAAGGAGTGTCACGCTCTCGGCAGTGTATCTCAGCCCATGGTTTATCGTGCCCCGAAGGTATCTCAGAAGATTCCTGGCACCAACCCAGTGAAAGTGATGAGGCTCAACCATCTGTTGACTCAAAGTGTTCACTGCAAAACATATATCTGGACGGGTGTTCACTAAGAACATCAAAGCTCCTACGAGTTGACGATACTCAGTAGGATTGGCCAATACGGGCCCAACAGCGCTGCCACTCAACTTCTTGAAGTTGAGTTCCATTGGTGTTGACACGGTCTTGCAGTCCACCATACCAAATCTTTCCAGAAGTTTCACAATATATTTTCCTTGAGAAAGGAAAATCTCTTCAGGTCTCTGCCAGACCTCCAGGCCTAGGAAGTAGTGCATCAGTCCTAGGTCCTTCATCTCGAACTCAGCAACGAGCTCCCTCTTGCATTGATGAATGAGAGGGTCAACACCTGTTAGGAAGAGGTCGTTCACATACAGCACCAGAATGAGAGGCTTCCCCTGGACAACCTTGAAGTAAAGGTTCGGATCAACATTACTTCGAGTGAAGCCCAGCTTCATCAAGTAGCTATCTATCCTCTCGTACCAAGCTTTGGGTGCTTGCTTCAACCCATAGAGGGCTTTCTTCAATATGCAGACATGAGTGTCTCGATCCTAGACTTCAAACCCTAGAGGTTGTTCTACATACACCTCTTCTTTTATTGCTCCATGCAGAAAAGCGGTCTTGACATCCATCTGATGAAGACTCCATCCTTGCGTAGCAGCAAGGGCTATGATTGATCGAATGGTGGTATATCGTGCCACACGTGCAAATATGTCATCATAATCTATTCCTTCCTTTTGAGAGAAGCCACGAGCAACAAATCTTGCCTTGAACTTTTCAGCACTTCCATCAGATCCATGCTTGATCTTGTAGAGCCATTTCGCGGTGACAACTGATTTGTCCTTCGGTCTTGGAACCACATCCCAGACATCATTCTTCATTATGGACTCATATTCTTTGTGCATAGCATCCTTCCAGACTTGATGCTTTACGACTTCCTCAAAAGATCCAGGTTCAGATTGTACAATAGTACTCATGGCAGCTAGATACCCTTGGTATCTACACGGCTTCTTGCTTTCTCGGAATGTCCCCCTCGGGGCAGCCTGTCCCTCGGCATCTTCGAGAGTGTCCCTGAGCCATGATGGTCTCTTTCTTAGTGAAGGAGATGGATCGATTGGGTCCATTGGTCCTTCAAAATCAGGCATTGTCTCATCCTGCGGTTCTTCTTGATTTCCAGGCCTTGCTTCATGATTTTCCTCAGATCTTGGAAGATCTACTACTTTCTTCAAGGAAGCATCTTCGTCAAAAGTGACATCATGGCATATCTCTACTTCCCTTTGACCAGGTACATAGACTCTATAGGCCTTAGAGGTTTCGCTGTAGCCCACAAAAATTCCTTTCTTCCCAAAAGCATCCAGCTTACTTCTCTTTTCTTTTGGCACATGAAAATAAACAAGACATCCAAAAATTCTAAAATGTGAGACGTCAGGTTTCTTACCAGTGAAAACCTCTTCGGGAGTTTTGGAGTCCAGGGCGGAATGAGGGCATTGGTTTTGAATGTATACAACAGTATTCGCAGCTTCTCCCCACACAAACTTCGGTAGACCCTGGTCACATAGCATGGCACGGGCAGCTTCCACAATGGTCCCGTTCTTTCATTCAGCAACGCCATTCTGCTCAGGAGTATAGGCAGTAGTAGTCTCCCTCTTAATGCCAGCTTCTCTGCAAAAGTCCTTGAACTCATTTGACTCATATTCAGTGCCATTGTCGGTCCTCAAAATCTTGATCTTCTTCCCTGTCATATTTTCAACCAAGGCTTTGAAGGTATGGAACCACATGAAAGCATCCTTCTTATTCAAGAAGTATATCCAGGTTTTGCGGGAGAAGTCATCAGTGAATGTCATGTAGTAAGAACATCCTCCTAGGGATGTCACGAGTAGCATACCAGATAGATCAGAATGGACCAGTTGCAAAATATCAGATGTCTTTGTGACACTTGAGGGGAAAGGTCCCCTTGTATGCTTTCCTTCGGCACAACCCTTACATACACCTTCACGATTATTTCCAAAATCGGGCATCCCTGTCACCACCTTCCTTGCTTCGGGAAGGGCCTTGTAATGAAGGTGTCCAAACCTCCGGTGCCATAGTTCAGTTTGTCGGATAGTATCACATGTCATAGCTCCTAGTGGACTTCCTTCAACCTGGTAGAGTGTTCCAACTCTAAAACCAATCATGATAGCTTCCTTGAGATTATTCTTCCACATGCGCACCTTTCCATCAGTGAATGCCACATTGAAGCCTTTGTCTTCGATGGCTGATATAGACACAAGGTTCTTCTTCAATTTTGGTACATAGAGTACATCCTGCAAATGTAGGACTTGTCCTTGAGACAAGTAGAGGGTCACAGTCCCTGTCCCTTTCACGGGATATGTGGCATTATCTCCAAGGATAATTTCCAGATTAGTATCCTTCTCAACCATGTCAGAGAGTGCTTCCTTGAACCTAGTGATGTGTCTTGAGGCACCACTATCTATCAGCCAGACATCCATAGTGTCGGGCGGGGATGCAGCAGAGAGGGTAGATACAAGAATGTATTCATTTCTTTTATCAACAACATTTGACTCCTCATACCTGGAGTTTCTAGACCTTTTGAAAGGTTGATTGTTTCCGCTAGAGGGAGCCTTCCTCTTTCCTTTGGACTTGTTGTTTCTTTGATTTCCATTCCTCCGGTTGTTGTTGTTGTCATCACTATCGGGAGAATCCTTCTTGAAAGGACATTCTCTAGCATAGTGACTAGGCCTATGACAAGTGAAACACTTGCCCTTCTTTCCTTGGGCCCTTGCTCTTCCTTTGTTCTTAGGACCACCAGAGTTCTTCTTTCTAGAATGAGCACCTTTGTTCTTAGGACCACCAGAGTTCTTCTTTCTAGAATGAGCAGCGTAGGCAGCATTTCTGTCATTTTTGTATTCCTTCATTCTTGTCTCTTCTTGCATGCATCTTGATAGTAGCTCGTCAAAGTTAGGAATTGTATTATTATTGAGATTGGTAGTTTTGAATACTTTCCCTTCATATGGGATCCCTCCAAGTGCGGTGAGTACCATCTCACGATCGGCTATTGTCTCCCCAATAGCCAGCAGATTGTTCCTGATCTCAGTCAATTTCAAAAAGTATGTTTGGACAGACTCATCCCTGCCTTTCTTCAGATTCTTCAATTAATTCTGGAAGAATAGCACTTGGTTTGCATTGTTTACTTTGAACATTTGTATCAGCTTATCATACATCTCCTTGGATGTGCCTAGCTCAGATATGTAGGCAACCAAACTTTTATGTATGGATTCCCTGATCATTAGCTTTGCTTTGATCTCCCCCTTCTTATACTTGGTTTTAGCAGCAGTAGTAGTAGTGGATGGAGGTTCTTGTATCTTACCCAGTACATAGTCCATGAGATCATGGTTTTCCAATTTGAGATCTAATATCATCTTCCAAGCATGGAAGTCATCCCTTCCAGTCAGCTTGTCATCCTCCTTGAAGCCATAACTTGTGGAACTCATTTTTCTCAGTTGGTGATCGCTATAAGTTAGGGCTTGTCTTCACCTCAGCTCTGATACCATGTAAATTTTTGTAGATGTTCTATGCTTGATGCAACTTTACTTTTATAACAGCAATCACATAAACAGTTAAGTAAAAATGCTGATAGAACATACCAGTGGATCTATAGAAGACAAACCAGAAATAGGAGAATGTGTTGGTGTGTTACGGCGATCAGCAAGATGCTTCAACTAGCAAAGTCTTCTTGGTCGGCCAACCCAAAATGTGTCACAACAGTCCTCAAATCAATTATCCAGTCAACTCAAAGTCAATCCCAGAAAAGTCATCGCAGTCCAGAAAAGGTCAACACAGGGCAGCAACAATAAAGTCAACGCAGCTCCAACTTCGATCAACCTTTTGACCTCGATTTTTGTGCCAATGAGTACGGCCTTCAAAAATTGAACTCTCCACAAAATTTCAGCTCAAACGGACCATGCGTTGACCAAATTCAACGCTGGTCAAACTTGCCCAGAAACCCTAACTGCAGAAAATTTCGTCCAGAAACCCTAACTGCAGAAATTTCGTCATTTTTCCAGCTGCAGCTACTTCGTCCTTTTCCCACGTGAGAACTGCTTCTTAGATGCTCGTATCCAATGAGAAGTGTGTGGATGAGATGAGTGAAAAGCTCTCCAACGTTGACTATATTTATATCCATCATTGAGGTGTGTGACACATCTGTTGGGGGTGTAAAACCTTAAGGCCGACCTGCACTTAAATTTATTATAAATAATAAATTCAAAATAAATGTTCTGCTCATCAGATTAAAATAAATTTTATATCGATTTTACACCTCTCCGAAAGAGGAATCCAATACAAATATTGGAATCTTCATCTGAGCATCACAAGATGGAGTTTGGACCTAGTTGTCCAAATTTAACAGAAGCCTCAATACATATTAGTGTTGCTGCTTTCTCTTGTATAAGAGGAGTAGGATGTGGTGTTTCTTGTTGGAATTGTAATCTCAAAATCTGTCTCTTCTAACAATTGAGGTGGAAGAAAGGAAGCTTTTGATAGATGGTTGACTAGAGGAGCTAGGTTGTGGTATACCTTGTTGCCTGGATTGAACCCACCATTGTGGAGCTCTAGAGAAAGTTCTTTATTTGCTGATGTTGAGTGAATTGACTTGGAATCTTAGAATATAATTTTGCAATGGTCTTATTGACAAAAGTCAAATCTATTCGTGGGGTTTTATGAATGTGTTGTTTGAGTTAGTGCTGTTGTCTATCAATCTCTTGGTACCCCTGCCCTCTAAGAGCATCAAAAAGAAAGTTGTGATCAAACTAGTAGTGACCAGTTGAGGGGATGGTGAGAGGGAGTGGGATTTGAATCCAAGGGACTCTCTCGTATACAAAGCCACAAGCATTATTTCATATATTGGAAGAAAGCAGGGAGAAAGAGAGAGAGTTCCAGGACTCTTTGAAAAGGGGTAGTAAAAATGACCACAAATATAGTAAATGACACATTTGAAGATGAGATGCTTCTGTGTCTCAATCTCTTGTAGATGGCAGCATTGGTAGGTCTTGTCCGCCCAAAGAATGTGATGCTAGATTTCAACCTAGAGCCAATGCGAGCCAATTCTAAATTGTCTCCAAGGGATCCAATGCACATGGCTCCAATGTTAAAGTGTATAAGGAGGAAGAACAATGAGGCCATCCCTTAACTCCATAAAGTTCTTGCATAAAAGGCCATTTTAGCATTGAACCTTCCTTGTGGGGCAATTTAAGTGACCTATATATATATATATATATATTTGTTTTTTGCCTCTAGATGCCCTCTTTGGTAACCTTGTTCAACGCCTACTTGGTTGGTAGGAGTTGACCAAGGGCATCGATAGAGTATTGGAATGGAGTAAGGTTGTTCATTGAGATGCACATAGAGTAGAAGAGATGTGTAATATCTGCAAACCGAACAGAATGGATCAGAGAACATTGACGATGAATCTCTGTAAAGTTTAAACCGAACAGAATGTTGCAGAGTTCTTGTTCACAAAGCTTTTTTCTTCCGTGGCCAGATTGCTGCCTCTTGCCTACTCTCTTGCTTCCTCTGCTTCTCTTTGCTGCTCATAAACATAAACCCTCTCTAAGCCCTGTATCTATATTTTAAAATATTCTAAACATGATTCTCTTTGAAATGTCAAACCTGCATAAATTTCAAGTTCAAGGGTTAATAGAATGGATAGAGTTTCACCACAATTTTTATGCGGTGAGGATAATTTGCAACAATTAGGTGGTCAAAAATACCACTTTACTTGTTAATTAAATCTCCACATGTTAATTTCAGCTTATGTTCTGTGCCATTTCAGATTAGGGCACAATACTGAAGAAGATAGAACATACTAATCGATCGATAGAAGACAAGCCAAAACAGAGATAAGAAATGGTGGCGTTACGGCGATCAGCAGGATGCTTCTACCAGCAAAGTCTCCAATAGGTCATTCAGTCAAGCTTGTCACACATAACCCCAGAACAACCCATACAAAGAATACGTAGCTTCAATGCTCTCAAAAGAGAGAGAATTCCTCCACAACAATGTGTGTCAAATGAACTCTAAGTCTCTCCAATATATAGGAATCTTTGGGGGTGTGTGACACGTCCTTTAAGACATTTAAGTCAATATTTTATTCCAGGCCGACCTAGCACATAAGTGGAATAAATTCAAAGTACATGTTACGCTCATCCCATGCGATCGAGATGATCTTTAGATTAATCTTACACCTCTCTAGAAGAGGGAATCGATAAAAATGCGGGATGGAAGTCATACGGCACAACATGGAGTTTGGACCTAGTTGTCCAATTTTAACACTCCCTCTCAACTAGGGAGAACTCCATCCATCAGTGCAATCAAACATCGTGCGTCATCCCGCCGTAACTTGCTTTGCTGGCCTCTTTATTTCAGAACAGAAGTGGGTTAGTTACAAAGACATCATCCCCCGGCTGACATATTCAGCCCAGAGGTCCGAAACCGCTATCAGATTCACAAAGAGTCTCCAACCAACCCGAAGTTGGTTCATTTGACCCGAAGTCAGGCAGAGGTCCAAGACCTCACAAGACTTGATCCCAGATCAAGTGGTTGGACCGTGCCATCCTAGATAGAGAGTACGGCAAATTCTGATTCGTCCATCGGTCTTTGCTACTAGTCTCTAGCCTTTCCCATCTCATTGGCCAAATGAGAGGTACTTCCCATGAGCCCTGAACTCAATGGGTAGGATGCATACGGGGCATAGATAATGAGAGGTAAACCAACTCAATAATCATAACGGTGGGGTCCAAGCACATCAATAAGGTTCGGCAAGCCTAGCCTTGTGGTTGCTCATAGCTCCGAGAAGCTGTCCCCAAAGCCCCCCAGAGCTCCCAGAGCTCATCGTCCAACAGAACCCTCAGAATAGGATCATTCCATGATACCAAGATTCTCACGGAAGGTTATGAACATGACCTTCCCCAAGGGCATTGTGAGAATATCCACAACCTGCTCATCACTTCCTATATGATCGAGCCTTACGGCGCCTCGCTGTACCATATCCCAGATAAAGTCGTACCAACCATCAACATGCTTGGATCAATCGTGGAACCTGGGATTCTATGACAAATGAATCCCCCTCTGGTTATCACAAAGGATAACGGTGGCATCTAGCACATGCTCGAACAGCTCACAGAAGAGCTTTCGCAACCAAGTGACTTCACAACAGGCCATACATATTACAATGTATTCGGCCTCAGCGGTGCTCAAGGCAACCGACTTTAGATTCCTGCCCGAAGCAGATCTGCATGTGAAGTAGCATCCAGATGTGCTCTTGCGATCCACCACACTGCCAGTCCAATCGGCATTAGTATATCCATGGAGTGTCATACTCCCGGCAGTGTATCTCAACCCATGGTCTATCGTGCCTCAGAGATATCTCAAGAGTTTCTTGGCACCAACCCAGTGAATGTTATGATCAACCATGTGTTGACTCAAAGTGTTCACTGCACAACATACGTCCAGATGGATGTTCCCTAAGAACATCAAGGTCCCTATGAGTGGACGATACTCAGTAGGACGGGCCCAGCAGCACTGCCACTCAACTTCTTAAAGTTGAGATCCATCGGTGTCGATATGGACTTACAGTCCATCATACCAGAAGCTTTATAGTGTATTTTCCTTGAGAAAGGAAAATCTCGCCAGGTCTCTGCTAGACCTCCAGGCCTAGGAAGTAGTGTATTAGTCCTTCATCTCGCTCTCAGCAGCGAGCTCCCTCTTGCACTGATGAATGAGAGGGTCAACACCTGTCAGGAAGAGGTCATCCACATATAGCACCAGAGTGAGAGGCTTCTTTCTATTAACCTTGCAGTGAAGGTTCAGATTAGCAATACTACGAGTGAAGCCCAGCTTCATCAGGTGGCTATCTATCCTCTCGTACCAAACTCAGGGTGCTTGTTTCAGCCCATAGAAGGCTTTCTTCAACCTGCAGACATGGGTGTCCCAATCTTGGACTTCCAACCCCAGAGGTTGCTCCACATATATCTCTTCCTTTATCACACCACGCAGAAAATGCGGTCTTCACATCATCTAATGAAGACTCCATCCTTGCGTAGCAGCAAGGGCTATAATAGATCGAATGGCACAGGTGCAAATATGTCATCATAGTCTATACCTTCCTCATAGGCAACGAATCTTGCCTTGAACTTTTCAGCACTTCCATCAGATCCATGCTTGATCTTGTAGAGCCATTTTGAGGTGACAACTGCTTTGTCCTATGGTCTTAGAACCACATCCTAGATATCATTCTTCATAATGGACTCATACTCTTTGTGCATAGCATCCTTCCAGACTTTATGCTTTACGGCTTCCTCAAAGGATCCAAGGTTAGATTGTACAATAGTACTCATGGCTGCTAGATACCCTGGTATTTATATGGCTTCTTGGTTTTCCTTTGGAATTTCCCCCTCTGAAGCCATATGACCCTGAGCCATGAAGATCTTCTTTCGTTCAACAAAGGTATCCGCTCAGGAGCATATACAGATGTATTCTCCCTCTTAAATGCCAGCTTCTCTCTCGAGAGAAGATATCTATTAAATGAGGGCATCCCAGATACCAACTTGGAAAGGTGACTTAATCTCTTATAGACAAAGCCATCCAACAGGCTTTGCTGATCATGGTTCAATATTCCCAAAAAAAAATGTGTCTGAAAGCTGCTGAAACACATTTTACCATTACACTCCAGAGTGAGACTGCAATTGTCACATGCTAATTTCTACATAGGTGACTATCTATGTCACTGTCCAATAGGGAGAATATATCAACAAGCCTCAGCTTGTGTTAGAAGTCCTGTTATTCTGAGGAGGTCTATTGTAGCTTCCTTTTGCTGCGACTGTTTTTTGTTTCAGCCCTTGAACAAACTCTGCCCTTATCAAAACAAGTCTTTATTCTACCTGAGCAGATAACAACTGTCACAGTCCTCTGATTAGCAAGTTAATGCTTGCGGTCTGCCTGAGATAGGTATCCATGGAATGCGGCTTACCTAGGAGAGGGGTCCCATGCCGTAGTCTTATAGATCAAAGCTTATTTTATGGAATTATATCCATACAGGTGTCATAGCCATATATTGTCATACTTCTGTCATACATTTTGACAGGTATCATACACTGTCATATTATTTACTACAGTGTTGCCATGATATACACATCGCTATCATATTCATTATTGTCATACAATTGGCATATATGGCTTCTGTGTGAGGAAAAACATTTCCTTTTGAGGTGGTCCTTGAATCACCCCTACACCCCTATTCCACAGTCCTGCTATCCCAATATACGAGCCATACAAGCTACAGGAGTATACAGGACTTTAAGAACATATGGCAATGTATGACATCAGTGTAAAGCATCTATGCAGCACACTATCAGCAAGAATATGACCAAGCATCATAAACTCTGTCATTGAGCAAACTCGAACCCAATTGTGCTATTGCATAGATCAATCTGTGGGCAGCTCCAATTCATAACTTTGTTTCTAATCCAATGATCTGTCAACACTCTTTACCAGAACTCGCCACGCACAGGCCACACACAGCATCAATATCTGCCACGATTTGACTTGCAACTTGCTACAGGGGCATATGTCTGCTCTAAATCACACAAAGCACTGTAATATTATGCGCGCACGTCTGCCCAATATATCGTTCTTTGCCTTTTGTCATCATACGCATATTGGCACTGCTCAATATACAAAACCGACACAGCAACTAAAAGTGGCATTTGACATGGCTTTTAAAGCATTCTGCAGTATGTGTTAATTCCACAAATTTCTGACAGCTCCAAAAGGTAACGCCCATCGCTCAACATATATTTGAGTCAATCGCACGCTATTTCAATGTTGGTTGATCAGGAATTCTCATTTTTCTTGTATGCATACAAGTATGACATCGCATCCAACAACAGTGGGTCATCAGCTATGTGTCGTATCCATTGATACACGCTGTCAACAAATCAGTGGTCGATCACGATACCATTCATGCACGTCAACTGCGGCTCCATTTCATAACGTTGTTCTGGGTAATCTCGGGCCTCGGCCCCTTCCTGCGGATTGATATGCTCCTGGAGCAATGACGATTTTGTTTTGAGGATTCGTGGCTCCTCCACTGATCTCTGTCTAGCTGAGTCCTGCACATCTTCTGCGGCTGCAAAGAAAGGATCGACCTCCTATTGACATAAATCGGAAGCCATTCCGATTTCCAGATATAAACAAGCTCCAAAGAGGCACTCCAAACAATTTGCAACCGGCAATACTCTGAAATTTCCGTGCAATATCACAAGCAGCAGTGTATAATATAGACCCGCGAATTTACAATTTCCAAAAAAAACTTTAATTGCTTCTACTCAGTATCTCAACAGGAAACTTTCTTTGCCGGCAAAGTTGCCAAAACTGTAATTATCCCGGGGTCTTCCATAAAAAACGACATAACATCGAACCAATATCATAAGAAGACGAGAAGTTGGAATCGATGGTGTGACCAAACCCACAAATCGACGGACGGGCGGAAATTTGGTTGGGCCGGAACAGGGATCGAGAAAAAAAAATCACAGTCGTGAGCCCGATATTCTGAGACGACGACTCAATGGTTTTAGACGGCTTCTTTTCGCGTGCGTTATATTAAATTTGGTTTTGCGGCTCCATAAATTCTACCCTCTGCTACCTGCCCGGCATCCAAAAACTGATGAGACCATCCCGCTCGGCATGGGCAATTGTTACCGAAGATGCCTCCCCGTTTTCACTCGTTCCCATTTTATTACCCGACGAGCCAAGACGATTCGACATCGAATCCGACCTCAAATTCAAAGCACTGCCATCATTATCACCATCAATTTTCTCCATTGCTGCATCTGCCATTTCGACTCTTCACAAACCCTGATCTTCCGTTTCTTGTTCCCCAAGCTCCTGCGACTCCGCAGAAGCCGTTTGATGGCCACTGAACGTCCTCTCATTGGAATCAATTGAGATCCGATCGGCCTTATCAGGTGTGCCCATTTGTTACAAAGAAGCTCGATCTGCTAAATGCAAGCCACTAGGGATTTCCAGACGTCTGATAAAAAGGATCCCCTTTTTTTTTGTTGCGGCACAAACATTAAAGCGCACTCTTCAAGCACAAATTGCGAACTCATCACATGAAATAATGCGGTATGTACATTAAATTGCCACTTCAAAAAAAATAAATAAATCCGAACTGCTAAAACTTGACAAATTCTACAACGTTTAACCTCGTGAGCTTCGGAAATCAGTGTTCTGATAACCGATCAATCGAACCCTATGACCTACAGCTGCTTCCACATTGTCTATGGTAGACTTTCTCACGCTGTTCCAAGTCTCCTTGTTCAGCCAGATGAGATGCACTTGATGGATCAACAGATTTCCAACACAAATTTGGGCATTGTCTTCTCCTTATGCTCTGATACCATGTTAATTTCAGCTTATGTTCTATGCCATTTCAGATTAGGGCACAATACTGAAGAAGATAGAACATACTAATCGATTGATAGAAGACAATCCAAAACAGAGATAAGAAATGGTGGCGTTACGGCGATCAGCAAGATGCTTCTACCAGCAAAGTCTCCAATAGGTCATTCAGCCAAGCGTGTCACACATAACCCCAGAACAACCCAAACAAAGAATACGTAGCCTCAATGCTCTCAAGAGAGAGAGAATTCCTCCACAACAATGTGTGTCAAATGAACTCTAAGTCTCTCCAATATATAGGAATCTTTGGGGGTGTGTGACACGTCCTTTAAGACATTTAAGTCAATATTTTATTCCAGGCCGACCTAGCACATAAGTGGAATAAATTCAAAGTACATGTTCTGCTCATCCGATCGAGATGATCTTTAGATCAATCTTATACCTCTCCGAAAGAGGAATCCAATAAAAATATTGGGATTGTCATCTGAGCAGCACAACTCGGAGTTTGGACCTAGTTGTCCAATTTTAACACCACATCATCATAATCAACATTGGAAGGGAGCCTCCATAAGAGAGTGGTGGTAACATATTGGGATGTTTTTTTTTTTAAAGCATGTTTCATGATGTTTGTTTCATTCTTGTTTAGAAATTGTAGTGATATATATATATATATATATATATATATATATATATATATATATATTTGGAAGTATGGAGGGGTTGTTTAATTGGTGATGGTTATGAAAATGAAGTTTTATGTGCAAGGAGATTCAAGATTCAAATCCCTCATTTACCAGTGCTTGTGGAAATATATATATATTTTGCCTCTAGGTGCCCTCTTTGGTAACCTTGTTCAATGCCTACTTGGTTGGTAGGAGTTGATCAAGGGCATCGATAGAGTATTGGAATGGAGTAAGGTTGTTCATTGAGATGCACATAGACTATAAGAGACGTGTAATATCTGTAAACCTATAGTGATAAGGGTGTCAAGCTTCGCTGATTTTCAAATTTCTTTCTTGAATGGTAATTTTTGTTGCTCTGTGGATGATTCCCTCTTTGGTCTGTGAGTTATTTTCCTGTGGTGTTTATCTCACGGTTGCCCAACTGTTGATCTCAACATGGTATCAAAGCTATGGTGAGGTTAACTCTTTTTTGATCAAAGATTGAGTAGCTTGTGACAACTATGGACACTTTTTTGACTGCATGCTGAATTTCTTAAGTAGAAATCATAAGTGTTGGAAATGCTTTAAAAGTTAGAACCCTTCTTTTAGTTATGGAATTGGGATTGGGCAAATCCTATTACTATCTCATAAAGATTCAAGCTTATTATTAAATTTAATTATTGGTGAAATCATTAATCAAGTTTTCAAGTGTACTACCATGTCTTGGCTTATCATTCTTCACTTTTCAATGTTAACTCATTATATGCTTGCAATATGGAAATGCCCAATACACCTGGAAGGAAGTTTATGATTCACATCCCTGTGGGTGCTTTGCCCATGCTGTTTAAGAAGGCAAGCCCTTTTGTTGTTAAAAAAAACAATGTCTTTTGTTCCAATGCCCGTGTCTTCACATGTTTGAGTTGATTTAGGCAGCTTAGATGTATTAGCCAGTTGCTAACATTCTACAAGGCAAACCAATGGATTTGACTACTCTGTAGCCATTGGTTTTGATGCTGGAGAAGCCATCTCCAACTGCTGGTTGAAACCAAGCTATTCCATATCTCTGGCTGAAAGAGGAAACTGGCATTATGTTAAATTTGGCAACTAGGGCCAAACTCCACTTTGGACTGTTCATATGATGGAGATGATATTTTTGTTGGATTTCTCTTTCCGAGAGGTACAAGATTTGATCTAAAGGTCATCTTGTTTGGATGAGCAGAAGTTGGATTTTGAATTTATTCTCTCACATGTGTGCAAATTGTCAAGGTCGGCCAGAATTGTAATGTAGGCTCACAATCCCCAAAGGATGTGTCTCCACCCCTCATTGATGAATATAAAAAGGTGAGACTCAAACCTCATTTGGACATCATCTCATCACACATTCTCTCTCCATCTCATTGGTTCGTACAACCTCAAGAAGGCTTTTTCTCTCCTCCGCACGTGTGAAAGGGTAGCTGTAAATTTCAGTGTTTTAGGGCTTCTGCAGTAGTGTTGACCAGCGTTGACTTTGGGTCAACTCTCACACGTTGACTTTGATCTTTGGGTAGAAATCCAATTTTTGAAGGCAGAGTTTGGTGGCATGAAAACCGAGGAAATTTAGACTGTTTGACTCTAGCATTGACCGTAGCGTTTGACCGCAAAATCTGGCTGCAGAGTTGACTAGTGCGTTGACCAGGGTTGACCAATTATTTCAGGACTGTTTTGGGTTGACTTTGATTTTTCTTGGAGGCGAAATTTGACTGGGTTTGACTGAGCGCCATTGGAGGAGGAATATTGCTGGTTTGACCAGCGTTGACTTTGATGGCTAGAGCATCCTGTTGACTGCTGTAAATTGTACTTTCTCTCTTTGCTGAATTTGAAGAATAATAAGGATATTTGATCAAAGGGTTTTCCCCACATTGGGGTTTTTCCTTGGCATCCACCAAAATTATGTGTCTCCTTGTCTTGGCTTGTCTTATTGTTATTTGTTTATGTTCTGTCAGCATTTACTGTCAATGTTAATGTGATTACTAAATAGGGAATTGAATTGGGCTAATAAGAAAGATTGAAGTAAATTGCTCTAAGCATAGAACATACCATTATTAACTAAAATTAGCATGGTATCAGTGCTGAGGTGTAGACAAAGCCCAAGCAAGAGTGAGAAGAAAAATCACTAAAATTTGATTAGACAAGGACAAGGGTCAATGGCTTCCTCATCATACTATAAATCTGATGACAAACTCAATGATAAGTCTGATTATCATGCTTGAAAAATGTCCTTGGACTTGACTTTGGAGGAACAAGATGTTATGGACTATGTGTGGGGAAAGATTGCTGAGCCTCCATCAAATGCACCGGCTGCCACTAAAACCAAAATACAAGAAAGGGGAAAACAAAGCGAAGATCATCAGGGACTCAATTCACAAGCACTTGGTTGCTTATATCTCCGAGCTCGACACATCTAAGGAGATATATGACAAGTTGGTTGGCATGGTCAGGGCTAGCAACGCAAATCAAATTCTCTTTTTGAAGAACAAGTTGAAGGACATCAAGATGGATAAGGGAGAATCCATCCAATCCTACTTTATGAGGATTACCGAAATAAAAAATGATCTCTTATCTATTGGAGAGGTCATAGCTAATCGAGAGCTCACTTTGATTGCTCTTGGAGGTCTTCCCCGGGCATGGTATGTATTCAATACCACTATTCTCAATAATAATATAATTCCCGATTTTGATGAATTGTTGACAAGATGCACTCAAGAGGAGACAAGGATGATGGAGAGAGAGAAACCCTCAAATGGAAATGGAAGTGAGCCTACTGCCTTCACTGCTCATGCAAAGAAGAAGAATAATGCTGGTTCGAGAAATCAAGGTCAAGGAAGAGCGGGACCCAAAGGAAGGAAGGGTCGATGTTACAATTGTAATAGGTTTGGTCACTATGCTAGGGAGTGTCCCAATAAAAGGGAATCACCTTGAGATGATGATTACAACAACAATAACAATTGCAGGGGAAATGGAAATCAAAGGAACAATAGGTTAAACAACAAAGGAAAGAGAAAGGCTCCCTCTTCTCGAAGTGGAAATGGTCAACCTTTCAAGGGGTCAAGGAACTCCAGGTATGATGAATCTAATGTTGTTGATAACAAGAAAAATGAATATATTCTTATATCTGCCCTCTCTGCTACATCTCCTCCCGACACCCTGGATCGCTGGTTGATTGACAGTGGTGCCTCAAGGCACTTCACTGGATATAAAGACGCCCTCTCTAATTTGATTGAAAATAATACTAATTTAGAAATTATCCTCGAAGATAATGCCACCTATCCCATGAAAGGGACAGGGACTGTGACCCTTCATCTAAATCAAGGTCAAGTCCTTCGTTTGCAAGATGTGTTGTATGTACCTGACTTGAAGAAGAATCTAGTGTCTATCTCGGCAATGGAATACAAAGGATTCAATGTGGCATTCATTGATGGAAAGGTGTGCATTTGGAAGAGGAATTTAAAAGAAGCGTTCACTCTTGGTTTCAGGTTGATACAATTTATCAGGTTGGAGGAAGTCCGTTGGAGCCATGACATGTAACACAACTCTTCAATTCGAGCTATGGCACTAGAGGTTTGCACCTTCATTATAAAGCCCTTCTCGAAGCAAGGAAGGTGGTCACAGGTATGCTTGATTTCAAAGATCGTCATGAAGGTGTATGTCAGGGTTGTGCCGAAGGAAAGCATACAAGGGGACCATTCCCCTCAAGTAACTCCAAGACTACTGATGTTCTACAATTGATTCATTCTGATCTATCTGGTATATTTGCCTGTAACATCCTTGGGAGGATGCCTATATTATGTCACCTTTATAGATGACTTCTCTCACAGGACTTGGATATACTTCTTGAAGAAAAAAGACGAAGTATTCAATTGGTTCTGCACCTTCAAGGCTTGAAAATCAAATAGGGAAGAAGATCAAAATTTTGAGGAGTGATAATGGAACCGAATATGAGTCATATGAGTTCAATGACTATTGTAGGGAAGTTGGCCTTAAGGAGACAACCACTGTGTATACTCCCGAACAAAATGGAGTTGCCGAAGGAAGAATCGAACCATTCTTGAAGCTGCCCGTGTCATGCTTCATGACCAAGGTCTTTCGAAGTTCCTATTGGGAGAAGCTGCCAACACCGCTGTGCATGTTCAAAATAGATGCCCACATCAAGCATTGGACTCCAAAACTCCCAAAGAAGTCTTCACTGGTAAGAAACTTGATGTTTCTCATTTTATAATTTTTGGAAGTCCCGTATATTTTCATGTGCCGAAAGAAAAGAGGGGCAAATTCAATGCTTCTAGAAAGTAGGGAACATTTGTGGGCTATAGTGAAACGTCGAAGGCATATATAATCTATGTGCCTGGTCAAATAGAAGTGGAGATAAGTCATGATGTCACCTATAAAAGGAAGACAAAGAAGAAAAAGCAGGAAATCAGGAAGAACCAATGCCCGATGTTGAAGGTCCGATGGATTCTATAGATCCACCTCTTAGTGAGCCCACTTCTTCAAATAAAAGAAGACCCTCATGGCTTAGAGATACTCTCGAAGATGCTGAGAGACATATTGCTCCAAGGGGAACATTCCGTGAAAGTAAGAAGGCGAATAAGTACCAAGGGTACTTAGTAGCCGTGAGCACCATTGTCCAATCTGAGTTTGGAACATTTGAAGAAGCTATGAAGCACCAAGTTTGGAAGGATGCAATGAACGAAGTGTTGAGATTCAACAAGATGATGAGCTTAGTGAAAAGAGTCGCCTTCACTAAGTGGGCCCGCAGCCTATTTTTGGCGCAAAGTCTATTTTTAGACATGTTGATCATATTCTATGAGTTGTAGGATGCTATTTGTGGATGGTTGGTCAAGTTGGAAAAATAGATGGACTTCTATTTTTAAACATTTTGAGCGAAGTTTATTTTTAGACTGCCAGTCTAAAAATAGATATGTCGGATATTATTAGCTCTTAATAATATTTGGACTCTAAACATTATCTTATTCTCTTGGAGCACTTCAGTTAAGTGCACAGATGTGGCACAACAACTGACAGAAGGAATTACGCTATTCCTGAGGGTTTACTGGATCTATTGCATGGAGGACTTCAGTTAGAACTCATGTGATAGAGTTTGGTGGAGTTGGAGAAGTAGTTGGTGGAGTTGTATTTAGTTCAACTCAGACACAGTTGAGCTAGTTGTATCTAGTCTAAATGATTGATACACTAGTGAGAGTGGAGTGAATTAATTAGTTAATTAATTCACAAATAATAACTCATTAATCCACTGAAGAATACATCAGTTAACTGCAGTGCATGACAGTTTCAGTGGAGACCAGTGGAGAGATGGGTGAAAGAGCAAGTGTGACTATTAGTTGTGACTATAGTGATGCGTGACTATAGTGATGCATTGATTGCATCCAACTCTCAGTGGAGATGCCAATGAGGATTGCGTGAGCAAGGCTGGAGCAATTCGAGTTCATTCACAGCCATTCTTCAGTAGGGATTGTGCAGTAGAGGCAGGCTAGCAGGTGGCAAAGATTGGTGCATGGATTTGCAAGATCGGGCCTGATTAGTGTGTAGCGATTGTATTGTACTGAGAGCTTGATATGATCAGCTTTGTATGTGGATTGTTACATGATCTCTATGACATATATTATATACAGATAGTTGGGGTTTTCAGCTTCAGGCTTTCCTGTTAAACAACTGTGTTAATGTGTGTGAATTTTTATTGTTTCACGTGTTCCTTGCAATCTTGATTTAATTTTCGCAAATGATCAATGGTGGAATAGATTCTGTATTTTGCATGAAGTTAAAATAGTGTGAGATCAGGAGAATCTTGGACATATAACACATAAGTTATATAATTTCTACACGAAGAATATGAGTCGACCATGAAAAATGATGTCTGGAATGTGGTTCCTAGATCGAAGGACAAATCTGTTGTCACCTTGAAATGGCTCTACAAGATCAAGCATGGAGTCGATGGAGGTGCTGGAAAATTGAAGGCAAGATTTGTTGCTCGAGACTTCTCGTAGAAAGAAGGTATAGACTATGATGAAATATTTGCACATGTTGCTTGCTACATCACCATCCGTTCAAGACTGCCTTCTTACATGGATCGATCAATGAAGAGGTCTATGTGGAACAACCTTTGGGGTTCGAAGTTCGAGATTGAAATACACATGTATGCAGGGTGAAGAAAGCCCTCTATGGGTTGAATCAAGCCCCCATGGCTTGGTATGAAAGGATTGATAGCTACTTGATGAAGCTGGGCTTTAATCGAAGTAATGTTGATCCAAACCTTCACTTTAAGGTTGATAATGTCAAGCTTCTCATTTTGGTTCTTTATGTGGACGATCTCTTCTTGACAGGTGCAGACCCTCTTATTTATCAATGTAAGAGGGACTTGGCTTCTGAGTTCGAGATGAAGGACTTAAGACTGATGCACTATTTCCTAGCCTTAGAGGTTTGGCAAAAGCCAGGTGAGATTTTCCTTTCTCAAGAAAAATATATTGTGAAGTTGCTGGAAAGATTTGAGATAGTGGACTGCAAGTCCGTAACTACTCCGATGGAACTCAACTTTAAGAAGTCGTGTGGAAGTGCTACTGGGTCCTATTAGGGAAATTCTACCGAGTATCGTCAACTCGTAGGGGCCCTGATGTTCTTAGTGAACTCTCGTCTGAACATATGTTTTGCAGTGAACACGTTGAGTTGATATATGGTCGAGCCTCATCGCATTCATTGGATTGGTGCCAAGAATTTCTTGAGATATCTTTGGGGCACAATCAACCATGGATTGAGATACACTGCCGAGAATATGAGGCTCCATGGATATATCGATGCTGATTGGGCAGGCAGTGTGGTGGATCATAAGAGCACATCTGGATGTTGCTTCACCCTAGTTCTGCTTCGATCTCTTGGATGAGCAGGAAGCAGAAATCGATTGCTTTGAGCATCGCCGAGGCCGAATGCATTGTAGCAAGTATGGCCTATTGTGAAGCTGTTTGGTTGAGGAAGCTCTTCAATGAGTTGTTTGGGCATGTTCTGGATACCACCGTGATCCATTGCGACAACCAAAGTGGGATTTGACAATCATATTGATATCAGGTACCACTTTATTCGGGATATGGTACATTGAGGTGCCGTAAGGCTCCATCACATTGGGATTGATGAGCAGGTCGCAGAGATTCTCACGAAGCCCCTGGGGAAGGTCGAATTCTTAACCTTCCGTGAGAAGTTTGGAATCGTGGACATACCCTCTTATGAAGGTCCCGCTCGAGTTGGACTTTGAGCTCTGGGAGCTCCAAGGGGCTTGGGGATAGATTCTTGGAGCTATAAGCAACCAGAGGGCTAGGTTTGCCTTACCTTGTTGGTGTGCTATTTCCCCACCGTTATGATATTGAGCTGGTTCACCCTTTCTTGATCTATGCCCCACATACATTCTACCCATGTAGTCCGGGACTCATGGGAAGTATCTCTCATCTGGCCAATGAGTTGGGAAATGAGGATAGAGACCATAGCATTTACCGATGGACGCATCGTGTATTGCCGTACTCTCTATGTATAGGATGGGTTGTATCAAGTCTGGTTGAGGTTTTTACCTCTAAACTAACTTCATGTCAGTGGAGAGTGGCAAGGTCTTGTGACTCACTATCGATCAAATTTTCTTGATTATTTCTTCATGATTCAGCAGAGCAGAGCCAACAAAGTAAAAGGACAACAGGATGACATAGGAGGACAGGATGGTACATGATGGTACAGAAAGACAAGATTGCACAGGTTGGCAGTTGGATTGTTAGGTGGAGTTCTCCCTAGTTGAGAGGGAGTGTTAAATTTGACAACTAGGGCCAAACTCCACTCTGGACTACTCATATGATGGAGATGATATTTTTGTTGGATTCCTCTTTCCGAGAAGTACAAGATTGATCTAAAGATCATCTTGTTTGGATGAGAAAAAGTTGGATTTTGAATTTATTCTCTCACATGTGCAAATTGTCAAGGTCGGCCAGAATTGTAATGTAGGCTCACAAGTCCCAAAAGATGTGTCTCCATCTCTCATTGATGGATATAAAAAGGAGACTCAAACCTCATTTGGACATCATCTCATCACACATTCTCTCTTCTTCTCATTAGTTCATACAGCCTCAAATAACTTTCTCTCTCCTTCGCACATGTGAAAGGGCAGCTGTAATTTTCGGACTGTTTTAGGGCTTCTCCAGCAGCGTTGACCAGCGTTGACTTTGGGTCAACTCCCACACTTTGACATCAATCTCTGGGCAGAAATCCGATTTTTGAAGGCTGAGTTTGGTGGCACGAAAACTGAGGAAATCCGGACTGTTTGACTGGAGCGTTGACTGCAGCGTTTGACTGCAAAATCTGACCGCAGAGTTGACCAGGTTTGACCAAATATTTCAGGACTGTTTTGGGTTCACTTTGATTGTTTTTGGAGACTGAGTTTGACTGGGTTTGACCAAGTTCCATTGGAGGAGCAATATTGCTGGTTTGAACAGCATTGACTTTGATGACTAGGGCATCCTGTTGACTGCTGTAAATTGTACTTTCTCTGCTGAATTTGAAGAATAATAAGAAGATTTGATCAAAAGGTTTTCCCCACATCGGGGTTTTTCCCTGCCATCCGCCAAAATATTGTGTCCTCTTGTCTTGGCTTGTCTTTTGGTCTATGTTACCGGATCCGTCAGGCCCAGTGGTTGGATCCTTGCATCCCTGGATCAGAGATGGATTCGGATCTGGATACACAAAGATCCGCCCAAGACGTCAGCACAAAATTCCAAATTTGATGTCAGCGGCAAAATTTCGAAATGAAAAATCCAGCGGACAAGTCGGAAAAATCAGCCCAACAAATAATTAAAAAGGGAGTTGGCTGCCATAGTTCATTAATTAGATTATAAGCTACCAACTTTGGATATATTAATTATTTTTTATGTTTATAACTTTATTCCAAGTGTAAAATACTGAATTTCATAAAATAAGTTACATAAAGTAAGAAGAAGCTACCGACTTAGGATATGCTAATTAATTTTTATGTTATAACTTTATTCCTAAGTGTAAAAAAGTGAATTTCATAAAATAAGTTACATAAAGTTTGTTTAATGGTCATTTAATTTAATTTAAATATAATAAATAATAATTAATGTTTGAATATTATGATATATTAATTTTAATATTATTAAATTGATAATTATTTTAGAAGTATTATATTTGAAATTTCGACTTTGCATATGCTAATTAATTTTTATGTTTATAACTTTATTCCACGGGTAAAAAAGTGAATTTCATAAAATAAGTTACATAAAGTTTGTTTAATGGTCATTTAATTTAAATATAATAAATAGCAATTAATGTTTGAATATTATGATATATTAATTTTAATATTATTAAATCGATAATTATTTTAAAAGTATTATATTTAAAATTTTAAATAGAAGCTGTAATTTTTTTATTTTATATAAATTTAATTAAAGTTTGTAAATAATATATACATTCTGATATTATTCATCTAAAAAGTATTTTTATAAGTATTATATATAAAACTATATATTTAAAAATTAATATATGTTTTTATTTTATTTTTACATAAATTTAATTTTTAAACATTATAAGATATTTTATATTGTTTGTACTTGTATTTTATATCCGGATCCTGGCTTTTCAAAACAACACTGGCGTATCCGTATCCGAATCTGGATCCATATCCGGATCTGTATCTGGATCCGAATCCTGGTAACTTAGCTTTTGGTTATTTGTTTATGTTCTATCAGCATTTACTGTCAATGTTAATGTGATTGCTAAACAGGAAATTGAATTAGGCTAATAAGAAAGATTGAAGTAAATTGCTCTAGAACATATCATCGTTAACTAAAATTAACATTAACACATTTGCAAAGGTGCAAAGACTTTTCCTCACTGGCAGAGCTTTAAACTGATGCCTTTGACTTTCATTTCAATTTTGCATTGGCATTTATGCTTTGTTCTTCAAGAGAAAGTTATTTCTTTTTATCGCCTCACAGTAACAGTTCTCTGTTTTGGAGAATCCATATCTAGTTCCCAAATTACTGTGTAAAGATAAGTTATGATTACTATGCAGGTCATGGACGAAGTGTTGCCGTAATGTGTGCTCTATTAGTCACATTAGGTGTGGCAGAAGACTGGAAAGATGCAGAGAAAATAATAAAGAAATGCAGACCTAGCATCAGAATGAATACCATGCAAAAGCAGAGCTTAGAAGAATGGAGCAAAAGCAAAAGCAGAGCTTAGAAGAATGGAGCAAAACTCGATTTAGCGCTGGTCGGAAGTCTTGACCTTCAATTCGATCTCTTCTATTGTGATCAGACACATCCAACGGGGATAAACAGAAAACATGAAGCAGATGATTTCTTTATCAGTGTAGATATATTTTTACACAGAAAAAAATGCTTATAAAATGCCTAAGAATATGAAATACTTGTCAGGCATCCATATCAAGTACAATTGTGATATTTTCTTAACCATATTCTGACTTTTACTTTATCAGTTGTCAAGAATTAGTTGTTACCTGATTAGTTGATAAAGATTTTTAGCTGATAACAAAAGCCATCTGTCTTCATCTTGACCTGTATTCATGTTGACCAAAACACTGTTTTGCAGTTTTGTTCTTGATTGTTCGAAAAGGCCGTTGTTTATGTCAGAGCCATATTTCTATTGAAGTTCACACAAGATTGTTTTCATGATGTTGAGCTTGGTTTGTTGTTGAAATACAAACTTATTATGTATCTGTTTTAAAAAACACCTTACTCTTCAGTCCATAGGCAAGGGTAAGATATTCTTTAGGGCTCAAGGCCATTCAACATCAAGGATCAAAGCCATTGCAACAGTATACTCAATATGAGTTCATTATGTCACTTGCAGGAATTGAATCTGGGTAGGAAGGATAATAATCATTCCTCCCTGCCACCCAAAATAAACCCAATTGGCATGGGGAAACATACTTATCACCTCAATTAAGACAATTAAAGTGTTTTCCAACATTGTGTTGGCAATCAGAGTAGGTAAAGATGTATACATCTGGGGAATACATTCCAATTCTTTTCCATAGTAAGTTATTGCCATTGTAGGATACTTTGTTTGGGAGCTGTACTTACAAGGTACATATAGAATCAATTACTAGAACATACACAAGAGAAAATCTAAGAAATAATTTTTTTTTTTTGAATCTACACACTCGTGTTGTATAACTAAATATTGGAATCTGAATTATGAAGTGAGACTCGAGCTTCATGTTTAATTTTGAAATTCTAATATGATAATATCTTATATTTGCTTCACCATTGTTTCATGAGCTTTCATACTCTGCTAAGGCGTGCATTCGCAACTTTTGCAGAGTCAAAATCTAAAACTTCATCTATTCGTGGGATCCTCAAATCCTTTTCAGGATCCTTTTGTGTTTAAATTTGAAATTTTATTGTCTTAGATTTGTTATATTTGAGATTTGATTCATGTTGAGTATCACCTCGTTTAATGAGTTTTCATACTTTCCTAAAGCATGTAGTGACAATTTTTGTGGAGTTCTCACATGTTTTTAAATCCATGTCATGCATATACTATACAACTGCTCTGCAACCTCATGCACTTCTAGGATTCTTGGATCGCTTTTAGGATCATTTCACACGTTGAACTTTGAAATTCAAATGTCTTGTGCATGATAGTCTTGAAATTTGATTCATAACCAATATTTACTTCATATACCCTTGCGAAAGTTTGTAGTGGCAATTGTTGCAGAGTTACCACTTTTTTCTAAAGCCATGCCATATATGCACCGGATGTACAATCTCATCCACTTCCTAGGATCCTTGAATCTATTTAAAATGCTCTTACGTTTGGCTTCTTGATTTGTTTGTCTATAGCTTTCTGAAAACCCTAATTTGGCATATCCCTAAATCCTAAGTTTCTGTTCTGATAAATTGCCACTCGTGCACGGTCTACCCAACCCACATTTTTTTGTCCATTTTATCTCAACTTTTGGGCCATACTCTATGTTTTTTGACTTATTGCAACTCAAGTACCTTGTATCTGTCAATGAAATACAAGAATGCGGATACATGTAGATTCTCTTTCACAGTCGACCAGTGTAAAGCGCATACCATACTCAAACTTCACATAGAAATAAAATTGAAATGTGATGCATCATAAGTGGTTTAGGGGCTAGCACTGGAAACATACAGTTTCAAAAGCTCTAGGAAGGTTCTGCCATTTTAGATTTCAGGATCATATATGGGAAGCAAAACTGTTCGTCTGCATTTTAAACATTCATTTCTCTTTTGGACAAAATTGAAAGAGCAAATTCTATTAGGGTTTGATAAAATTAATATTTTGTTTCAACCATGTCTCATGTCTCCTTGTTAAAGTATCATATTAACATCCCCTTCCAATTTGAATCGTTAGACAGATTTGAAGCCTATCCATGAATTTTCACTAGGATGCCAGAAGCTTACTTGTGAATATGTGTCCTACAAGTAAATGAGTGATGTTTTTCTGCGTTTCAATACATTTTATTCCACTTGCCTCTTGGGGGTATTGTAGATGTAACAAGAGTTATTTTAGGGCATGCTTATCTCTTTACGATCATATTATTTATTTATATGGGATTTTTTTATTATATGATAACTTAGTTTTAGGATAGCATTTACCCTTTCTTTTATGTAAGTTCTTTCAATTCATGGGTATGACTTAGAATGTAAAATTGCAAGAAGAGATATTAGAGACCAGAAAGTTCTTTCAATTCATGGGTATGACTTAGAATGTAAAATTGCAAGAAGAGATATTAGAATGGTCTCTAATGAATCTAATAGATCCAGTAAGATCAAGTATTATATATTCTTAATAAATAAAAATATAATTATTTAAGATCAAGTATTATATATTCTTAATAAATAAAAATATAATTATTTAATAAATTATTCAAAAGAGGCTAGTACACTTCCATAAAAAAGAGCCTAAAAGTCGAAGAACATTAAATAAAGGATTGAAGTTCCTACCTTCTCAAACTTTATGTTTCCCTAAAGAGCCTAAAAGTCAAGGAACATTAAATAAAGGATTGAAGTTCCTACCTTCTCAAACTTTATGTTCCCTAAAGAGCCTAAAAGTCAAGGAACAATAAATAAAGGATTGAAGTTCCTACCTTCTCAAACTTTATGTTTCCATCAACTGCTTGAAGACACCACTCATTTCTACATTAATATTTTCTTTCTTGAGGATATTAAATCCGGCATTTCAGTGTCCCACAACTGCAAAGCTGAAGGATATTAAATCTTGTAAATTTTTGTAGATGTTCTATGCTTGAAGCAACTTTACTTTTCTTACAACAATCACACAAATAGTTAAGTAAAATGCTGATAGAACATATAAGTGGATCTTATAGAAGACAAACCAGAAACAGAAAAAATGTGGTGGTGCGTTACAGCGGTCAACAGGATGCTTCAACCAGCAAAGTCTCCTTGGTCAGCCAACCTAGAATGTGTCACAACAGTCCTCCAATCAGCAACCGAGTCAACTCCAAAAAAGTCAACGCTGTCCAAAAAAGTCAACGCAGGGCAGCAAGCTAAAAGTCAACGCAACAGCAGTTTGGTCAACCCTTTGACCTCGATTTTAGTGCCAAAGTGTACGGCCTCTCAAAATCGAACTCTCCAACAATTTTCAGCCCTTTCGGACCATGCGTTGACCAAAGTCAACGCTGGTCAAACTTCCAGCAAAACCCTAGCTGCAGAAATTCATCCTTCAGCTCAGCCGTACAGATTCGTCCTTCTTCTTCTTCACACGTGTGGGCTGAACTTGTCCTCCAAGGAGCTCGTACTAAATCAGATGAGAGAAGAAGATGTGTGTTGAGTTGTGGTGAAATGCTCTCCAACTTTGCCTGTATTTATATCCATCATTGAGGTGTGTGACACATCTGCTGGGGGTGTAAAACCTTAAGGCCGACCTGCACATATAATTTATTATAAATAATAAATTCAAAATAAATATTCTGCTCATCGAATTAAGATAAATTTTATATGGATCTTACACCTCTCCGAAAGAGGAATCCAATAAAAATATCGGTATCTTCATCTGAGCATCACAACATGGAGTTTGGACCTAGTTGTCCAATTTTAACACTCCCTCTCAACTAGGGAGAACTCCATCCATCAATGCAATCAAACATCGTGCGTCATCCCGCCGTAACTTGCTTTGCTGGCCTCTTTATTTCAGAACAGAAGTGGGTCAGTCACAAAGACATCATCCCCCGGCTGACATATTCAGCCCAGAGGTTCGAAACCTCTATCAGACTCACAAAGAGTCTCCAACCAACCCGAAGTTGGTTCATCTGACCCGAAGTCAGGCAGAGGTCCCATACCTCACTAAACTTGATCCCAGATCAAGTGGTTGGACCGTGCCATCCTAGATAGAGAGTACGGCAATCTCTGATGTGTCCATCAGTCTTTGCTAATAGTCTCTAGCTTTTCCCACCTCATTGGCCAAATGAGAGGTACTTCCCATGAGCCCTGAACTCAATGGGTAGGATGCATACGGGGCACAGATAAATGAGTGGCGAACCAACTCAATAATCACAAGGGTGGGGCAGAAGCATTATGAGTGCTTATAGCTCCGAGAAGCTATCCCCAAAGCCCCCCAGAGCTCCCAGAGCTCATCGTCCAACAGGACCCACATCATAGGGTCTTTCCACGACACCAAGACTCTCACGGAAGGTTAGGAACTTGACCTTCCCCCGGGGCTTAGTGAGAATATCCGCGACCTGCTCATCAGTTCCTATATGATCGAGCCTTACGGCGCCTCGCTGTACCATATCCCGGATAAAGTGGTACTTGATATCAATATGCTTGGATCGGTCGTGGAACACAGGATTCTCAGTCATACAAATCCCACTCTGGTTATCACAGAGTATCACAGTGGTATCTAGCACATGTCCAAACAACTCACTAAATAGCTTACGCAACCAAACTGCTTCACAACATGCCATACTTGCAGCAATGTATTCGGCCTCCGCGGTGCTCAAAGCCACCGACTTCTGCTTCCTGCTCATCCATGAGATCGAAGCAGAACCAAGATTGAAGCAGCATCCCGATGTGCTCTTACGATCCACCACACTGCCAGCCCAATCGACATCAGTATATCCACGGAGTGTCACACTCCCGGCAGTGTATCTCAACCCATGGTTTATCGTGCCCCGAAGATATCTCAAAAGATTCTTGGCACCAACCCAGTGAAAATGATGAGGCTCAACCATCTGTTGACTCAAAGTGTTCACTGCAAAACATATATCCGGTTGGGTGTTCACTAAGAACATCAAAGCTCCTATGAGTTGACGATACTCAGTAGGATTGGCCAAAATAGGCCCAGCAGCGCTGCCACTCAACTTCTTAAAGTTGAGTTCCATCGGTGTCGACACGGACTTACAGTCCACCATTCGAAATCTTTCCAGAAGCTTCACAATGTATTTTCCTTGAGAAAGGAAAATCTCTCCAGGTCTCTGCCAGACCTCCAGGCCTAGGAAGTAGTGCATCAGTCCTAGGTCCTTCATCTCGAACTCAGCAGCGAGCTCCCTCTTACATTGATGAATGAGAGGGTCAGCACCTGTCAGGAAGAGGTCGTCCACATACAACACTAGAATGAGAGGCTTTCCCTGCACAACCTTGAAGTAAAGGTTCGGATCAGCATTACTTCGAGTGAAGCCCAGCTTCATCAAGTAACTATCCATCCTCTCGTACCAAGCTCTGGGTGCTTGCTTTAACCCATAAAGGGCTTTCTTCAACCTGCAGACATGAGTGTCTCGATCCTGAACTTCAAATCCCAGAGGTTGTTCCACATACACCTCTTCCTTTATTGCACCATGCAGAAAAGCGGTCTTGACATCCATCCGATGAAGACTCCATCCTTGCGTAGCAGCAAGGGCTATGATTGATCGAATGGTGGTATATCGTGCCACAGGTGCAAATATGTCATCATAGTCTATTCCTTCCTTTTGAGAGAAGCCACGGGCAACAAATCTTGCCTTGAACTTTTCAGCACTCCCATCAAATCCATGTTTGATCTTGTAGAGCCATTTCGCGGTGACAACTGATTTGTCCTTCGGCCTTGGGACCACATCCCAGACATCATTCTTCATTATGGACTCATATTCTTCGTGCATAGCATCCTTCCAGACTTGATGCTTTACGGCTTCCTCAAAAGATCCGGGTTCAGTTTGTACAATGGTACTCATGGCAGCCAGATACCCTTGGTATCTACATGGCTTCTTGCTTTCTCGGAATGTCCCCCTTGGGGCAGCATGTCCCTCAGCATCTTCGAGGGTGTCCCTGAGCCATGATGGTCTCTTTCCCAGTGAAGGAGATGGATCGATAGGGTCCATTGGTCCTTCAACATCAGGCATTGTCTCATCCTGCGGTTCTTCTTGATTTCCAGGCCTTTCTTCATGATTTTCTTCAGATCTTGGAAGATCTACTACTTTCTTCGGGGAAGCATCTTCGTCAAAAGTGACATCATGGCATATCTCTACTTCCCTTTGACCAGGTACATAGACTCTATAGGCCTTATAGGTTTTTCTGTAGCCCACAAACATTCCTTTCTTCCCAGAAGCATCCAGCTTACTTCTCTTTTCGTTTGGCACATGAAAATGTTGAAGGACATCAAAATTCTAAAATATCAAGACATCACATTAAATGCCCTTACACCAGAAAACCTCTACGGGGACTGAAGTCCCAAAAATGAATGAGGCACTGATTCATTCTGGTCTGACTGTGTTTGCAGCTTCTACAGAAAGCTGGCAGACCACAGTCCCATGTATGGCCGTGTGACTACACAACAAATCCACATTGTGTTCGTATTTTATACACTCCCAGATACTGTCTGATGGTGCCGTCCTCTTGTTCTAAACACCACTCTTCTGAAAATGTGAACTCATTTGACTCATATTCAGTGCCATTGTCGGTCCTCAAAATCTTGATCTTCTTTTCGGTCATATTTTCCACCAAGGCTTTGAAGGTACAGAACCACATGAAAGCCTCATCCTTCTTCTTCAAGAAGTATATCTAGGTTTTGCGAGAGAAGTCATCGGTGAATGTCATGTAGTAAGAACATCCCCCCAGGGATGTCACGGGCAACATACCGGATAGATCAGAATGGACCAATTGCAAAATATCAGATGTCTTTGTGACACTTGAGGGGAAAGGTCCCCTTGTATGTTTTCCTTCGGCACAGCCCTTACATACACCTTCATGATTATTTCCAAAGTCAGGCATCCCTGTCACCACCTTCCTTGCTTCGGGAAGGGCCTTGTAATGTAGGTGTCCAAATCTTCGGTGCCATAGTTCGGTTTGTCGAATAGTATCACAAGTCATAGCTCCCAGCAGACTCCCTCCAACCTGGTAGAGTGTGCCAACTCTAAAACCAATCGAGATAGCTTCCTTGAAGCTCTTCTTCCACATGAGCACCTTTCCATCAGAGAATGTTACATTGAACCCTTTTTCTTCCATGGCTGATACAGACACAAGGTTCTTCTTCAATTTTGGTACTTAGAGTACATCTTGCAAATGTAGGACTTGTCCTTGAGACAAGTAGAGGGTCACAGTCCCTGTCCCTTTCACGGGGTATGTGGCATTATCTCCAAGGATAATTTCTAGATTAGTATCCCTTTCAACCATGTTAGAGAGTGCTTCCTTGAATCCAATGATGTGTCTTGAGGCACCACTATCGATTAGCCAGACATCCATAGTGTCGGGCGGAGATGTAGCAGAGAGAGCAGATACAAGAATATACTCATTTCTTTTATCAACAGCATTAGACTCCTCATACCTGGTGTTCCTAGACCTTTTAGAAGGTGGATTGTTTCCACCAAAGTGAGCCTTCCTCTTTCCTTTGGATTTGTCGTTTCTTCGATTCCCATTCCTTCGATTGTTGTTGTTATCATCACTATCGGGAGAATCCTTCTTGAAGGGGCATTCTCTAGCATAGTGACCAGGCCTATGGCAAGTGAAACACTTACCCCTCTTTTCTTGAGTCCTTGTTCTTCCTTTGTCCTTAGAACCACCAGAGTTCTTCTTTCGAGAATGAGCACCATAGGTAGCATTTCTGTCATTATCGAATTCCTTCATCCTTGTTTCTTCTTGCATACATCTAGACAGAAGCTCATCAAAGTTAGGAATGGTATTATTATTGAGAATGGTAGTTGTGAATACTTGCCATTCATATGGGAGTCCTCCAAGTGCAGTGAGAACCATCTCACGATCAGCTATTGTCTCCCCAATAGCCAGCAGGTTGTTCCTTGTTTCGGTCAATTTCAGAAAGTAAGTTTGAATAGACTCATCCCGACCCTTCTTCATATTCTTCAACTTATTCTTGAGGAATAGCACTTGGTTCACATTGTTTACTTTGAACATAAGGATCAATTTATCATACATCTCCTTGGATGTGCCTAGTTCGGATATATAGGCAACCAGACTCTTATGTCTGGATTCCATGATCATCAGCTTTGCTTTGATCTCTCCCTTCTTATACTTGTTTCTAACAGCAGCGGTAGCATTGGATGGAGGTTCTTGAATCTTACCCAGCACATGATCCAAGAGATCATGGTCTTCCAATTTGAGATCTAATATCATCTTCCAGGCATGGAAGTCATCCCTTCCAGTCAGCTTGTCATTCTCCTTGAATTCAAAACATGTGGAACCCATTTCTTCTGATGGTGATTGCTAAAGATAGGGCTTGTCTTCACCTCAGCTCCGATACCATGTAAATTTTTGTAGATGTTCTATGCTTGAAGCAACTTTACTTTTCTTACAGCAATCACACAAATAGTTAAGTAAAATGCTGATATAACATATAAGTGGATCTTATAGAAGACAAACCAGAAACAGAAAAAATGTGGTGGTGCGTTACGGCGGTCAACAGGATGCTTAAACCAGCAAAGTCTCCTTGGTCAGCCAACCCAGAATGTGTCACAACAGTCCTCCAATCAGCAACCGAGTCAACCCTAGTCAACTCCAAAAAAGTCAACGCTATTCATAAAAGTCAACGTAGGGCAGCAAGCTAAAAGTCAACGCAACAGCAGTTTGGTCAACCCTTTGACCTCAATTTCTGTGCCAAACAGTACGGCCTTCCAAAATCGAACTTCCCAACAATTTTCAGTCCTTTTGGACCATGCGTTGACCAAAGTCAACGCTGGTCAAACTTCCAGCAAAACCCTAGCTGCAGAAATTCGTCCTTCAGCTCAGCCGTACAGATTTGTCCTCCTTCTTCACATGTGTGGGCTGAACTCGTCCTCCAAGGAGCTCGTGCTAAATCAGATGAGAGAAGAAGATGTGTGTTGAGTTGTGGTGAAATGCTCTCCAACTTTGACTGTATTTATATCCATCATTGGGGTGTGTGACACATCTGCTGGGGGTGTGAAACCTTAAGGCCGACCTGCACATATAATTTATTATAAATAATAAATTCAAAATAAATGTTCTGCTCATCGGATTAAGATATAGTTTATATGGATTTTACAGCTCTCTGAAAGAGGAATCCAACAAAAATATTAGCCTCTTAATCTGAGCATCACAACATGGAGTTTGGACCTAGTTGTCCAAATTTAACAAATCTGGCATTTTAGTGTCCCACAACTGCAAAAATGAAGGCATTGAAAGATGCCAAGCTGAGGTCTTAAACCTTGGAAGTCATATACTTATGCCTCATATTAAACACATTTTTAATCAAGTGGTCAAGCAAGGCTTTCCCAAAAAAATGCACAGAAAGTTTAATTGTTCATATTCCAAATCTTGGAACCAAAATGACCCAATGAATTGTTGAACTATCATGATTAACACCTATGAAATTATTTGACCTGATCGTTGATAAAAAAATAGATGATGGTTTTAACTTCATTCAATAATTAACATGGTATCATTGATCACTCTGCCACCCATAGTTATTGCTGGGGACTCTAAAATTAAAAAAAAAAATGACGTCATTTGTTGATTTATTGACTTTGAAAAAACCTTTGACATTGTGCTTAGAGCTAAGCATGTATCGTCCTTGAGTTCCATAGTTACTATACTTGGGCTGCATGAAAATGTGGTTTGTTAAAATGAAATTTAATACAGTGATGTGTGGTTTGACGAAAAGTTTCCTTGGGTGAAACCCAAGAGACCACAGTTCAAATCTCATTGAGTATATGGCTTGCTATGATCTTGGCTCAAGGAGTAGGCTCCCCCTTTCCCGAGGGGTCTCGGCTCTTGCTTAATCATAAGAACTGGTATATTTGACTTGTAGGCTGTTGGATATATCCTGGTGTTATATTGGCGACCATGAGGATTGATCTTGGGTCTCCCCTAGATTACTCTAAAAAATTACCGGTTCACCATGTGTAAAAAAAAAATGAAATCTAATAGCAAGTGGTCAATGGACATCAATTTCTATATCATTAACATGGTGGGAATCCTTGTCATCCCTCTCTTATACGTTATGATTTTGTTCTTCTTACAATACAATGATCTTCTATGATAATCTTCATAAGTAATTTCTATTCTAACTATTTTCTATTCTACCAGTTTTGCAAATGTTATCAATTTATTGTTAGCATCAAAGAAACGAAGGTCATGATAATCAAAATTAAGAAAAGGAAATTATTATCCAATTTTATATGGTGATAAAATTCTTGAAAATATCTACTTTCACAAATTCCTAGGCCTCAATTTCAATTTCCATTTCCATTTAAACTAAAATGATATCATCAAGAAAGAAACATTAGTTAGCCTCAAGTTTAATTTCCATTTAAATTAAAATGATATCATCAAGAAAGAAACATTAGTGGTTGGAAAATTTATTATGGTTTTGAAAACATATATAAAAATATTCAACTTTTGCATTGGGACATGTAATTTATAATGTTGTTGAAATCTCAATTATTTTATATTGTTGTTGTGCATGTAGTCTCTTTCACAACTTATGAAAATTGAGTTAATTCAAAAACATTTGATAACTTATACTTTAAATCTAAATGTAATACTCCTTTCCACATTCTCTTGATTCAAGTTGGGCTGGAAAGTAATATAACTTTAAATTGTTCAAGTTGAGAAATGAAGGACTTTGTCATTGTTTTTATTATAAACAATAGCCACCACAAGCTCAAAAGAAGTTGGGCTAGAAAGTTGTTTAATTATTGGAATTGAAAAGAAGATGATAAAATTAATAATATGGGTAATATTCAATTTTACATTTTAAAGTGATTTAGAATAAAACTTGTAATGACAATGAGATCATTAATAAGAGGAAGTTGAAATATTTCAAAGTTTTTATGAATCTGAATTTCGCTGATTAAACTTATTTTCCAACATCACAAGTGTAAAAAGCAAAATGAATATTGCTAACATTACAATCAATACTCATGACCTCTTTTGTGAAATTGATTGTTGGACTAACCCAAAAATGTCTAGGATGAAAGAATTTGTAATATTTCTAATACAAAAGAAGTTGATGCCAAACATCATTTCTTTTAAACATGCGCTACTTTTAACATTATAAGATGTAACTCTATATAGTTTCATAACTTAAATATTTTTCAGGGTCTCCTAACTTGCAAAAACCATAATGACCTTATTTCCACCATGTTCTATTATAGAAAATGTTGAAAGATAATTTAATTCTGTTTATTTGTAGGATATGCCTTGTTGATCTTAAAAAGAACAATAAACATTATTATTATAAGATGGAAAATGACTATTAAGATGATTAAAGTTGTGGATCTTTGTCACTTGATCTTACATTGAGAAATATTAAAATATAAACTCAACATTAGTTTTTAAACATATACATTACATTGTAGACATTAACATTGGATCACTTTCAAAAGCATTATTTGTCTTTCAATATAACTAGCCTTGATTTAATTGAATGCATTTTTTGAGAATTTCCTCAAAGAAATTGCATTTAAGGTCATATTACTCTCTAATCCACTCTCTAATCCAAGACTCAAAGGCCATAAATCATAAAGAGTCGAGGAAGATTGGGGCTAAGGAGGGCTTAGTAAATTTTGAGTTTTCACATGAAATTGAGGGAAGTTGAGTATGAAGAGTGTATAATTTAGTGAATTGAGGTTTCCTTGAGATGTCATATGCAATGGATGGAAGTTGAGCATGAAGTGTATGGAATTTAATCAATCGAGCTTTCTTTTGCAATATAGGGACTTCACCTTTTTATTATAGGCTTCCTAGATATAGTTCCTATGAATTTACAACTTTCGCATTGATCTGAAATATGATAAAACAATAGCAACAATGAACAATATCTTACTTCTTAATAACCCCAATCCATTAGACAAATCATGATAATAGATACCAAACTTATGTGACAAGTTTAGGCCCTCTAGGGAAATCTTTAATATCAATGTAAACCCTTACCAATTTTAGCTTCAACTTATCTCAAACCAACAAGACATATAAGAGTTGGAAATTACCAAACCATGAAGACAATGGTCTAGTTGAAAATCAAATCTACAATAGGACAATTTTGAATAGTCAAGCATTGCACACACACACACACATACAAGAGATGAAGTTCATACACATGCTCTCAATTTAAGATAAGTCGCTAGATCCCTCTAGGCTCTCCAACACCCTAGCCAGGGGAAACAAGAAAAGCGTTAACTCCATGATAGATGTTCCAAAAAGCTAGAGTTACACTAGCAAGTGCATCGTTGGGCTCATGCAAGGCATCTCCTCCTCTTCCTCCTCAAGAAGTGCAATGCAAGGTTCATTCACAAACCCTAATTCCAATTCCTTCTCAAGATCAAACCTTAACCCTAGATTTCAATATTGCTTAAGAAACCCTAACACCTCAAGGTAAGAAAGACAATATACTGTAAATGAGGAATACGAAATAAAGACATACTAGTGCTCCCCATACATGTCAAAACCCAAGGTGTATGAGATGGAAGCTCTCCAAGCATGAACGATATTATCATCTATGACATCTTGTTCCCAAGATCAAACCCTAACATCACAAGAGAAATCTCCCAACAAAGATATTTTCTTTCTCTTCACAAGTTTTCTATATGTTACCTCATGAACCCTATCACCTTCCTCCACTAAGACATGTACAAACAATTATGAAATGACTAGTGGTTGCTTACAACTAATAGCAACAACTATAGTAGGAGTATAAGCAACATAACAAATAATTTTTTGCTTTCTCACCAATGACCTTGTTTGTCATGTGTTGTTACAAGATTAATGTTATGTGAATAGTTTCTCTAGTATCATACATCATGTCACATTCCATGTCCATTCTTCAGAGCTTGTAATAGCTTGTGTATGATGAGTGTGGATCTCCATCTTGCCAAAGTTCTAGGCAATAGGGATAAGGTTTATTGCTCCAATTTTTTTAGTTAAATGTTTGTTCTATTTGTTAATATATGTAGTCTCCTTTGGCATTCATATGTTTAGACCAATGAATTGATGTAACATCTTGAAAATATTTAACACAATTGGAGTTTATATCTTTTGGTGCAATCCATGTGAAAGACCACATCCAACTTTATGTTGTTGTTTCCATTTCACAAGAAGTAATTGGATTCTTTAATTGAATACAAGTTTCATTGTTATAATAAGGGAATGATCTTTAGTTAGTTTGAAACTTAACCCCCAAGGGAATTTGCATAATATTTATATACATCTATATTTTTATGTATTGGACCTCATTGTTCAAGTTGGAGGCCTTGCTTCCAACTTTTAGAGTCAAAATATGTTTCACTAATCCAACAAACTTCCTTATAACAAAAATATGGGAATGATAAATTATAATCATTATTGGGAGTGTGTAGACAACAACATCTTTGTGATGCTTCATACTAGGTTATTGCAATTATTTATTCCAAAGTTTGTGCTTATGTTTAAGTGCTTGTTTTTTTTTCTTGTCAATTGTTATGACACATAACATCTAAGATTATAGCATTAGACCTCTTCTTCCACCCCCAAATGGGATGTTTGTCTATCATTTTTGTCAAATATTTCTTCCTCTTCTTTGGGGGTGGTTTCAAGAATCTAAAGATACATCTTGGTTTTTGTACCACACCTAGTTTGGCCTCCCTTGGGGTGTTGAGGCACTTAGTTCAAATTCTTCTTAATCTTCAATTGGTATTTCTTAGTTGCGAGTTTAAATTGTTAGACACATAATCCTTCGATATTTTTATCTAATATAATTATACATAAGATGTAGGTGGATGAAATTAAGAGTCTTGAGGAAGACCAAGAGTCCCTCATGGAATGTGAATCAAATAGCCACTTCTCCATATTTCCCACTCAAAAACATGTACCTATATCTCTTCCCATTATATCTACCTCTTTGCTAGTATGAAATTTGTTCTTGAGTAGTCTTGAGCTTATCAAATTGTCTCCAACATTTAGTTGGCATACTTAAATACCCTTTTTTTGTTCTCTTAGAGTGTAATATATTTTGTGGCCCATTTGCATCTCGACTAAGTTCCTTTTTCCTCTGTTTGCATATGCAAACCAAGTTTTGTGTGGTGAAGCTATGTCCGATTTCTCTTGAAACTCTCGTGTCCATTTCCTTATCCCTTGTGTGAAAGAAACCCTCACAAGCTCAACTCCGATCCACTCTCCTCCTAAAACCTTCGCGTCCTTACATGCTATTACCCATTCTCCAACTCAACTCTTCTCCCTCAACCTTGTAATTACCAACTTGCCCCATTTTCTTTTTCAACGTGCAACCTCTCAAAAAAACTTATTGGGGGTTCGGTTCATCAGTTCAGTGGTATCCATACCATCCATTGTACCATTTCCAACAAACATCCAACTCTCTCTCATGCATGTCAATTCCTAACCTGAAAGGCTGGGTCCTAGAGCATATATCCCACGATAAATTATTGGCTTTGAAATGGTGTAGACTTGATGCAAGGAAGGCGACTATTGATAAAGGTAGAGCTCCACTTGTAATTTTTGCATTCCCTACTCCTTTTTTTGCTAATATTTTTGGGGTTGGCATTCCTAATATATTCCATGTTGAACCACTTACATTAATCATATTTATTTCATTTACCCTATCCTCTTCTCTTCGCAACGTTCTTTTTTTTAACATTTTCACTAGTAGAAATATAATTTCAAATATTGCACTAGGATGTATGGGGAGAACATATGTATAGTAGTTTGAAGTATTAGGTTTTTATTCTATTGTTGACAATAGTTTAAAAATTCAAGCAAAAACACTTAATTGTTTGGTCAAAATTTGGTGAAGAGATATTTCAGACCCATTTTAGAATTTTTTTTCTTCCCATGAGAAATGATTGTTATTCCAATGATATGCTTATCTATTTCTTAGCTTGAGATCTCTCTAATCCCTTTAGGAAATGCATTCACACATCTACATTGTTGGGGTGGTGCTAAATGGCAAGGAGAACTATCTAGAGTGGTCCAAAAAGATCAAACACATTGTTGTCTTTGATTATTTGTGGGATGGTTGTTAGGATATTCTAACGCATAAGAAATAGTTAAGTATAACTTGGTCTAGCGTAGAGTTATGTAAAGTGTGTTTCTTTACTATGTACATTTGTAACTTATAATCTGACGATCACGACATGTAGTGATTCGACGGTTCACTCTCTCCTTGGTATTACCGACACTTGATCCGTGGCTTAACACTCGGTTGGTCCATGATCTTTATTTAAAGAGCATGAAGGGTCATTTGTTTGGTAACCGTTTATGAAATAAGCTTATGTAAATTTTCTTTCTTTATATTAATAAATTGCCTGAAGTGGCCGCATTGGCTCATGCTGTGGACTGTTTCCCTCTTTAAGGGTTTTAACCACGCCAAATACTGGTGTACTGATCTGTGATCTATTTGTGAGCGGTGAAATTTGGTGTTTGATCCAAGGAACTTACCCTGTAAATTCTTACATGGTATCAGAGCCATTTTGAGGGCCACATTCGTTGTTGATCCAAATCCAACGCCGGTTTGACTGCATGCGACTGCCGTTTTCCAGAAATACTATTTTTGAACTTTTCTGGGCCTGGAGAACTGCTCTGTTGTGTCTGGAGAGTCTGTTACAGTGAGGAACCCCTTTCGTTTTATGCGAAAAGGTTTTCGGTTGCCGAAGTTATGTCATTTTAGATCTGGAGTTATAAAGTATCTATTTTGCTGTTATATTTACTAATCTTTTTGTTATTTCAGTTCCCTCTATTTATTTCAGTTTATATTTATTTTATTGGTGGATCTATACCCTCTTCTCTGTGTATGCTCTTTGCTCTGCACTGTGTGCGATCTCGGCAAATCAGAAATATGAAGACAAGATTTTTTTTGCTACGTATGCTCTTTTCTCGCATCTTTGTGCAATCTCGGGAAATCATAAATAGTGAAAAAAATAGATAGTTTTTGGTAAGACTAATCGAAAATCTAACATTCTACCATAAGCCTTGTTTTTTTTGCACGGATTTTGTGTTTTTTTTTTTGCAAGAAAAAGCATGCAAAAACAATTACAAAATCATTTTCCTCCTTTCAAACAAACAATTACATAATCCTTTTACTAGCTCACTTGGTGTAAAGTTAGTTTATGAGAATATAGGTCTTGGGTTTAAGTCTCTTTCTCAAGCTTCTTTTCCTAAAAAACTTTGCACATGTAAAAGTGACTCTCACTTATTTATAAAAGTGGGTCACATAAAGTAGTTTTTTTTTTTTTTTTTTTAAGTGAGCTTATTGTATTGACTTTGGAAAAAGGAGGGGGGGGGGATTATTTTTCAAAGAAGAACTTCATCATCAAATTTCAACCGTTCCCATAACTATTCGGCATTTACAACACATTTAAAAAGAAGAAGCATAACTTTTTCATCTGGAAGCCGTTTTTCGAGCTGTTTTTTTTTTATAATCAGCCTAATTTTTCGAGATCTGTCCATTGGGGAAGTTAGTTTCAGCCTTTTCATCTTCAGTTTAAAAAAAATGCAAAGTGCATGCCCGGTTATTCTTAACAACACCAATTATTTCTAATGGCCACCCCACATGATATATTTACTTAGAAGTAAAGGGCTTTATATAATAGCCACAAGACAAGAAACTAAAGCCATCGATGGAGATAAAGCCGCTAAATGAGAAAATAAACAAGATCGAGCACGAGGGTTGATAGGAATGTCCATTGCTCAAGATCTTCGATTTCATATCCTAGAAATTGATACCCCTGATGCAGCCTTGAAAAATCGCAATAATGTTTTTGGCATTCAAAATGAAATCAGGGCCCACTAGCTTGAAAATGAGTTGCTTACTTTGGACGCCAACAATTTCTCCTCTATTGAAGTTTTTTTGTCCAAAGTCAAGACCCTTAGACTTCTTTTAGAAGGTTGTAAGGTCAAAAAATAAGATGGTAGCCTTATCTATTCCATTCTTGCTAAGCTTGGCCCTACATACTCTGTATTTGTTTCCACCTTCCATTCCACTAGAGAAGCCATCATTTCTCAAGGAACTGCCTACAAGTCCCCCTCTTTTGATGTCTTTTGCAATTCTTTGATAAGAGAACAAGAAAAAATCTTACACCTTGGTCTTATTAATATTGGAAAATCTTATAAGAAATCTTTAGTAGTCCAGCAACAACCATATCTAAAGAATCCTAAGAAGCATCATCCTAAAAAGAATGGTCCTAAACCAAACAAGGGTTTTAAGCAATTTCAACCGCAAATTGAAAAAACAACTCAACAACATGATAAGGAAAATAAAAAAAAAAGGGAAGAAAACATAGACATTGAAACTTTTGTAATCGTGATGGCCATGTAGAGTCCAAATGTTTTAAGAAGATGGAAGCCTTGGAAGCAACAATGAAGAAGAAACACATCAATTTGGACAACTATTCAACTTCATCTTCAAGAATGGCACTTTCTGCTTGTGGTTGTCAAGCATCAAGATCTGGTTATGCATTAAATGTATCTTCTTCTTCTCATTCTCATGAGTGGCTCATTGATTCTGGAGCCTCTTACCACATGGAAAAAAATAAAGCCATGTTTTCTTCTTTAAATGATTGTAACACCAAAAATATTTAGTTGGTGATGATATATCTCTTAGTGTTGTAGGGTCTGGAACCATTCATCTAGATAATGGTCAATTTAATGATGTTTTATGTGTTCCTACCTTGTCCAACAACCTTCTATCTGTTTATCGGATAACTCATTCAGGTGAAGGGAAAAAAGTAGAATTCTCACCTCATGATGTTGTAATTAAGGACCTCAAAGATCCTAGACATATTTTAGCTAATGGCGTTGCTGATGATTCCACAAGGTTGTATAAGTTTGACAACTTTGGGTCATCATGTATTCCATCTGTTTTTGTTGCTCATAATGATGAAGTGAGCAAACTTTGGCATGAGCGATTTGGTCACCTAAACTATCGCTCTCTTCAAACTCTATGTAAAGAAAATATGGTGACCGGTCTTCCTATAATATCTTGCTGAGATGGTGTTTGTTTCGTGTGTGTACTCAGAAAACATCATCGATATAGTTTTGAAAAACGTGCCTCTTGGCAAGCTTCAACCCCTTTGCAGCTTGCACACAGTGATTTATGTGGTCCACTTCCTGTTGTTTCTTTCTCTGGTTGCAAGTACTTCTTAACTTTAATTGATGATTTTTCCAGACACACTTGGGTATACTTCTTAAAACTCAAGAGCAAAGTTTTTAACATGTTCTTGGCCTTTAAGGCCTTTTTTGAGAAACATCTGTACATCCAATTCTCAAGTTAAGATCAAAGAATGGAGGAGAATATGTTAACAACAAATTTATCAACTTTTGCACTGAGCATGGCATTCAATTGCAACATACTGCTCCATATACTCCACCTTAAAAGAAATGGCTAATTGTATGCTTTAATCTAAAGGAATTAGTCTCAATTTTTGGGCAGAAGCAATTAACTGTGCAAATTACATAGTAAATTGCACTCCTACTAAGGTTTTAAGGAATATAACTCCAGAAGAAGCTTGGTGCTCAATCAAACCAGATGTAAGTCACTTTCGTGTTTTTGGAGGTGATGCTTGGGCCCATATTCCAGATGCGAAACATAAAGCCTTAGAACCTAAGAGTGAAAAATGCATTTTTGTTGGATATTCTGAAGATGTCAAAGGATATAGACTTCTTCAACCAAAATCCAAATATATAAGCATTATAAGAGATGTAAAATTTGATGAAAATATATTGGCCTGCGAGCCTAGTTCGGCCGGTGTGCCACCTTTGGCCTGCGAGCCTGATACGACATATGTGACACCTCTCTCTATCTCTTCTATTTTTGAAAGCATTCCTTCATTTATTTATAAAAGTGGGTCAAATAAAGTAGTTTTTTTTTAAAAGTGAGCTTATTGGATTAAGTTTGGAAAAGGGGCGGGGGCGGGGGCGGGGCAGGGGGGGGGGAATTTTTTTTTCAAAGTAGACTTCATCATCAAATTTCAACCGTTCCCGTAACTATTCGGCATCTACAATACATTTTTTTCAAAAAGGCATAGCTTCTTCATCCAGAAGCCGCTTTGTAGAAATTATACAACAAACATGTATATCTTGGATTCACCCGATCTAACAATGTACTAAAGTTAAATACTAATCAATAGCTTAATTTTGATTGATCACCAGTCAAAATTAAATCATAAACATAAATAAAAATGATCAATAGCTTACCCTCAACCACAATATGGTACAAGTTTGCATCTGCTTCACTTTTGGTGAAGCCCATTCCGGTGAAATAGCTGTCTATTTGAGTGTACTAAGCAAAAGGTGCTTGCTTCAGCCCATACAACGCTCTTTTGAGTTAGCACACATGCGACTCACTATTGAATATTTAGAAACCTTAAAGCTTCTTTATGTACACCTCCTCCTCAATGATCCCATTGAGAAACATAGTTTTCACATCCATCTGATGAATGCACCAACCCATTTGCAATGAGAGTGCAAGGATGGATCTTATGGAAGAGTACCTTACGACAGGTGAAAAGGTCTCATCATAATCTATCCCCTGGATCTGTGAGAATCCTCGGGCCACAAATCTGGCCTTGTATTTCTCCACACTCCCATCAATAGGTTGCTTTACCTTGTAGATCCATCTCGATCCAACCAATGATTTGTCGACCGGTCTTGGGACTATCTCCCATGCACTGTTCTTGACAATGGAGTCATACTCCTCCACCATTGCATCAACTCAAGTTAGCTGCTGCATTGCTTCTTGAAAGGAAGATGGTCCAGTCACAATACATTTGCTCATGAGAGCCATGTATCCAGTAAATCGGTTAGGAGATTGTCTCTCTCTGCGCTATGAAGTAGGCTCTCCTACATTCTCCGCAACATCAAGTCTCAATCTATCAACTTCCATGGTGTGCCTTCTACCATTTCTGATGGATGGCTCTACATGAGTGTTTTCCTACACTCCATGATCCTTCGCATGTGGATGATCCACATCTTGAGGCTCATCCTTGGAAACCAACAGTTCCTCCTCTGCATGCAAGTCCAACTCCCTCTCAAGGGAAAACCGCATGGCTTTCCCCTCATCAAATTTGATATCCCGTCATACAACGGTCATTCTGATGTTTGGAAAATACACACAATAATTATGGGGTGTTTCTGTGTACCCCACAAAAATCCCGATCTCAGCTGTCGGTTCTAGCTTCTTCCTAGCATCCTTGGTCACATGCACATAAACAGATGAGCCAAAAATCTTAAAGTGTGAAACATCATGTGTCTTACCAGTGAAAACCTCTTTAGGTGTACTCATGCCAAGTATCCTATGAGGACAACGGTTCTACACATTAACCATAGTGTTGCATGCTTCCACCCACAAATGCATTGGTAGGCCTTGATCATGCAACATCACTCGCACTGCACCCACGATCGCTCTATTCTTCCTCTTCGCGACCCCTTTCTTCTGTGGGTTATGAGGTGCTATGATTTTTCTTCGAATTCCTTCTTTGCTGCAAAATTTATTGAATTCGTTAGAGATGTATTCTCCACCATTATCGCTCCTAAGAGCCTTCACTTACTTCCCCGACTCTTTCTCCACCAGTGCATTAAACTCATAGAAATTAGAGAATGTCCGATCTTTCTTCTGCATGAAGAAGATCTAGCACTTACGAGAAAATTCATCAACAAATATTACATAGTACTTATGTTTTGCTGTTGAAGCAACAGAGAATGGTCCACGCACGTCTGTATGAAATCTCTTAGGGATCCCTGAGGCTCGGTTCTCCTTCGCATGAAAGGTGGAATTTACATACTTCCCCATGGTGCAACCCTTGCAAGGATCTAACTGAGCAAGTGTTCCCATTGGAACTCTAGTAGAAATCTGCTGCATGAATTTCAAGGCTCCATGGTGAAGATGGCCCAATCTCTTGTGCCATAATTCGCCCTCATCTTGGCTCACCACTTTGTCTACCTTGCCCATCATTGCTATGCAGCCATCAGCCTCTAGCTTGTAGAGATTCTTAACTCGAATCCCTATCCTCTTGGCTTGTCCTATTGTCTTATGTCATAGGAAATATTTTCCTTCACTAAAAACAACGTCATAGTCTCTATCCTCCAACATTGCTACTGAGACTAATTTTTTCTTCAAACCCGATACATGAATTATATCTTTTAATTGAAATGGTTTACCTGAATGTCTATGAAAGGTAATGGTACCAATCCTGGTAGCACTGTATTGTCCATATCCCCCATTTTGATATGCATCTGGAGATCCTTCTCCTCTAGGTCACTAAAAAGTTCCTTGTCTCCCGTCATGTGAAAAGAAGCGCCACTATCCAAATACCACACCGATCCCAATGTACTTGATACCATGCATGCAATCAATGAGAAGTCAAGCTCAAATTGTGAGGCAAGGGCCTCACCAGCTGCAGATCCAAAAACCTTCTTGTTCTATGGATAGTTAGTAGCAAAATGCCCATGCTTGTGACAGTGAAAACACTTCCCCTTGGACATGTATGCTTCTTGTCTTTGGACTTAGATTTAGAATGGAATTTCTTCTCCTTCCCCTTCTTCGCCTTGGCAGCCAAAGCAAAATCCTTTCATCCTCATGCTTTGATGAAGAGCCATCTTTCGTGTTCCATCTAAACTCCTCCTGCACCAAATACGACCATAGTCATTCCCAATCTAGCAATTTTTCCTGTCCATTGTCAGAGTCTTCATAACTATGCCAACTCTTAGGAAGTCATAGGAGATCCAAGCTCACCAAATCATCATCATCGAATGTTATTCCCACACTCCCCAGTTCATGTCGACATTGGACAAACTTCGTGAGATACTTTGGACTGGTGTCGCCCTTTTCCATATTGATCTTCCTGAGTTTATATTTGAGCGCCAATTTCCTATGGTCGCCAATGCTCTGGAATAGATCTATCAAAGCCTTCCACATGGCATATGGTGTGGCTCTCCCATTGAGGATTGAGACAATGTGGTCTCATACTCCCTCCAATAGGATACTCCTCACCTTTTCCACTTTATTTTTCCATGCATCAATATTTGCAACATCTGTCACAATGGGTTTAGGAATGTCATTGTCGATGAATTCCTTGAAGCAATTGTCTTCGAGTACTGCCTCCATCCTGTCCTTGTAGAAATTATTAATACAATTATGTATTGCCGAATTCTCTTGATTTAACAATTATATGCCACTGTTAAATACAAAATCCTTCTACTTAAATTATTTGCGGAAATTTAATCACCAGTTGCAAGCACATGAAGAAAAATCAATCACACATAACACAGATGTTTTTACCAGGAAAGCATAAAGATAAAAACGCCAATATCATATATTAGGTATATATCATGGATCATGAAACAATCTCATACAAAAATCTACTCCAAGAGCTCTCAGTACAATATACAATCGTCTCACACTGTCATACAAAAATTGGCATAAACATGCACCAATTTACTGCCTCCTGACAACCTGCCTCCACTGTGCAATCCCTGCTGATCACAATCCCTGAATGAATTTGATCTGTCCTTTCCTTTACTGCGCAATCCTCATTAGCATATCCAATGTGTGTTTGGTTGCACTTGTGCACCCACTATAGTCACAACTGATAGTCAAACTGTCCCTTTCACCTATCTCTCAACTGGGTCTCCACTGGATCTGACATGCATGTAGTTAACAGTAGTAAATCTTTAGTTGCATGTGAGATCACTCCATGTCAATTAATTTAATATTTAATTCAATGATCTCTCACTAGTGTATCTTTAGTTACAACTAGTTACATCAAGTTACAACTAGCACAACTGAGTTTAACTCACTTAACTGAGTTAAACTACTTTACAACTCACATAACTACACATCCAACTCTGTTACAACTTTGTATCACTCAGTTACAACGAAGTCCACTAGCATGTCCCACCAACCAACCTTTTAACTCAAAATTCCTTTAGTTAACTAGTTTGCCACATCAGTTAACTGAAATCAAGTGCTTCAAGAGAATAGATTATTATTTATTGTCTAATTATTGTTAAGGGCTAACAATAATCGACATGCATTCTATTTTTAGACATGCATTCCACGAAACAAATTCGCACATGCATTCCAAAAATAGATGCCCATCCATCCATATTTTGCTCAAACATCTATAAATAGACTACTACTAAAAATAGACTTTGATCCAAATTCTAAAAATAGACATATCACCTAAAAATAGCTTGCGGGCCCCACCTAGTGTAGGTGCTTAATTTTCACTAGGATCATCATCTTGTTGAATCTCAACAGTCCTTCCAAACAATATAGTTTGACCTACCCTTGAGTGCATACTCCAACCTCAAGCCATTGAAAGCCATTTCGAACTTGAATCAACTATAGCACCAAGAAAGTCTTTCTGCAAATTTGAATTCTATCCAGTCACAAACTCAGCTCTTTCTTCACTTCTACAATTTCCTGTGCTCTGATACCATGTATAAATTATACAAAAAGAATGTATATCTTGGATTCACCCGATCTAAAAATTTACTAAAGTTAAATACTAAATCGCTTCTACAAATCTTTTGCGGAATTAAAAACATAATCACTAATCATATAAACATGAAGAAGAATCAAATCACACACAACACAGATAGTTTCCCGGGGAAAGCTTACAGCTAAAAACCCCGCTATTTCTATTATATATTTAGCATGGATCATGAAACAAACACAATGTCTACTCTCCTCACAAGAGTCTCCAACACTCAACTATCTGTCTCACACTGTCCTCACAGAAATTTGACCAATGCTTAGTCAATTTTTAGCCTCCTGACAGCTTGCCTTGCTTGCAAAATCCTTGATGGAATAGATCCCTAAAAGAGAGGAATTATGGCCTTCCTTGACTACGCAAGTATCATGGGAACTCCAATGGGTGGTTGGATGCATGTGTGCAAGCCAATAATGTCACAACAGATATTCAACTTCCCTTTTACCTAGATCTCAACTGGGTCTCCACTGGATCTGACATGCATGCAACTAATAATAGTAAATCCTCAGTTGCATGTGAGATCACTAATTGTGAATTAATTAATATTTAATTCACTTGATCTCTCACTACTTGTATCTTCAGTTACAACTAGCACAACTGAGTTTAACTGATTACAACATGCATTAACTAATGCACCACTGCACTTCGAACTCTGTTACAACTAGAATTACTCTGCATGCCTCACCAACTACCTCTAACTCCAAATCCACTAGGTAACTGAGTTTATCACACCCAGTTAACTGTTACAAGTTATTTTGAGATTTAGATTAAGTTTACTGTCCATCTCTAATTAAGGGATAACTAAAAATAGACATGCACCAAAAATAGCACTGTGGGCCCCACCCTAGTGTAGGTGCTTAATGCATTAGGCGTGGGTGTTGAAATTTTCTTGTTGAATCTCAACAAATTTTTCGAGCTGTTTTTTTTAATCATCCTAATTTTTCGATATCTTTCCATTGGAGTAGCTAGTTTCAGTATTTTCAGCTTCAATTATTATTATTTTTAAATGGAAAGTGCATGCCCAGTTATTCTTAACAACACCAATTATTTCCAATGGCTACCCCACATGATAGATTTTCTTAGAAGTAAAGGGATTTATAGAATAGCCACAGGACAATAAATTAAACCTATCGATGGAGATAAATCCGCTAAATGGGAAAATTAAAAAGATAAAGCACGAGGGTTGATAGGAATGTCCATTGCTCAAGATCTTTGATTTCATATCCTAGAAATTGACACCCCTGATGCAGCTCTGAAAAAGCTCAATACTGTTTTTGACATTCAAAATGAAATCAGAGCCTACTAGCTTGAAAATGAGTTGCTTACTTTGGACCCCAATAATTTCTCCTCTTGGCCAAATTCAAGACCCTTATAATTCTTTTAGAAGGTTGTAAGGTTGAAAAGGAAAATGCTAACCTTATCTATTCCATTCTTACTAATCTTGGCCCTGCACACTCTGTATTTGTTTCCACCTTCCATTCCACTAGAGAAGCCATAATTTCTCAAGGAACCGCCTACAAGTCCCCCTCTTTTGATGCCTTTTGCGATTCTATGATAAGAGAACAAGAAAAACTCTTACACCTTGGTCTTATTAATATTGGAAACTCCTCTAAGAAAGCCTTAGCAGTCTAGCAACAACCATAGCAAAAGAATCCTAAGAAGCAACATATTAAAAAGAATGGTCCTAAACCAAACAAGGGTCTTAAGAAATTTTAGCCGCAAACTGAAAAAGAAACTCAACAACATGATAAGGCAAATAAAAACAAAGGGAAGAAAACAGATAAACATTGCAACTTTTGTAATCGTGATGGCCATGTAGAGTCCAAATTTTTTAAGAAGATGGAAGCCTTGGAAGCAACGATGAAGAAGCACCACATCAATTTGGACAAATATTCAACTTCATCTTCAGGAATGGCACTTTTTTCTTGTGGTTGTCAAGCATCAAGATTTGGTTATGCATTAAATGTATCTTCTTCTTCTCATTCTCATGAGTGGCTCATTGATTCTGGAGCCTCTTATCACATGGCCAAAAATAAAGCCATGTTTTCTTATTTAACTTTCATTGACGATTTTTCCAAACACACTTGGGTATACTTCTTAAAACTCAAGAGTGAAATTTTTAACATGTTCTTGGCCTTTAAGGCCTTTGTTGAGAAACAATCTAGACATCCAATTCTCAAGTTAAGATAAAAAATGGAGGATGATATGTTAACAAAAAATTTATCAAATTTTGCACTGAGCATGGCATTCAATTGCAACATACTTTTCCATATACTCCACAACAAAATGGTGTGGCTGAAAGAAAGAATCACACCCTAAAAGATATGGCTAATTGTATGCTTCAATATAAAGGACTTAGTCTCAATTTTTGGGCAGAATCAATTAACTGTGCAAATTATATAGTAAATCACACTCCTACTAAGGTTTTAAGGAATATAACTCTAGAAGAACCCTGGAGCTCAATCAAACCAGATATAAGTAACTTTCGTGTTTTTGGAAGTGATGCTTGGGCCCATATTCCAGATGCGAAACATAAAGCCTTAGAACCTAAGAGTGAAAAATGCATTTTTGTTGGATATTCTGAAGATGTCAAAGGATATATAATTCTTCAACCAAATTCCAAAAATATAATCATTAGAAGAGATGTAAAATTTGATGAAAATATATAGGCCCATGAGCCTAGTTTAGTGGGTGTGCCACCTTTGGGCTGCGAGCCTGATACAACATATGTTCCACCTCTCTCTGTGTCTTCTATTTTTGAAACAATTCCTTCTAGTTCAGATGATGACATCGAGGATGAAAATCCTTCTCCACCTCTTGAAGATACTCCTTTAGCTCCAAAACTTCCAATATGGGTCTATTCTACTTGTGATGTAACAGGTTCTCTTGCAGGTGACCCTGCAGATCGACGTCGTACATGTTCTCAGTTTGAAAGAGCCTCTTCCTTATTGGCTCAAGTTCTAGAAAATCCTGATCCAGACACCTTTGAAGAAGCTTCAGGTCATCCAGATTGGGATGAAGCTATGAATGAAGAATATCGTTCCTTATTGGAAACAATACTTGGGATCTTTTACCTCTTCCAAAGGGAAGAAAACTTGTGAGATGCAAATGGGTTTGCAGAACAAAGTTTGGACCAGATGGAAAAGCGGATAAACATAAAGCTCGTCTTGTTGCTAAAGGATTTTCACAAGTTGAAGGAATTGACTATACTGAAAATTTCTCCCCTATTGCCAAAATGAATTCTATCCGCATTTTTCTTTCCCTTGTTGCCTCCAAATGGGAATTCCATCAAATGGATGTTAAATCTGCCTTCTTACATGGGGATTTACATGAGGAAATCTACATGGAACAACCCCCTGGCTTTTTCCAAAAAGATTCTAGCCTTGTTTGTTGCCTTAAGAAGTCTCTCTATGGTCTCAAACAAGCTCCTCAGGCTTGGTATGCCAAAATGGATAGATTTATCTTAAGTAATGGCTTTTCTAGGTGTCATTCTGACAACACTGTCTACCCTAAGAAAGTGGGTAAGTCCTTCATCATCCTTGTTATTTATGTTGATGATCTTATCCTTACTAGTAGTGACCCCAACCATATAGACCTGTGAATTCTAGCCTCAAAAAGAAGTTTGAAATTATAGACTTAGGACACTTGCATTATTTCTTTGGTCTTCAAGTCTTGCAATCTAAAGAAGGTATTACCCTTTCTCAGTCCAAGTATGCCTGCGAGCTTCTACGCTACTTTCACATGGAAGATTGTAAGCCAACCCCTTCTCCTTTTCAGTATGGAGTCAAGCTTTCAGTCACTTGTACTACCCTTGAAGTTGATGTTACCTTATACCGTCAACTTGTTGGTAAACATATGTATCTAACCCATACCTGTCCTGACATTTCCTTTGCCGTTGGTTTTTTTCTTGGTTTATGCACCAAACTCATGAAAGTCACTGGAAAGAAGCTAAAAGAATACTTCGATATATTTGAGGTAAAGTTCAGTTCAAGATTCATTACAGTGCAGTAGCATCTCCATTGTTGATTGGTTTCACTGATTTTGATTGGGTTGGTGACCCTGATGATCGAAAGTCTACTACAAAATATGTATTCACTCTTGGTTCATGTTGAGATTCAAAAATAAATTTTTGGCACCCATGATCCTAGTGACATTAACCACCTACACTAGTGTTGGACCCACATGTTATTTATAGGTGCATGTCTATTTTTATTATCCCTTAATTTAGATGGATATTAAACTGTAATCTATTCTCAATGTGGACTTGAAATAGTTAACTGAGGTGGAAAATTCAGTTAGCTAGTGAATTTCGAGTTATAGGTTGGTTGGTGGGACATGCAGAGTAATTCTAATTGAAACAGAGTTCGAAGTGCAGTGGTGCATTAGTTAATGCAAGTTGTAAATATTTTAACTCAGTTAAATGAGTTAAACTTAGTTTTGCTAGTTGTAACTAAAGATACAAGTAATGAGAGATCAAATGAATTAAATATTAATTGATTCACATGCAGTGATCTCACATGCAACTGAAGTTTTACTATTATTAGCTGCATGCATGTCAGATCCAGTGGAGACCCAGTTGAGTTCTAGGTGAAAGGTAAGTTGAATATCAGTTGTGACATTATCTGCTTGCACACATGAAAGAAAAAACACATTGGATGTGTCCATGATACTTGTGCAGTCAAGGCAGGCATGATTTCATTCATCAGGGATTGCATTCATCAGTGATTGTGCAATGAAGGCAGGCTGTCTGGAGGCAATAAATTGGCTAAGGAATTTGCCAATTTTTGTATGAAAGTGTGAGACAATTAGCTGATGTACTGAGGGCTTTTGTGAGAATATTTTTGTATGTAATTGTTTCATGATCCATGATATAATATACAATAGAATATAGTGGGGTTTTTAGCTGTAATATTTCCTCGGGAAATTATTTTTGTTGTGTGTGATTGATATTTCTTCATGTTCATGTGATTATCAATTGTGTTTTTAATTCCGCAAAAAAATTGTAGAGGAGATTCAATATTTAAATTTAGTACATTGTTATATCAGGTGAATCCAAGATATACATACATATTGTATAATTTCTACATGGTATCATAGCATAGGAAATTGCAGAAGTGAAGCAGGAGCTAAGTTTGTGACTAGATAGAATTCGAATTTGCAGAAAGAATTTCTTGGTGTTACAACTGATTCATAATCAAAATGGATTTCAAGGGCTTGAGGTTAGATTATGCACTCGAGGGCAGCTCAAACTACATTTATTAGAAGGACAGGATGGAGGCAGTACTCGAAGACAATGGCTTGAAGGAATTCATTGACAATGATGTTCCTAAACCCGCTGTGACAGATGCTACCAATCTTGATGCATGGAAAAAGAAAGTGAAAAAGTCGAGGAGGATAATGTTGGAGAGAGTATAAGACCACATTGTCTCAAGCCTCCATGGGAAATCCACACAATATGCTATGTGGAAGGCTTTGATGGATCTATTCCAAAGCAGTAATGACCATAGGAAATTGGCGCTCAAAGATAAACTCAAAAATATCAAGATGGAAAAGGGCGACACCATTCCAAAGTATCTCATGAAGTTTGTCCAATGTCCGGTTGAACTAGGGAGTCTGGGAATAATAGTCGCTGATGATGATTTGGTGATTTTGGCTCTCCTAGGACTTCCTAAGAGTTGCACAGTTATGAAGAATTTTTCAATGGACGGAAAAAATTGCTAGATTGGGAACGACTATGGTCAGATTTGGTGCAGGAGGAGTTCAAATGGAACACCAGAGATGGCTCTTCATCAAAGCATGATGATGAAGAGGATTGTGCTTTGGTTACCAAGGCGAAGAATGGGAAGGGGAATAAATTCCATTCTAAATCTGAGTCTAAAGGCAAGAATCAGGACATGTCCAAGGTGAAGTGTTTTCACTGTCACGAACATGGGCATTTTTCTACTAACTATCCACAAAAGAAGAAGAGCAAGAAGGCTGCTGGATCTGCAGCTGGTGAGGTCCTTTCCTCACAATTTGAGCTTGAATTCTCCTTTATTTCATGCATGGTGTCATGTGCATTGGGATCGGTGTGGTATTTGAATAGTGGCGCTTCCTTTCACATGATAGGAGGTATGGAAATTTTCAGTGACTTGGAGGAGAAAGATCTACAGATTCATATTGAGATGGGCGACGACGGACGGTACCATGCTACCGAGATTGGTACCATTACTTTTCAGAGGGATTCAGGTAAATCATTTCAATTAAAATATGTAATGCATGTTCCAGGTCTGAAGAAAAATTTGGTCTTAGTCACAATGTTGGAGGACAAAAGCTATGACGTTGTTTTTAGTGATGGAAAAGCTTTCCTATGACATAAAACAACGGGTCAAGCCAAGAGGAAAGGGATTCGAGTTAAGAATATCTACAAGCTAGAGGTAGATGGCTGCACTACCATGATGGGCAAGTCAAAAAATTTGGTGAGTTAGTATGAGGGAAAATTATGGCATAGGTGATTGGGCCATCTTCATCATGGAGCCTTGAAAGTCATGCAAAAAATATCTATTGGACTTCCAATGGGAACACTTGATCAGTTAGATGAGTGCAAGGGTTGCACCATGGGGAAGTATGTAATGGTGGAGAATACATCTCTAACGAATTCAAGAACTTATACAAAAAAGAAGGAATTCGAAGAGAACTCATAACACCTCATAACCCACTGCAAAATGGGGTTGCGAAGAGGAAGAACAGAACGACCATGGGTGCATCACGAGCGATGTTGCATGATCAAGGCGTACTAATGCATTTGTGGGCAGAAGCATGCAAAACTGCGATTTATGTGCAAAACCGTTGTCCTCATAGAGTAGTTGGCATGAGTACCCCTAAAGAGGCTTTCATTGGTAAGAAACCTGATGTTTCACACTTTAAGATTTTTGGCTCATCTGTTTATGTGCATGTGACCAAGGACACCAGGAAGAAGTTGGAACTGATTGTTGAAGTTGGGATTTTTGTGGGATATGCAGAAACATCCCATAATTATTGTGTGTATTTTCCAAACAACAAAATGACTGTTGTTGGATTGGATATAAAATTTGATGAGGGGAAATCCATGCGGTTGTCCCTTGAGAGGGAGCTGGACTTGCATGCAGAGGAGGAACGACTGGTTCCCAAAGATGTGGATTAGACACATGAGGAGGTTCATGGAGTGGAGGAGGCCACTCATGCAGAGCCATCCATCAAAAATGGCAGAAGTCACACCACAAAAGCTGATAGGCTGAGACTTGATGCTGCACAGAATGTAGGATGCCCTACTTCATAGCGGAGACAAAGATAGTCTCCTGACCGATTTACTAGATACATGGATCTCATGAGAAAATGTATTGTGACTAAACCATCTTCCTTTCAGGAAGAAGTGCAAAAAACTACTTGGGTTGATGCATTGGTGGAGTAGTATGAATCCATTTTTAAAAACAATGCATGGGAAATTGTCCCAAGACTAGTAGATAAATCAATGGTAGGTTCGAGATGGATCTACAAGGTAAAGCAAGCTGTTGATGGGAGTGTGGTGAAATAAAAGGCTAGATTTGTGGCCCGGGGCTTCTCACAGGTTGAGGGGATAGATTATGATGAGGCCTTAGCACCTGTCACAAGGTACTCTTCCATAAGATCCATCCTTACACTCTCAGCGCAGATGGGATGGCACATTCATGAGATGGATGTGAAAACTTAATTTCTCAATGGGATCATTGAGGACAAGGTGTACATAGAGAAACCTAAAGGTTTTGAAATCTTCAACAATGAATCAAATGTGTGCAGGCTCAAAAGAGAAATGTATGGGCTGAAGCAAGCACCCCGTGCTTGGTACACTAGAATACACAACCATTTCACTGGACTGGGCTTCACCAAAAGTGAAGCAAATGCAAACTTGTACAATATTGTGGTATAGGGTAAGCTATTGATCATTGTTATTTATGTTGATGATTTAATTTTGACCGGTGATAAGCAAATGATACACTCATGCAAGGAGGATCTTGCAAGGGAGTTCAAAATGAAGGATATGGGCCTCCTTCATTATTCCCTTGGATCGGAAATATGGCACCGGGATGGTGAAATTTTTGTGTCTCAAGGAAAGTATGCAAATGAGATACTAGGTAAGTTTAACATGGAGAGCTGCAAACCCATGGATTCTCCTCTTCCAGAAAACTGGAGCAAAGAGGATGCTACTTTTGGATAGGTAGTGGAGGCTACTGCCTATTGACAGTTAGTGGGTTTGCTAATGTATCTAGTGAAAACGAGACCGAACATTTGCTATGCGGTTATAAAACTTTGTCAAGCTATGGTTAAGCCTACCAAGCTCTTTTGGAAGGCAAGGTAGCCTGTCTTGAGATACCTGAGGGGCACATCAGAGTATGGTATATGGTACAGATAGACGAATGGAGTGAATTTCCATGGCTTCACGTATGCTGATTGGGCTAGCAGTCCATCGAATAGAAAGAGCACATCAGGGGGGATCTTTAGCATTGGGTCGACAACAGTTTCCTGGTACAACAGGAAACAATGATCCATGGCACTCAGTTAAGTGAAATTAGAATACATGGAAGAAAGTCAAGTTGCATGTGAGGCTATATGGATGAGAAAGATCTTGGTTGGTTTGTTTGGTTCTCAGATGGATCCGGCAGTGATTCATTGTGATAATGAAAGTTGCATTAAAATCTCGATTAATCTTGTGTTTCATGATAGGTTCAAGCATATAGATATCTGGTACCATCATCTCAGAGATTGCGTGTAGAGGAGAATCATGTTGCTTTAGTACATTCCCATGGAAGATCAGGATGTAGATATTCTGACGAAGGCACTCACCAGAAGAAAATTAAAATACCATAGTGATAGGATCGGGGTGAAGGATAATCCCTTTATTGTTGAGAAGGAGTGTTGAGATTCAACAAGAAATTTTTGTCACCCATGATCCTAGTGACATTAAGCACCTAGACTAGGGTGGGGCCCACAAGCTATTTTTAGGTGCATGTATATTTTTATTATCCCTTAATTTAGATGGAAATTAAACTGTAATCTATTCTCAATGTGGAATTGAAATAGTTAATTGAAGTGGAAAATTCAGTTAGCTAGTGAATTTCGAGTTAGAGGTTGGTTGGTGGGACATGCAGAGTAATTCTAGTTATAACATAGTTCGAAGTGCAGTTGTGCTTAGTTAATGCAAGTTGTAAATAGTTTAACTCAGTTAAGTGTGTTAAACTCAGTTGTGCTAGTTGTAATCGAAGATACAAGTAGTGACAGATCAAGTGAATTAAATATTAATTAATTCACATGCAGTCACTCTCACATGCAACTGAATATTTACTATTTTTAACTGCATGCATGTTAGATCTAGTGGAGACCCATTTGAGTTCTTGGTGAAAGGGAAGTTGACTATCAGTTGTGACTGTAGAAATTTCTGAATCTTAATTCTTATGCAGAAATTATTTCTGTTAATCTAGTTAAGCTTCTCCTACTTATACAAGTTATCAATTGAATAAATTCAAGTTAACATCAAAGAAAAACACATAACAGATCTCTACCAATTCAGATCTAGAATAAGAAAATGCACACATAGACAAAGTGACACAATTATTTCTGAACAAACTGTCCCTGTAAAAACCCAATGTGGGAAAACCGGTCTCTGGCTGTTGGAGGGCTCTATTATTAAGAATATTTATTAATACACAACTCTGGGTTCCAGATCTGGAAAAACCCTACAAAGAAAATTCTATATCTGCAACACCTGTCTGATCTAAGACCAACAATACTAATTGATCCACACCCTCAAATGGGATTTACAAAACTCAGCCAGATCTAGGCCTAGAAACCCCAGATCTGCCCCTGAAAGACACTGCGTCAGCCTCTGAAGGCCTCCAAATGCTCAGCGCTGTCACTAAAATGGACTACATTACCCCAGACTAGGTGACATAGTCACTACGTTGCCCTTAAGGGTCTCTGTGTAACCTCTGAAGGTTTTCCTTAAAATCACGCCATCCTTGCTGCTGCTGCTGCCGCCATCTGCTACTACTGTTACTGCCTTCCTCTGTGTTGTATTTCCTAATCTTTTCTCTGCTTCTTGTGTATTCTAGACCCCAGGATCAGATCATCCCCTTGGTCTAAATTCCCCTCTCGGCAACTGAAACACTAGAGAATTCTTAGCGACCCTGCCCTAGAATCTCAGCTTAGCTTCAGTGCTATGCCTCTGTGTATCTTACAAATTACCCCAAGCCTTTCCTTTATACTTTTCTCGTTGACAAATCAACGACCAACATTAAATTTTTAATCAATGGCTAAGATTAAAAGAAATCTTGATCCGTGTGACTTAAGACAATTTCATCACATATTTAATTAATTTCACTTTAATTATTTTATTTTCCTAAGTTTTAACTTAGGAAATACATTAATTAATTAATTAATTTAATATCTCTTAAACTAGATGAAATTCCCAAATCCATTTCTAGGTCTCGTAGATCCAATGTACTCTAGTCCCTCCACAAAATTTGGGACATAGAGCAAAACTAATGCCACCCCAAATACACAAAATCTCAACACTCCCTCTTAGCATCAAGGGTGTGCTCTAGCAATACATCACACTTATGCATTACATGATTTTGGGCACTAGTTCTGTGCTGCTGAAGCTTGGTCTCCTGCCACTCAACTCTACACTGCTGCTGCCATTCTGTACTGCTGCCCATGACTTTGCCACTGCCACTGCAACCACTGTACTACAACTCCCTCTCAATATGATGCATTTGTGCTGCTCATGGCACTGCCACTGCAGATCTGCTGCACTGAAACTTCAGTTGTTGAGAGAAACAACTAAATCTCCTTCCCAATCTTTGACAAAAAATTCAGATGGGTTGCATCCTCATCACCGAAGCTCCATAGGCTATAGATCTGTGCTGACATATAAAGAATGATGCACAAATACAACTCTGCCTGTGTAATTAGACTCCCTCTACACTACTGAAGTCACATCAACTCCTTGTGCTGAAATCTATCACGCTGCTACTGCACTGTGCTATCCTTCTGAAGCTCTTTGCGCTGCAACAGCTCTACACTATGTAAGCAACATTGCTCTGCATTGTTGAAGTCAAATCAGCCTCTGCGCTGCAACTTATTTTACGCTGTTGCTACTATGCTCTGCGCTGTTCCTCCTAGACTCCATATCTGCCTCTACCTTTGCCTCATCTGTGATCTATGCACCCACTACTCCACTTGTCCCACTATTGTCTTAAGGCTGCCGTAGCCCACTTGTGATCCAAGAGATGAGCTACTCGAGGATCCCACCTTACTTCCATGTAGCTCCTCTACATGTCCATGTCACCCCACCTCCGTGGTTCATGAGCACTCATGGCTACATCATCTCCTGACCCATCATCTGCCACCGCTACTTTGGAAGAAAATGCTTCCTTGTCCTTCTTCTTTTCTGGAAAATGGTTGGAAAAATGTCCCATTTCGCCACATTGGAAGCACTTGATGTTAGAAATATCCTTCTTCTTCTTCGGCTGCTTCTTCAATGCCAAGGATGCATCTTCCTCCTCTTCCTTCTTAACCTTGCTCAACGTAGGGTTGTGCTGCTTCTTGGTGAACCTTCGTAGTTCTTCTTGCCCAGGATTGACCACAAGCTGTCCCAATCTGGGAGGTCCGCTCTGCCCAAGATACTTTGGACAAAGGTTTCCCACTCATCCATGACTGCATTGAGGGCAGTCCTGAATATCACTGCATCATCTACGGTTGCACCCGTTGCAGTCAGCTTATCCCTGGTTGACTGCAATATGAAGAGGAAATGTTCGATGTCTTCTCCCTTGGTCATCATGAATGACCTCATTTGGGCCTCCAACAATATATTTCTTTGGATTGATTTTCCCTCATATAGGGAAGTCAAGACCTTCCACATCTCTTTATCTGTCCTCTTCTCAGCTATGTGTGGCACAATATGATTCTTGATACTATCCATTATCAACTTCTTGGGATGCCCAACAACTTCTCTATGCTTCCTTAGGAGATCTGCATTTGTCGGCCTTGCTAGGGTCTGCTCTGCATTATCTCTTAGACCATATGCCTCTAGGACAATCATGATCCTATCTTTCCATACCGAAAAGTTTGAGAGGCCCTCTAGCATATCCTGATCACACAGTCCATGAGGAGCCATCTACTCAGAATGTGTCAGAGCTCCTCTTCTCTATGCTAGAGATCTTGGATCTAGGGTCCTTTTCGAACTGGGAACCATATGCTCCCTCTAACACTTGATTTCCCTCCTTGGAAATCTACCAAATCAACTATGATTCAACTTCTTCTTTGATCCTCTGACCAAACTAAAAGTTTCCTTTGGCAAGAAACTCTCTGAGAAGCGGATCTCTTCCCAAAATTTGTCACTTGTGCTAAGGTTAAAAATATGAAAACTTAAGAAGTTTAACACCACCAGCTCTTCTGAATTTCTGCAAATTTTTCTGGATCTGAAAGATTCATATCCGAATCACACTGGCTGGCTTCAGACCCAACCAACACTGTTTCTGAGCTATCTCTGCACAGTAATTGTGTGGGCTTGTTAGGACACAGTGTTGGACAATTTCACCCTTCCCTCTGCATGAATCTCCTCCTGAAAAATGTGCTGTCCCTTCAGATCTTTTTTTCTGCTGCCTTTCCAACTTCTTTCTGCAGCTATATCCTTCAGATTCTTCAGCTGGAAACCATTCTAGATCTATAATTTGTCTGATACCATGTAGAAATTTCTGAATCTTAATTCTTATGCATAAATTATTTTTGTTAAGTTGGTTAAGCTTCTCCTACTTATACAAGTTATCAACTGAATAAATTCAAGTTAACATCAAAGCAAAATACATAACAGATTTCTACCAATTCAGATCTAGAATAAGCACATTCACACATAGACAAAATGGCACAGTTATTTCTGGACAAAATGTCCCTGGAAAAACCCAATGTGGGAAAACCAGTCTCTGGCTGCTGGAGGGCTCTATTATTAAGAATATTTCTGAATACACAACTCTGGGCTCCAGATCTGGAAAACCCTACAAATAAAACTCTAGATCTGCAACACCTGGCTAATCTAAGACCAAAAATATTGACTGATCCACACAATCAAATGGGATTTACATAACTCAGCCAAATCTAGGCCTAGAAACCCCAAATCTGCCCCTGAAAGTCACTGTGTCAGCCTCTGAAGGCCTCCAAATTCTTAGCGCTATCATTGGAAGGGACTACGTTACCCCAGACTGGGTGACACAGTCACTACGCTGCCCCTAAGGGTCTCTGTGTAACCCCTGAAGGGTTTCCTGAAAATCACGCTGTCCTTGCTGCTGCTACTGCCTTCCTCTACACTGTGTTTCCTGATATTTTCTCTACTTCTTGTGCATTCTATACCCTGGGATCAGATCATCCCCTTGGTCTAAATTCCCGTCTCTGCAACTGAAACACTTGAGAATTCTTAGCAACCCCGCCCTAGAATCTCAGCTTAGCTTCAATGCTCCACCTCTGTGTGTCTTACAAATGACCCCAAGCCTTTCCTTTATACTTTTTTCATTGAAAAATCAATGACCAAGATTAAATCTTAAATCAATGGCTAAGATTAAAAGAGAGCTTGATCCGCATGAATTAAGAAAATTTCATCACATGTTTAATTAAATTCACTTTAATTATTTTATTTTCCAATTAATTAATTTAATATCTCCTGAACCAGATGAAATTTCCCAAATCCATTTCTCGGTCTTGTAGATCTAGTGTACTCTAGTCCCTCCACAAAATTTGGGACCTAGAGCACAACTGATGCTACCCCAAATACACAAAGTCTCAACAGTGACGTTATCCGCTTGCACACATGAAAGAAAACACAAAATGGATGTCCCCATGATACTTGCGTAGTCAAGGCAAGCAGGATTGCATCAATTTAGGGATTGCATTCAATAGGGATTGCGCAGTGAAGGCAGGCTGTTTGGAGGCAGTAAATTGGCCAAGGAATTTTCCAATTTTTGTATGACAATGTGAGACACTTAGCTGATATACTGAGGGCTCTTGTGAGAATATTTTTTTATGTAATTGTTTCATGATACATGATATAATATAAAATAGAATATAGTGGGGTTTTTAGCTGTAAGCTTTCCCCAAGAAATTATCTGTGTTGTGTGTGATTGATCTTTCTTCATGTTCATGTGATTAGCAATTATGTTTTTAATTCCGCAACATATTTGTAGAAGTGATTCAATATTTAACTTTAATACATTGTTAGTTCGGGCGAATCCAAGATATACATGCATATTGTATAATTTCTACAGTTCAGGACCTATTACATGGTCTTGTAAGAAACTGTAATATCCCCAAATGGGAAAAGCAGGAATATAGTGCAAAATGCTGGAACGATAGTGTAGATCATCATATAAAATAAAGAGGCCAATATGGAGACCTTTCATATGTTATAACAGCAACAAAATATGCATAAATAATGGGCCATAAGATGTAGAACAAGAAAGAACAAGCCTCCAATTGACAAAATCCCTCAAAAAGAGGTGCTGCTACTATATATAAAGACTGGAAGACTGCTACAACGCTCTTTAAAAGGAAATGCTACAAAAAATGGTTATACAAAAGATCTAAGGCTGATATGTGCCTCAAAATATAGATCTACTATAGATCTAAGCACTATATGACCACCTTTGAAGAACCCCTTAAGGGTTTTCAGAAAAACACCATGTACAAGATGGGGATCTAAGCCCTAGGGATGAAGATCCACTGCAAAATACAGATCTGAAAAGTGTGGCTGATCTGATATGCACAATAGAATAGCCTCCTCCAATGTATCCTCTAAATGAAAGGCAAATCCCTTTCACTAGAAAACTTTCTCTCCAAATGGTGTGCCAAACCACCCTGCAACTCCTCCTACAGAAATAATACAGATATGGAAATAAATTGCGCTATAGGGTCAAATAAATAGTTGGCCTGATGCCAAGAACTGAAAATAAGCACAAGGGCCTTCCTTGCTATCCTCCCAATGGAAATGAAGCCTTCTACACTGAAAATAAGCAATGAAATGACCCAAAGATGGTCTCCACTGCTGCAACCTGTAAAACAACTCAACCCTCAATAGGATTTACATTGTAAATGAAAGATGAAGCTTGGCCTTAATCCTGATAGTGGAAAATGTAGTACAAGACTCCTCCAAGAGCTTCTCAATGGAAGAGGTGGGATTCCCGATCAGGAAAACCCAGTGCTAAACAACACTCAATCTCAGCTAAACAACAAGAGAAATATATATGTCTAAACAGACCATACATTCAGAAAATTCATATACATCAACATACATAATGAATATGGCTGCCATCCTTTTCCTTTTATAATATATTAGCTTGCAAACCCTAATCCCCATCTAATAATAACACTACTTCCATGCAAAGCATCTCCATCTAAAACAGGGCTGTCTTTCATTGATGACTACTCCATGACAACGCTGTTGATTTGGTCAAAGTTGACCCACTCAAGGTGTTCCAACCTCTTTCCACACCTAAGGGTGCTCAATTAAGCTGCCAATATCTATATTTTTCACATTGGTATTGATTTATTCATTATTAAGGAGAATTATGGACCTCCATTGTCCTCTTATTCATTAAACAAAAAGCGAAAGCAAAATTTAATATTTGAACTAGCTCATGGCTAATTGGGAATTGTTATCCTCCTGTATTCTACAGATTCACTAGGTGACTATGGATTTATTAAACGCAACTGAAGATAACATTCCTTGACTATCAGCTATCTTCAGAAATCTCATTTCCTTCATTATCTTCATATAACCATTTTCACTATCTCTCATTATGTCTTCTCAAAATCACCCTGCTGATCTTAAGAGAAATAATTTTGGGCTTATTTCTCTCATCCTCACCCTTCTTACCTGTCACTAGTTTCATTTCCCCATCTTCCCCCACTTAACACCCACTTTCATCTCCAAAAAAACTCATTAACCCCCTCACTTCACTAAATTTCCCTTGTTTCATTAAAACAATGTAAAAATTCCTTTTTACATTGTTTTAAACATAATTTTAGACCTTTCGGGACCTTTGATTTAAATTAAACTCTGTTTATTTTAATAAAAACCCGACTCCTTTATTTTTTTTACCCCGCCCCTTTGTAAATATTAAAGCCCACCGCTTTAATAATTTTAAACCCTCCCACCTTTGCTAAAACCCTCATATAACCCTCCCCCTTTAGATTATAGATAAATAATTTTTAACTTATTTTTATTTTAACCTGGGCCTCGTGCCCCATTTAAACCCTACCACCTGTCCACCCAGACCCCACTTGTTCCGACCCTCCCGTCCCTCCAAACTCTCGACCGCCGTTGATCTTCATCCGCCAGATCCAATGAACCATAGTCCATATTGCAAGTTTATATGCAAGGGGGTTAAACAAACCCTGACCACGCGAAATAGGCGGTATCCCTCCGCCACGCATCGAGCAATGAATGGAATCACATCCGATTTCCTAAACCCACTTACCACCCCTCACTCCGTGCAAAAACCACCTTCCCCGCTTGCGAAAACTGCTTTTCCTCCTCCCACTAAATCAATATCGCCTCATCCAAATTCAAAGGTTCCAAAGCCCTGTGGCTTTGGAATGAAGCCCCGATCTGCCATTCACCACCTTTGCAATGCTCCAAAGCCCGAAAAACCCTGAATAAACGTAGAAAAGCCCTTCCACGCAAGTTTTAAATTAACAGTTTGTTTTTGTGCAGGTATAATGGCAGAAATGCGAGAAATTCATTCCAAAGTCCGAAATTGTTTAAATTAAGTGATCTGGTGATGATACAGAGGAACTAATTTCATTTGAAAGACCAGAGGCGAAAGATCAAGAATAATCACCAATAAATCATGATTATTGGTGGTTATTAAAGCCCTCGGTAGTATAAAATGCATCCCTGCACAGTAAACACAGAAAAAGACACAATAAGAAGGATGAAGACAATCAAAAGACCGTGACAGTGAAGATCAGTGGATTAAAGGTTAAATCAAAGACTGAAAAGGTTAATCAGAAGTAAAAGCACATACTCAGAAAGATCAAAGTCAAATTAAAAAAAAATTTAAAAAGATTAGTCACAAAACAGAGATAAACGCCGAATTAAAGGAAAAGACAGAGAGGAAGAGATACAACAGTTGGTGAGGCAAAATCAAGTTTAAAAGGCCTAAAACAGAGTTTAAAGGCTAAAACAGAGGCAAATCAAGCACAAAAGCAGATTTGAATGAGTCAACCCAAGGCATTTACTTCTTCAGAAACACATTTGGACACCTACAACATGTTTTCTTTCAATAAAGACATCAACAGTTATTAAGATAGTCAGAGATATTTCTCATCTACCCAGCAGTTATTGAAAAATTTATTGAGAAAGCCTTAAAGTCAAATGTTTCCAAAAAGTTAGCTTAGAATTTAAGTTAGGAATTATTGTTACAGTGAATCACTCTCAGATATTTTGCCTTGAGCCTTGCATGGTCTCAAAGGTCAAAAATTCATTAAATATGTAATAAATAGACATCTGAAACCCTATCTTAGGAGCACCTCCTCATTTTGCAAATAAATACTGTGTGTATTATTCATTTTTAGTGTTGGTTGGTTAGTTGGTGGACTGGTTGGCTGCTTGATTAGTTGATGACTGCTAGGCTGGATTTGAGAAAGCTTCGAGTTGCAGAGATCTATTGCACTGGAGTAATGTAACTGTTTTGAACATCAGTAATACAAGCACGTTCACAAGATTCTTGAGTTATGTTAATGGTGAAGTTTTCCTTCTTTGTCAATGTTTTCCTTCTGTTTTCCATTTTGTCCATTATTTCTTTGATAAAAGAACATAAATTTTAGATTAGGATATGTTGTCTTGGCACCCTATTTCTGTCTAAATTCTTTATCTCAATTTTTTCTTCTGCAAGGTCTGATTGGAGAATTCTTAATTGCTATCTGGTTCCACCTAGCTTGTTGTCTTGAAAATGATTTAATATAGTCAAGCCAAAGAAGTCTATGGTATGCCCTGTCCTATGGTGTAGCTTGAAATATTGTTTCTTTAGACCTTTCTTTCAAGTATACTTAGTAGAGTCTAAACCGGGGAAGTTTATGGTATGCCCTGCCCTCTGATGTGCCTCAAACTGTTACTTTGAAGGTATTTAGAGTGTTTGGTTAAAGAATACAAGTCTATCTTTCTCTTTAGTTTCACCCATTATTTTCTTAAATGCTTTCTTTGTATGAAAGTAATTCTAGGATTGCTGGATTGTTGTCTTAAAGGTTTGCTTATTAAATTCTGGCCAAAGAATTCTATGGTACACCATGTCCTTTGGTTTCTCTCAAACGATTACCTCAAAGGATTTTCTTGTTGAAGTAGAGTTAAAATATTCTTAACTGACTTTTAGTTTTTCTGTCTTCACAACTTATTGTCATTTCATATGCCATCTAATCTAAGAGATCCACTTGATATAGTTAGCTTTCCTTATGAAAACCCTTGCAGATTTGATGAAAAAATAAATAATTTTATGACTCCATAGCCCAATGGATTAATTTTTATCATGGTCTATATATTCAGCTGAAACACTCCCTTGATTAATCACACCATTTGATCTATCAACCTATTAATCAATCAATAAAAAAAAACAAGTCCTTAGAACTTCATAACTAGCCTAAGATCATAAAACAAAAGCATAAAGACATATCATTTACGAACACATACATAGAGAGATCCCTCTCTGAGTCCAGGAAGGCTAGGTCCTTGGACTCCAAAGTGGTTATGATGTGGTAACTTGCAGATTTTTTTCTTGCTAATCTTGCAAATCACAGGGAGCCAACATAATGGCGACCATACTGGGGAATACTGAGTAATAAAAAACAAAATATAAACTCAAAAAACTCATATAACCTCATTTTAAACTTATATGAATCAAGTGTTAGCCAAGAATGACACCTGGTTGCTGATGGTGGACAACAGCCAACCATAAAACAAGTAAAAATCCTCCACCTGGTGACTCCACTGGTTTTCCATAGATTCCCCCGGGAAAAATTATTTTATCAGCAAAATATCAATAGAACCCAGCCAAGAATACTTTGTGGATTAAGTATTTCTTTCACAGATTGGTTTGTACTTCAGGATTGTCATAAAATTTCAACCTTTTTTATTTTTGGGTCCATGTTCTGGCTTCTAGAAGAATCCATACTAGATCCCATCCTGACCCAAATCCTCCTGCAATAGTTGAAAATCCTGAAAGCATCCTTAGGAAGTATCCTAGACCTAAAAACCTAGCTATTAGCATACCAATCCACAAAGAAAGTTACCTACCTGAAAACCTTAAATACTTGCAGAATATCCTACCTAAATCACCCCTAGAACAAAGCTTGTCTAAGACTAGATCTAAAAATTGGGTGCTATAGGGTAAACTGCTTGGGTGGTTGGTTTTCGAATATCCCTCTCAGGGCTTTCCGGTGCCCAAGGCAGAGAGTAAGATTAGCTATGCTGTTCACAAAGATGGCATGAGCATGTTCATATTAACTTGAAATAACTTGATAGAATACGATATAGAATTACCTCTTTGACAATCTTGGAGTCCCTTGGAGAGCACTAGGCAGCGAAGCAAGAGTCCTTCTTCACCAGCTCCAAATCTTAGTCCTGCAATCAGTCAAAGCACCCGTGTAACTCCTAACATAACATATATTATATCAATCAAGCCAATATATAATGAACTTCTAAATTATACACATCTGAGCCATTCATATCATACTATGTAAATGTTCAAACAATAATGACAATCTTAAGCATTGAATGGACAAAACGAACACAGTTCTATTAATTTGAAAGAAGGAGGATTACAACCGTCGGTTGTACCAAGCCCTCCTCAGTCTCCCAATCTCTCTTATCTCTCAAGTGAAGAAGTCTAAGTCAAAAAGCTCTCTAGGAACCTCTTTGACTCTTGGCCTTCACTCTATTCTCTATTCCACAAGTATGCAAAACTTTTAGCAATCCTTCGACCTTCAATTAAGAGCCTTCAACTCCTTCTTATAGGAGAGGGAGAAAGCCATTGTTGCCTTTCTCTTTCCACTAGTTTGGAATGGAAAAAACTTAGATGTTTCCTTGATCTCTATGCTTTTGCCTCCTTTGGAGTTCAGTCTTCTTATGGCAATGACCAATAATGAACTGGTGTGTTGCAGTTTCTTTTATGAACTGATCCTCTTGTGAGGGAAAGTCAGAGATTCAAATCATTCTCCATGGGATTTTCCTGATTCAAACTTAAAACACGGGTAATGCTTCCCTCCAGTGTAAACAGTGCGTTGCCTTAGCCACTAACGTGGCCCATTCACTGATTAGTTGCGTTATAACGCTCTTGTGTTGTTATAGACCGGCGTTACCCTGGCAGAAATAGGTTTAATTTAGGTCTTTGTACTCCTTCCATATTTGTCTTCCCCTCTGAGCTGATGAGGAGGTATTTTGACCTGTAAAAGATGCCCCCTAAAGTGTGAGGTCAGAGACGAAGACGATGGCCGAAATACTTTACAATTTGTGTAGAGATAGAGAGATTGAAAGATTGAGGAAAACCTGAAACAACAACATACGTCAGAAAATATAGTATTTTCCTAGAGTCGGGAATTTCCCATGCTTAGTAGCTTAACCAACAGGATTTCTCTAGAATAGAGATATGAAGAATCTATCCACCGATAAGCACAATGTGGAAGTGTCTGTCATAATAGGATCAGGCTGAAGAAGCTGTCTCCATAAACAATATCGCAACTTGGGGAAGGAAACACAACTTTAATGATGTAGCCTTTGCCCCAAGGTCTTGACCGCCGATTCACTTAAACTGCATATTTCTCAACATGTGAATGAAGGAGTTGTCGTCGAACATGTGAGAAATCGTCTGATTACCAGTCAATAATGAAAACTGTTAATAGATGCGAAGGTGGCCACCGATAATGATGATGGTCCCTAAGATGCCTAGTATAATCTAGCGAGTGTGAATAAAAGGAGTTGAAGTCGAACACTCGTAGAATTATTCGACCATGAGCCAATGATGGAGACCCCTGATCAAACACAAGACTACCTGCCACTGATGTTTGCAAGTATCTGGGTACTGATGGGTTTCTGGATCAACTTCCTAGATAAGATGCTGAAGTTGATAGGAAGAGATCTGTTGAAGGGTAGGCACTGAGGCGTCCTACATCAGTCAACACGAAACGGAAACCAACTGATTTTGTTTATGATTGAGATAATGTAGAGTAAATGGGGACGTCAAACGACAAATAATTTCTGGCATAATGAGTGGTTTGGTTGATAATAGGAGCAATAGATAACGAGATCTGCTTGAACAATAGAAGGCACTCTAGCAGGGTGCTAGGCAGCTGAAGCTTGAATGAACACCAAAGAGTGTGTTAGGATTTTACCGGTGTAGGGACACTGGGAAATGAAGGCTAATACTCACAGATGGTAGGGTTCGGCTAACTGCAAAAGAGTTTTCTGGGAAGTGCCATGTTCAAGAATTTTGCTGCCAAATCGATCTTTTTTGAAAATATGATAGAGGTAGTATCCATTTTGTCCAAATTTTTCCCCGTCTGATTAAGTTTAACGAGTCCAGACGAGTAAACTCGGTGAATTTTTCATGTTTAGAGAGTCTGAAAAATGTCAGGAAAGACAACTCTGTGCTCTATCTGATTAGGTTTAACAAGTCCAGATGAGCAAACTCGGTGAATTTTTCATGTTTAGAGAGTCTGAAAAATGTCAGGAAAGACAACTCTGTGCCCCATTTGATTAGGTTTAATGAGTCCAGATGAGCAAACTCGGTGAATTTTTCATGTTTAGAGAGTCTGAAAAATGTCGTAAAAGACGACTCCATTGGGGTACCTTTGTCATGTCTTGATAACCGGGCACGGCAAAGGGGTAATAGTAAGCCCGAAACAGTTCATTTTCCATAAGTTAGTCCATCGAATCCGGAAAAGTGAGAAATCTATGTTCGATGGATGTCTACCTCATTTTGTTATGAGTACGAGGAGGCGAAGTAAACTCAATACTCTTTGTGAAATTTTAACGAGTCCAACAAAGAAAAACTCGGTACCTCCGTGAAATTTTAACGAGTCACGCGGAGAAAACTCGGTTACTTTTTCTGTTTAAAGAGCTTTGAAAAAGAGGAAAAGAATGGCTCCTTGTTCTCTGTTGAAGTAGTTTTAACGAGTCTGACAAAGGCGACTCGGGATTTTTTCAGTTTTATGAGCGAGAAAAAGATTCCTTAAAAGAAATCTCAGTGCTTCTCCATAGATTTAACGAGTCTAGAGAAGAGAACTCTAGGTTTTTCAGATTAACGAGCAAGAAAAGACCATACAAAAAGAACGCTTGATATCAACTTCGTGTAAGTTTAACGAGTCCGAAGGAGGAAACTTGAGGTTTTTCGGATTAACGAGCAAGAAAAATACCGTAAAAAGAATGCTCGATAAAACATGAGTATGTCTACTCATAAATCTCGATCCCTTATTAGAACATCAGTACCAAATCTCGAGAGTTGCGACACATGCGCAGCAAGAAATCACGACTTTGCCGACTAGCTTAAGAGATTCATGCCCCAGAATTTGCTATAAGAAGGTCGGAAGACTTTCATTTTCACTGTTTTGAGTGCTGTGAAGAAGCTCTGGGGTGGAAATGGGTGAAAACTTCAGCTGACGATTACGGTCGATCCGGGCAACAGTTTTCCTTTCTGTGAGATCCAGGTAAGAGATAGAACCTCCTGCTATCATTTAATTGTCTTTTTGTTAGTTTTTACTGGTTCAAATTTAGAAAATTTTGAGGCCCTAGAAAAATGTTTGCGCCTAACGCGGGGCAGGAGTGCAACAGCCGCATTAAGCGCACAACCCGTGAAGGGGTTCCGCGTTAGCACGCTCTGTTTTGTACTAGAGCCAGCGTTAGGCGCACCGTTTTTTCTAACAACTCAATTTTTTCCGTGTTGAAGTGGTCCTGGCAAGATTTGATCGGTTGAAAATGTTGCATTTGCAGGTGTTCAACTGTTAATCATGAGTATCTGGCGAGAGAGAGAACATGAGCGGGAAGAACGAGAGATGGTAACGGATGCGGCAAGCTTGGTGGCTCTCCGAAGGTGTGGATTGCTCAAGTATGCCCGTTTAGAACTGATGAGGGGTCAAGAGGACCTCCTGAGGTGGCTGATCCAACAGTGGGACGAATGGCATCATATCTTTCGGATTGGGGGCAATGAGCTTGCCATCGAAAAGGATGATGTGTACTTTTTGACCAATTTATCATGTCGTGGGGCGAGGCCCAATTTGATGGGGTCCAGAGCTGATCCCCGTTCCACTACTGATCTGATCTATGCGCACTGCATACGTGGCACCCAGGCTGTGAGTAACCGGATACCTATTGCACAGGTGACTCTGAGACCCCTGCGGTCTATACGATGGATGATTGTTTGCTTGGCAGGTGCCAAGAGTCAGCATGTGGCCACCAAGGCTCAGATGCTCCTAGCCTTGGATTGCATGTAGCCTCAGGTTTTCGACTGGTGTGACGGTGTGGTCCGAGCAGAGCTTACTGCATGCAAGACCCGTACTCAAAGAGAGTTTGGGTACGGTACAATGATTGTTTCTTTCATACTGGAGTGGATACCACTGATGAGGCCCATGATCCCTACAGCGCCATTGGGTCCACGCAAGCCGAGGCAGGCTCGGTGGGCCACTTTGCTTCCATGGACTAGAGAGGGTCCCGTCCGTCACTGTTTTGATGACGGGTTTTTTGATTAGCTAGACTCCCATATCATCATGATTGAGGATTATCCCTATGTAGGGATGAACTTCACAGGCAATCCGGAGTTAGTCTTGCCCCCTGGCACCCAGTGGGGGCCCGATGGTAAGAAAAATGATCAGTTTTTTTCAAAGAAGTTTTTGTGTTTTTAGTTTTTGAATGTTTATGTAAATTTTTTGTTGAAAAGGGTGAAAATTAAGTTTTGACATGAAGCTCTTGCTTGCTTGACGCGATGTGGCACCTGTCCGTCCAGTTGGGGCCCCTCGCTATGCACGGCGAGGATTGCAGCTGCCCGGGGCTAGCACACCAGTAGAGGATGCGGAAGCCGGCGACGACGATGATACCCAAATTTTACATGAACTCTCCAAGAACCTGGAGGGTCTGAGTATGGGTATACCACCGCTTCCTATGCAGGAGGTTCCAGTTCATCTGCAGCGGCATACTGTAGGTGTGTCGGAGAGATACCTAGTTCCTCTAAGGAGGATAGCTAGAGCAGTTGTATGCTATTATGAGCATCAGGCTTAGCTGGTGGAGTAGATGTATTAGTATTAGAGTGTGGCTTAGTGTAGCCAAATTTTTGTAAAACACCCCAAGTTTTGGAAGATTTTTCTTTTCGATGTTTACTATGTACTGGACATGACATATATATATATATATATATATATATATATATATATATATATATATATATATATATATATATATATATATATATATATATTTTTGGTGATTTGTGTTTTTAAATTTTTATGTATTTTTTGATGTGATAAAAATATATGTACTCATGAGTAAATATTTTACAATAAATGCGATAAATGCCAATCTAACACATAATTTGCCAAAGAATCAGCTAATGCATTAAATTCTCTAGGAACGTGTTCAAATGTGATTGTTTGAAATTGACGTTCTAAAAGTCGCACTCGTAAAAAATAATGCAGCAATACCGGGTGGCGGACACGGTAATAATTGTTTAACTGCATAATGATGAGTTGGGAATCTAACCTGACCACTAAATCGGAGATGTCACGAGATGCCGCTTCCGTGAGGAGTTGGATCACTGACATGTACTCAGCAACATTATTGGTGGCGTTACCCAGGAAGATTCCCCCAGAACCAAGAAGGTCTGACTCAGGAGTGTAGAGAACCCAAGCAGCTGAAGCAATGTGTCTAGTGTGACGACTAGCACCGTCCGCATATCCGACGTATGATAACGAGTGCGATGACATCTGTGTGAAAGAAAAATATTACATGAGAAAAACACCTTAAACCAAAAATAATCCAGAAGCATCAAAACAAATAGGCAAAACTTATATACATAAAATTACAAAGCATATGCCTAGTGCGAAACTAGGCAAAATACTTCTTTAGATAGAGCCCATTGCGGGGCTCCTCGAGCGGAATTCCATTATAGCCCTGGAGTTCGTAAGCTCCTTTCGAGAGGACCTTAGTGACGATGTAAGGACCGAGCCATAATGGTTGGAGTGTCCCTGCCCCCAAGAGGTCATGTTTTTTATCATAGAGTAGAACCAAATCGCCCTCTTGGAAAGAACGAGGCTTAACAGATTTGTCGTATTGAGCTTTAACTCGGCGCTTGTGAGCTTCGAGTGATAGTGTAGCATCTCGACGAGTTTCATCCAATTGATCGAGTGAAAGCAAGCGCTCTTCAGTGGCCGTGGTGCCGGGCAGGAGTTTGACGGCAAGTTTGAGTGATGGAATTTCACACTCGATTGGAAGCACTGCCTCCAGGCCGAAAGCAAGTTGGAATGGTGTGAAGCCTGTGGTAGTTTTGACTGACGTTCGGTATGCCCATAACGCAGAATACAACTTCCGATGCCAAGTGGTTTTATGGTTTCCGACCAATCGACGAATCATGGTTTTGAGGACGCCATTTACGGCTTCCACTTGACCATTAGCTTGAGGATAATAAGACGAAGATTGATCTTGAAGGAAACCTAACATGGATGTTAATTCGGTCATCATATGATTATGAAAGTGGGATCCGTGATCTGTGACAATTGATAGGGGTACGCTGAACCGACAGATTACCTGATTAAACAGGAAGAGAGTGGCGGTTTCGCCATCGGCCTTAAAAGTGGGAAGGGCTTCCGCCCATTTCGTAAAATAATCGACTGCAACCACGATGTAGTTGTGTCCATTTTCTGAAGCGGGATTGCAGGTGACGAAGTCAATTCCCCATTTAGCGAAAGGACCGACGGAGATAACCGGATGAAGGGGGGCAGGATGAGCGCGCATTTTCTTTGTGAAAATTTGACAGGGATGGCATTTCTAGATTGCTGCAATACAGTCTTTAAACAAAGTGGGCCAATAGTAACCCGCGCGCAATATTTTTTGGGCAGTAGCTATGCCTGAAAGATGACCACCGCATGCCCCTGCGTGACAGTCATTCAAAACGCATTCCGCCTCATCGAAAGTGAGACAACGTCGGAGAATAGTATCAACACCACGACGATATAGCGTATCGTTAAGCACGAGGTAGTGCTTTGCTTGGTGTCGGATACGACGACGGTCGTCGGACGTGAGAGTCAGGTGAAAGCGTTGGGTTTGTAGGTAGACTAGAATGTCTCCATACCATGGGTCCGAAGAATCGACCAAGTACACAGATTCATCAGGAAATGGATCGTGAGCTACTTCTGCTGGGCTGTTGATAGAGCATTATGATCCATTTGGAATATTTTCCTCCAATAATTTGTCTAGATAAGATATGTCGCATAGGGTTCTCCAAAGCAATGACCGTAGTTTGTCGCAGCAATATATAGTGTCGGAGTCGGGTGACGGCAAAAACTACCGCCAGAGAAAGTTTCTCCACATGCGAATAACGTAATTCAGGTCTGATTAGACCTTTGGATAAATAGTAAATCACATGTTCGCTGTCGTCATCGTGTACTTGAACCAAAACCATTCCAAGTGAGGATGGTGATGCTGCCAGATAGAGGAGAAAGTCGGGTGAGTAATCGGGGGCACTAAGGAGTGGAGCTGAAACAAGTGCATGTTTTAAAGCATCAAATGACCGTTGAGCTTGGTCATCCCACAAGTATAGTGTTCCTTTCTTCAATAATCGCCTAAATCCTTTCGTCATCTCAGCATAGTTAACGATGAAACGACGCAAAAATTTTGCCTTCCCTTGTAAACTTTGGAGTTGAAGGATGGATTGTAGTGCCGGAAAATCAACAATTGCCTTAACCTTATCGGGATCAACCCTAATCCCGTTATTGGAGACAATAAAGCCTAACAGTCGTCCGGACTCGACCATAAATACACATTTATGAGGATTCAAGCATATATTGTAGAACCTGCACCTAGCAAAAATTTCTCTTAAATGAGCCAAGTGGTCCCGTCGCTTCTTGGAATGGGCCGGAAGGTCATCCAAGTAAGCCTGTACAATATGCCGAATGTCATGAAAAGTGTAGTCCATAGCCCGCTGAAAAGTTTCTCCAGCATTCTTCAGACCGAATGGGAGTTTTCGATACACAAAAATGCCCCAAGGACAGATGAAAGCAGTTTTATGCTGGTCGTCTTTTTTGATTGCAATCTGGTTATAGCCCGAGAATCCATCCATGAATGAGAAAGATTCGCATCCAGCACAATCGTCGAGAATCTGGTCAATGAACGGCGTAGGATAATTGTCTTTGGGACAAGCGGCATTCAGATCGCGATAATCAATGCAAACACGAATAGTGCCTTGTTTTTTATCAACGGGAACCGGATTGGAAACCCATTCCGTTAAGGGAACATGGTAGATGAAGCCAGCGTTTAAAAGTTTTTCTACTTCAATCTTAATGGCGGCTGCTTTGCGCGGGTGGACAGGTTTGAGTCGTTGCCGGACTGGTTTAGCATTGTCATAAGTTTTGATTTCGTGCTCGACAATAGACGGATCTATGCCGGGAATTTCGTCATAAGACCAAGCAAAGACATCACAAAATTCTTTAAAAAGAGACGTGAAGGATGCAATTTCCTCAGGATTGCAGTCGGTTCCAATCTGAATATTTTCCACGATACCCATTTTGACTGAGATATCAATGAGCAGTGTCTTGGAAATATTACCCATGTTCCCCTCTGAATCGATAGTGTGAACAGTCGTATAAGAGGAGGGAACTATCTCAGGTTGGTCGAAAGACGGGATTTCAATTTTCATCGCGTCCGAGTCAATCATCGAAGCGCGGTGGTGAAACTCTCCCCAAGGTCGTTCTTCTAATGACATGATCTCTCGAATAGCTTCGTCTGTAGGCCAGACTTCATTGAGGAGATCCTTAGAGAGAACTGTGATGGGAGGGAGGTTTGTACCTGTGGTCGAAACCATATCAGTGGAGGGTTCAGATGCGGTTTGAATGGCTTGATAAGCCAACTCGGCCGGCGAAAGCGGCATCTGATCTCCATAGGAATCAATATCTGAAGGTGCCAGGATGATCCATGGGTCGATAGAGCCATCCGAAAAGGTGGATATCATTGCAACCATGTTTGGGATCTGTGGCGGCGGTAGAGGAAAACAACCCAGTAGGGAAGATGCCTTCAGAAGACCGGTACCGATACTGACGTAAGAGTCAGTGACACCTCCTATTAGGGGTACAGTGCTACTTGGTAAAGTGGCATAATCAGGGGTGCAGAAGGATAGCTGATCGACTGTGACTATTTTCCCATCCAATGGAAATAGGATGAGTCGGAAGACTGAAGACACGATGGCGGTCATAGCATAAGACCAACTGTGACCGAGCAATAGATTATAGTTGAGATGGCGCTCGACGACTTCAACGTCCACGTTTACCGTTTTCCCACCCAGAGTGACGGGAAAACTAGCAAGGTATCATTTTGGGAGGAAGGTATGGCCATCGAAAGCTTTGAGGGAATTTGATGGCGGGGTTAGAGTAGGAGAACCTAAATGGAGCCAGCAATCTTGTGACATAACGCAGGTCGAAGCAGCTTCGTCTATGACAGTACGATGGATTGGTCTCCCTTTCGATACTACTTGCACCTGGAATGCAAGTTGGTGTGAGAGGCGAGGTTTAGCCTTTTCCATATCAAAGATAGCTAGGATGGAGTCCTGGGGGTCTATTCCACCAATTGCCGAAAGCAAGGCTTTCCTTTGTGCTGGGCAGGTTTGTAAAACTTCGAGAGCAGACATGGCTGACGGTGCCTGCGCCAATCATCTACAATATTGTAGTTTTGGGCTGCACGTGCAGAGGTGTTATGAGTCGTGCGTCGAAGTGTCCCTTTGGGGGGACGAATTACTGGTTCAGCAATAGGCCGTTCGATATGTAAATCTTTGGGTGGCGGTGGATTCGAACTAGTTGCAGGTTCTTTAGCATCTATGGTAGGATTTCCATAAAGCTTGGCTCGAGTTTGAAGGTCCACACTCTCAATGCCATAAATGGCAGATGGTCCTTCGCTGGAAGGATATGAACCACCATTGCCCCGTTGATGGGGTTGTGGTGGATTGTCAACCATGTGTTGATGTTGCTGCTGTTGATTGGGGAAAGGATTGTGAAGAATGGCAGGTGTTCACCCAGAATCCTTGTTAGCAATAAAATCGGTGCATTCCTGCAGCCGAGGACATTTGTATGTCAAGTGGTCCTCTGTACAGATTTTGCAAGGAAATTTCATGGGTTTATCCTTCCCTTTGTCATTTTTGGCAGCATTTTTCTGATTAGTGTTATTCTGATTATCTGGCTGCTCTTCCGAAGAAGACATCTTCTTCTTGTTCTTCTTCTTTTTCCCGCTAGGTTTTTGTGAGGTTTGCACCGAGTTTACCTTAGCGAGAGGAAGAGGAGTCGTTTGGTGGGGGGCGGTGGCAGCCGAAGATGGCTGGGAGGTTTTCCCCCGAGACTGCTTTGTGGCCACACCGGATATTGTGCTAACGAGACCATCGGCATGTGCTTCGGTTTTCTGAGCGGCCGGAGGATTTGGGTTACCAGGGGCATGGGGGAGCAGATCGTAAAGCGTGCCGGATTGTGAATAGATTAAATCTAGGTGTTGGGCATGAAGAATACATTGATCTTCTGTCACCACACCAGAAAGGTGAATGTCTTTAGAGATATGGGGTAAAAGAGACTTGCAAAACCAATTGGCCAAGAGATGGTCCGATATTGGCGCTTTGACGAGCCTCCTCCTACATCTCCATTCATGAATATGATCGGAGATGTGGGTGGCGGTGTCTTGGCGCAGCGATGTTAACAATTTCGTTCCGGTTTCTACTCTAATTGGTAATTGGAAGTTCTTTAAGAACTTCGTCGCTAAAGCGCCAAAAGTATTGATGGTGGCGCGTGGCAATTCAATGTACCACTTGGCGGCATTGCCTGTAAGGGTGCGAGGAAATAGACGAAGCCGGACACTATCATCTACCATGGAATTGGATATGGACCATAAATGAAAGGTAGTGATGTGTGCGGCTGGGTCGTCCCCATGTTTCCCGTCGAACTTCGAGATGTTAGAAGGAATCTTATGCGGTACTGGAGGCCAAAGCGGGTTGTGGTTGATGGGGTCGTTCGTTAGTTTACGGATATCGGGTATGTCCAAAGCTGCCAAGAATGGAAATTGTGGATTTTCCCCCGAGTCTAACCAAGGTAGTATGGGCTGACTACTTAGACCATAGGGTCCCCCCATCAACGTGTTACCAGGAGGGTAAGTGGGACTTTGATAAAAACCTCCCATAGGTGGAGGAGTAGGAACATATGATTGCTATCCATAGGGCATAGTGTATTGCGGGGCAAACGGTTGGTTGCCCCCAGTATAAAAGTGCCCTCCCATTCCAGATGGAGGTTGGGGTTGGTTAGTCCAAATGGATGGAATAGAGTTTCCCAGAGGCATGCTACTACTTGCATAGTTTGGCAACGGTATATATCCTACACCTATGTTTGAACCACTTAAGGGGGTAGTATTTAAAATGGGTTGTCCCATTTGTCCTAAGGATTGCATAGGAAGTGAAATATTCCCTGCTACCTGAGTGCTGGTGACACTGCCCCCTGGCATAGAGGCCAAGGGGTTTGAACTCAGCAGAGCGTTCCAACCAAAAGGGTTGCTAAAAGGTACCGAAGTAGTCATACTCGTGGGAGGAGCTACCGTGGGTCCCAACGTGGTCACGGTAGAAGTAGATGCCGAAGGATTCGGTAAGCTACTAACAGTTGTGATGACCATAGGGTTGGGAATAGGTATATGTTGACTACTGGAGTTACCTAGTGATGGCATAGAACTAACCACCGATAGGGAGGATGGTGGCGAACCGGGGATGGTTTCCATTGGCATCGACACAGTGGATGCTGGTGGTGAAATGGATGTTGGTGCGGCCGAAGACATATCTTGGCGTGGTGGAATCTGGATTATCACAGGCCCCAACGGATCAGTGAGCGGAGGGTTGTAATGAGGTACAACCCCTTCAGTGAAAGGGTCCTCTGGAAATTCCGGATGATAAGGGTCTATGTGATAATCAAGATTAGTCAGAGGAGACTGCTCTTTCGTAGAAGGCCCGGGTTCACCAAGGTTCAGTTCTTCCTCAATAGTGAAAGGAGGTAGACCTTGCTGTCATCGAGACATACGGCGTGGGTCAGGGGACGCCATAGTGACAGGTTTAATTTTGACAAATTTTATTAAATTGTGATGTATTATAAAGTCTCAGTGACAGTAACCACACACCTAAAAAAGAAAAAAAAAAGAACTCTCTAAAATCAATCAGCAAGCAGCCAGAATAGGGTGCCCTGTCTGAGTACTACCATTCGCTGGTGATGAAATCCAGTATCACAATAGTATACAGAGAGGGTTAGTCGAAAGTACAGTTACAGTCACTCTAGAGCTTCGCCCAAACCTCAGACGATAGGTGTAAGCACTCTCGTGAAGACGAGTACCCTCCTAAAGACCGAAGACAGAGTGGGTCCGTCTGTTTCAGGTACCAGGACAGCCCGTCCCAATCACCTTGTATAAGTCCCTAAAAATTATGGCCGCTAAGGATACCTCAAATCACAGACATCATCAGGGGGGTCCACGGTCAAGGACAGTGTGTTATATAGGCAGAATACCTAGATCCCCGATCTAGTTTCGACATCCCCGAAGGGAACCCCAATATATAACACACCCACAGGATGCAGTCAAAGGCGGGCTACCTTCTTGTGCACCCAAGTGTTGTCTCGCGCTGAGCTCCGGTAAAGGAACGGTCCCGATAATATGAGTGCAGCAGGATTTCACTCGTTAATGACTCTAGTTTCAAGTTTTGAGATCTTGGGTAATTTTCTCACTGTTCCTACCCCAAGATCCTAGCCTGAACTACTGTTTGTGTGAGCTCAAAAAAGAGTTGATTGATTTTATTATCGCTTTATTCTTAGTGTACTTGATTATTAGTCTTGCGGAGGGGGAGTGGACGTATGAAATGTGATGAGACTCTGACTCAAGAAACCATGCAAAAAATTCTCTAGATATTCAATTCGATGAAGAGTATTTCTACAAGGAGAGGTTTCTTTTCAACATCCATGCACTAACATTCAAATAACGCAGTTCAGCTTTCAAGATTCAGACTTCTGTCTACCTTTTCTTAACAGTCTATGAACTGAAACTTTCAGAATAAACTCAACTAAATGCAGAAAAAAAAGAAAATTTTTTCTTCTTTAAAAAGTAAATGCTTTTAATCACTAACTTTTCAAACAAGAACAAACAAAAATTCCAGCTCAGTAGACAAGCACAGGGATTCAGTCGAGGAAAGATACTGATGACCAAAAACTCTGCAGCTAAAACACAGTCACAGTAGTGAACAACAAGGTTTTGGCTGAGTAACGCTCTGTCTGTGAGTGAATACAGCGTTATAACACACTGTATTTAAGCAAAGACAATGTTATAACGCGCTGGAGAACCTATAGAGGTAGCGTTAGCCAGGGTAAAGTACTTCATATGGCCAACAGAAATAGGATTGAACTCTGCGAGCGTTTGGTATGTCTATTGGGCATAAAAATGGTCGGAAGGATCAGTGAACAGAGGAGAGAAGAAAGACGGGAAGAAATAGTTCGGAAACTATGGGGGAAACTCCCCAGCGGAGTTGCCAATTCTGCTATAGGGTAAACTGCTTGGGTGGTTGGTTTTCGAATATCCCTCTCAGGGCTTTCCGGTGCCCGAGGCAGAGAGTAAGATTAGCTATGCTGTTCACAAAGATGGCATGAGCGTGTTCATATTAACTTGAAATAACTTGATAGAATACGATATAGAATTACCTCTTTGATAATCTTGGAGTCCCTTGGAGAGCACTAGGCAGCGAAGCAAGAGTCCTTCTTCACCAGCTCCAAATCTTAGTCCTGCAATCAGTCAAAGCACCTGTGTAACTTCTAACATAACATATATTCTATCAATCAAGCCAATATATAATGAAATTCTAAATTATACACATCTGAGCCATTCATATCATACTATGTAAATGTTCAAACAATAATGACAATATTAAGCATTGAATGGACAAAACGAACACAGTTCTATTAATTTGAAAGAAGGAGGATTACAACCGTCGGTTGTACCAAGCCCTCCTCAGTCTCCCAATCTCTCTTATCTCTCAAGTGAAGAAGTCTAAGTCAACAAGCTCTCTAGGAACCTCTTTGACTCTTGGCCTTCACACTATTCTCTATTCCACAAGTATGCAAAACCTTTAGCAATCTTTCGACCTTCAATTAAGAGCCTTCAGCTCCTTCTTATAGGAGAGGGAGAAAGCCATTGTTGCCTTTCTCTTTCCACTAGTTTGGAATGGAAAAAACTTAGATGTTTCCTTGATCTCTATGCTTTTTCCTCCTTTGGAGTCCAGTCTTCTTATGGCAATGACTAATAATGAACTGGTGTGTTGCAGTTTCTTTTATGAACTGATCCTCTTGTGAGGGAAAGTCGGAGATTCAAATCATTCTCCGCGGGATTTTCCCGATTCAAACTTAAAACATGGGTAACGCTTCCCTCCAGTGTAAACAGAGCGTTTCCTTAGCCACTAACGCGGCCCATTCACTGATTAGCTACATTATAACGCTCTTGTGTTGTTATAGATTGACGTTACCCTGGCAGAAATAGGTTTAATTTAGGTCTTTGTACTCCTTCCATATTTGTCTTCCCCTCTGAGCTGATGAGGAGGAATTTTGACCTGTAACATTGGGTATCCCAGATAGTTTTAGACCCATCCACCTTATAGCAGAATTATGTTGTGCTAACCTCATCCCTCACTGTTCACCTTCCTCCATTTAACCTTGTACCTCACTTTTTCAATCCTCCACTTGTTAACCCTCCATTCTTTCCCCAACCACAGATCATGGAAACATGGTATGCTCCCCTAGCTCTAGCATTGCCTTTAGTTGTTCTACCACAAGACTACCAGTCCAAGATTCCCTTATATGATGCTAGTAGTTCTACTACTACTCAACAACATGTGGACATAATGAATGAATACTTTGACAGACAAGAAATAGATGATCAAACTGTTAAACTCAGAATGTTGGCTCAAATATTAGGGGGAGATGTAAGAAAATGGTTTAAATGCTTAACCCCTAACTACATAAATGACCTCTCTGGTTTTCATCAATTATTCTTAAACAAATGGGAAGTCAAGAGGAACGCTCTCCAAATCTTATCAGAGTATGAAAACATTAAGAGAAATGTTAGAGAGGGTGTCCAAGATTACTGCACTAGGTTCAATAGTGTATATAATGCCCTCCCTGTACACATGAAACCTCCACAAGGTCTAGCTCTAATGAAATTCCCTAATGGATTTGAACCATAAATGGTTTATCAATTAAGAGGAAGAGAATCCCTCACATTATAATACATGCAAAGGGGAGCAGTAAGTGTAGAAGCCAATCTGATTGCTAAGAGATCTAGAATGAAAAATGAAAAGAAGGTTACATATAGGGAAGAATCTGCACCTTCATCATCTGACACTAATATTGATAACTTATTTAGAACCATGGAGAGAATGATGGAGAGAATAAACATGAATGAGAGAGCTTATCCTAGAGAAAACCAAAAATATCCTCAAAACAAAAATCAAAATAAGAACCAAAACTAGAACTTTAGAAGAAACCCCCCTCAAATAAGACAAAGAGGTCCTGATCAGCAAATCAGACCTCCTTTCCAAGAAAAATATGCTGATGAGGATGAGGGGGTAATTGAAGAAACATAGGAAAACCACATAAATTTAATGGGAGTGAATAATGAGGATACTGTTTTCCTCATTGAGGAAGAAAAAAGCATATTTGCACCAAATGAGGAAGAAAGCCTAGAATCTGAAGACTAAAAACAAGGCTTTTGAAAATGCCATCATGGAAGTACATAGACAGTATGACCTCAAGAGGAAGAAAAACCAAGATACTCCCAAAATAAAGACCTCTGAAAATTCTGCTAGGAAGAACCCTGAAAACATTCCTAAAAGACAGTAGAAAATATAAACACAGTGGCTGAAAGTTCTGATAGGAATAAAAAAAAACAACCAACCTAATCCCAAACATAGTGGTGACCAAAGCAACACTAGCAACACATCTAGTTCCCCTAATAAAATCATATTAATTGAGTTTCCTAATAATCCTAATAAAAACCAACAAGCTGAAGTTGCTGTGAAAACAATGCCTGAAAAATCTGATTTGAACATTTCAAAAAATCAGACACCTTTCAGTATAGAGAATTAAATTACCAAGATTAAAATCTCTATTCCTCTTATTGAATTAGTCACTCAAGGTGTATGTAGATCCCAACTTTTGAAACTTTAAACATAGGAGAAAATGCTGATTCTGTAAATTTAAATGATGACAAACTTGAACTTCTGTTTGGACCTGAAGTAGAAGGTAACTTTCAAGAGGGAGGTGTTCCTCCATTTTATGTCAGTTTAAAAATCCATGATAAAGTTCTCCATAATGCCATGTTAGACTCTGGAGCTTCACACAACCTCATGCCAAAAGTAGTAGTGGAAAGATTAGGCCTTGAGATAACTAGACCATACAAAGATTTATACTCTTTTGATTCCAGTAGAGTTAAATTTCTGGGCCTAATCAAAGATCTATGTGTTAATCTAGCAAAAATACCAGTCAAGAGCCTAGTAATGGATATTGTAGTAGCTGATATTCCTCCTAAATATGGCATGCTCCTTTCAAGGTCATGGGGTGCTAAACTCCAAGGCACCCTCCAAATGGACATGACCTGTGCTACCATACTTGTCTATAGTCAACCAAGAAGAATGTATAGGTAAAATCACATGAAATACATGGTTAGCAGTCAGGAAAAGCCAGATAAATCCCCTCTTTATTCTATTCACATAGACCTTGATTCGTTTATCCTTTACAATGATGAAAATGCTAATGAACAAGTAGCAGAAAATGAGAAAACAATAATAGAAAAAAAGGAGCAGTCAAAACACTTGGCCCAAATAGAAAATAAAAAACATAATGTAGACCATAAAATACAAACAATGAAAAACATAGTGAAGACCCTAAAGAACATCATAGTAAACAACACAATGGCAGCCACAATGATCCTAATGACAAATATGAAATTGAATCTCTTTGGAGTATGAGATTTGATGGTTCTTGTGGCAAAACTAGTTCAGGAGCAGGTATATGGGTGCATAACACGGAGAACAATCATGCAGAAGGTCACTCATACAAGCTAAACTTTCAATGCACAAATAACATAGCTGAATATGAAGCACTCCTCCTAGGATTGAAATTATTGGAGAAATTAGGAGCTAAGAGGATAACTGTCCATGGAGATTCAGAGCTAGTTATTAGAGAAGACTGCTATGTTGAGGAACGATCTTACAAAGAAGAATCTCTTGATAATGTTGATATGAATCTGTTAGACAAAGAGGAAATACGTAAAATAGAGTTGTGCACTAATTAAGAAAAATAAGACTTTTAAGTGCCGCAGTCCAATAATGATAACTTTCCAAAGGGGCTATTTCCTCTAGAAGAACTGTTTGATTTTAATGATGTTGCTAGGAAGCCAAAAATGGAAACCACTGAAACTGAAATAGAAGAATGCAATATAGGCAGTGAACAAGAACCTAAAATGATAAAACTGTCCAAAACATTTCCTTCTTATATAAAACAAAAATACATTGAGCTGTTCATAGAATTTACTGATGTATTTTCTTGGAGTTATGAATATTTAAAGTCACATGACACTAAGATAATCCAGCATAAGATCCCTCTCAAGGAAAACCAGAAGCCTTTTAAACATAAATTGTGCAGAATAAACCCTGTGCAGCTACCCTTGGCTGAGAAATAAATTAAGAAGATGTATGATGCTAGAATAATAGTCCCTATGAGATACTCAGAATGGGTTTCAAATCTTGTACGAGTGAGGAAGAAAACAAGAGAAATTAGGCTATGCATAGACTTTAGAAATTTAAACAAAGCCTCTTTAAAAGACAACTACCCTTTACAAAAAATGGATCACATCTTACAAAGGGTAGTAGGTTCTAAAAGAATATCTTTGCTAGATGGATTTTTAGGATACAATCAGGTGCTGGTACACCCAGATGATCAACATAAGAAAACTTTCACTACAGCCTAGGGTACCTTCATGTATGTTAAAATTCCTTTTGGGTTGATGAATGATGGCGCCACTTTTCAAAGAGCCATGGATATTGCTTTCTCAGAAGAGATAGGTTACTTCATTGTGATTTACCTTAATGACATAACAATCTACTCAAAAACTGATGAAGAAAACTTAGTTCACTTAAGAAAAGTCTTTGAAAAATATAGAAAATATGGGTTGTATTTGAATCCAAAGAAAACTCTGTTTGGCCTTCAAGAAGGAAAACTTTTAGGCCACATAATATCTGAAGAAGGGATCAAGATTGACCCAAAAAGGATTGAAGGAATATTGCAAATCAATCATCCTAGAAATATCAAAGAGCTGCAATCTTTCGTTGGAAAGATAAATTTATTACGAAGGTTTATACCAAACCTTGCAGAACTCCTAAGAAACATCACAAACATGCTGAAAAGAGAAATATGAGTCAAATTAACCATAGAAGAAAAGCAATCCTTTGAGCTGGTAAAACAAGCACTTACCCAAACACCAGTTCTAAATAGCCCTAATTTTACCCAAGATTTATTAATTTTTTTCTTTGCATCAGAACATACAGTTGCTGCTGTCCTATTGCAAAAAAATATAAAAGGACAGGAACAACCTATTGCATTTTTCAGCAAGGCATTAAGAGATGCACCTCTGAAATACAACATAATGGAGAAACAAGCTTTTGTCTTAATCAAGGCATTGAAATATTTCAAAGTTTACATTTTGCACTCACACATCATTGCATTTGTGCCTCACACAGTGGTAAAAGACATCTTAACACAAGATCCTGATGGAAAAAGAGGTAAGTGGATTGCTGTTATATTAGAATATGATTTAGAAATCAAGCCCACTAAACTAATCAAAGGACAAGGACTAGATAAACTCATGGCTGAAACAAACTTTCAAGCACTGGACATAAACATGATTAATGCATTAGATGAACAAGAGGAGTTGGAAACTCCATTTATTGAAGAATCATTTCTGAATTCATCTTGGTATGTTGATACTTTATATGTGGTCCTTAATCTAAATGTTCCTCATGGTTTTTCCAGAACAAAGGCTATATTCTTGAAATTAAAGGCTGTAAATTTCTGCATTTTAGATAAAGCGTTATATTGGAAAAATGCTAGTGGTATATTGCTTAAATGTTTGCCTGAGGATGATGCAGATAAGATCAAGCATGAGTTTCATGAAGGAGAATGTGGAGGCCACCTCTATTGGAAAACCACTGTCAAAAAAATCCTTAGAGCTGGTTACTATTGGCCCACCCTCTTTCAAGATATCCATAAAATGGTAATTTCCTGCCATAAATGCCAAATCTTTGAAGGCCAGAGAAAACTGTTGCCATTACCTTTGCATCCTATTTCTGTTGAAGCTCCTTTTCAACAATATGGCCTTGATTTCATTGGAGAAATCCATCCTACTTCCTCTGCCCAACATAAATGGATCCTCACTACAACTGACTACTTTACAAAATGGATAGAGGTCGTCCGTTATAGAACTGCCATAGACTCAGTAATCATCAAATTCCTTGAAAACTACATTTTGTCTAGATTTGGCTGTCCTGGAAATATTATCACCGACAATGCTGCTGCTTTTAGATCCAAGAAAATGGTGAATTTTTACCACAAATGTTAGATTACATTGGGACATTCAACAAATTATTACCCTCAAGGTAATGGGTTGGCTGAATCCTCAAACAAAAGTTTGGTGAACATCATCAAAAAGTTGCCGGAGGAGAAAAAGGAATCATGGCAGTGCAAACTAGTACATGCACTATGGGTAGACAAATTAACAAATAAAAAATCAATTGGAATGTATCCCTATCAGCTGGTGTATGGAGCGGATGCAGTTTTCCCAACAAGTTTGGGAGTGCCAGTAATGAAGCTCATCCAAGAAGCACAATTTGAAGAAAATTATATGCAAAGAAGAATAAATCAGACTGTTCAGCTGCAACAAACCAGAGAAGAAGTATACAATAGAACACAACAAGTACATGAAAACATCAAGAAGTTGTTTGATAAAAGAACCAAGGCAAATGATTTCAACATTGGTGACAAAGTTCTGAAGTGGGACTCAAGAAGAGAAGACAAGGGCAAGCATGGAAAATTTGAAAATCTATGGAAAGGTCCATACATCATCCATTATGCAAGAGGTAACAATGCGTTTTTCCTACAAGAAATGGATGGAACATAATTATTCAGAGGTCCTGTAAATGGCAGGATGTTCAAGCATTATTTTTGTTAAAAAGATCAATTTAAAGCTTTATTCATTGTATATAATGATGTTTGAATAAAAAATCAGAAAAATAAACATAAAAACAAAGAAAAGAAAAAAAGAGGGCAGATGAAAAGAAAAGCTAAAGCCCCATACCAAAAGAGAATGTTTCTGGAAGTGTGCAAGTCCAAATGGCACTAATTTTGAAGAGGAAGTCTTGTTCAGTCATACAGCCTAATCATGATTGAAAAAGTTTTAAATTTTTGCTGATAATTTAGTAAATGAAGATTTTCCAAACTGTTTAAACTTGGCTTATCAGTAGATTGATAGGAAAAGACATTGGTTCCAAAATGCAGATCTGAACCAAAAGAGAAAGAGAGGGATGAATGAAAAATTTCAGATTATAGCCCTCAGTTTTTACTTTTACCTTTTGCAAAAATAAATTATGTGTGCAACTTGTCCAAAATGCCACAACTCATGACAAATCAAACTGCTTAATATTGATTTAGTCATGTTTTCAATTTCATATTGATAGATTAGAGAATAAAAATCTGTCAAACTGTTTAATCTTGACAGAAATTAGATTAGGTAGAGAATAAAAGAGCTCATTAGTCTAATCTAAGCCTTTGGATGATAAAAGTGTAGAAATAGATAGTTTCATGTTTTCAAAAGAAAAATGATGTTAAGGGTTTGCCAATATAAATGCACCCAAATGAAGAAAAAATGCTAGGAAAGTATGATGGGTAGGTAGAGTTGAGTTGAAGAAATCATGTTTTTCAGATTTTAGAGATCACAACTTCAAAGAATAGCAGTAAATTAGTAATTGAAGAAAGAGAAATCTGCCAAGTGAAAACAAGGCACTGGTCTACAAATTCTAGAGATCTGAACTCTGAGGTTCTTGACACCTCCTAAAGGAGCTGCCCTCCCCATCTGGAGCCACTGTTATCCTCCTGTATTCTACAGATTCACTAGGTGACTATGGATTTATTACAAGCAACTGAAGATAATATTCCTTGACTATCAACTGTCTTTATAAATCTCGCTACCTTCATTATATTCATAAAACCATTTTCACTGTCTCTCAGTATGCCTTCTCAAAATCACCCTGCAGCTCTTAAAAGAAATAATTTTGGGCTTATTTATGTCATCCTGGCCCTTCTTACCTGTCACCAGTTTCATTTCCTCATCTTCCCCCACTTATCACCCACTTTCATCTCCAAAAAACCTCATTAACCCCCTCACTTCACTAAATTTCCCTTGTTTCATTAAAACAATGTAAAAGTTCCTTTTTACATTGTTTTAAACATAATTTTAGACCTTTCAGGACCTTTGATTTAAATTAAACTCTATTTATTTTAATAAAAACCAGACCCCTTTAATGTTTTTACCCCGCCCCTTTGTAAATATTAAAGCCCACCACTTTAATAATTTTAAACCCTCCCAGCCTTTGCTAAAACCCTCATATAACCCTCGCCCTTTACCTTATAAATAAAGCGTTTTTCGCTAATTTTTATTTTAACCTGCACCTCGCGCCCCATTTAAACCCCGCCACCTGTCCACCCGGACCCCACATGTTTCGACCCTCCCGTCCCTCCAAACTCCCGACCGCCGTTGATCTTCATCCACCAGATCCAACGACCTGCAACCCGTATCGCAAGTTTATATGCAAGGAGGTTAAAAAAACCCCGATCGCGCGAAATAACGAAATAGGTGGTCTCTCTCCACCATGATCCGAGCGATGAATGGAATCGCACCCGATTTCCCAAACCCACTTACCACCCCTTGCTCCATGCGAAAACCACCTTCCCCGCTTACGAAAACCGCTTTTCCTCCTCCCGCTAAATCAATATCGCCTCATCCAAATTCAAAGGTTCTGAAGCCCTGTGGCTTTGGAACGAAGCCCCGATCCACGATTCACCGCCTATACAATGCTCCAAAGCTCAAAAAAACCCGAATAAACGCAGAAAAGCCCTTCCACGCAGGTTTTAAATTAACAGTTTGTTTTTGTGCAGTTATAATGGCAGGAATGCAAGAAATGCATTCCAAAGTATGAAATTGTTTAAATTAAGTGATCTGGGTGACGATCCAGAGGAAATAATTTAATTTTAAAGACCAGAGGTGAAATATCAAGCATAATCACCAATAAATCATGATTATTGGTGGTTATTAAAGCCCTCCGACATTATAAAATGCATCCCTGCACAATAAACATAGACAAAGACACAGTAAGAAGGATGAAGACATTCAAAATACTATGACAGTGAAGATCAATGGATTAAAGGTTAAATCAAAGATTGAAAAGGTTAATCAGAGGTAAAAGCACAAACTCAGAAAGATCAAAGTCAAATTAAAATAAAAATTAAAAATATTAGTCACTAAACATAGATAAAGGCTGAATTAAAGGAAAAGACAGAGAGGCAGAGATACAACAAAAAGTGAGGCAAAATCAAGTTTAAAAGGCCTAAAACAGAGTTTAAAGGCTAAAACAAAGGTAGATCAAGCACAAAAGTAGATTTGAATGACTCAACCCAAGTCATTTGCTTCTTCAGAAACACATTTGGACACCTACATCATGTTTTCTTTCAATAAAGACATCAACAGTTATTAAGACAGTCAGATATATTTCTCATCTACCCAACAATTATTGAAAAAGTTATTGAGAAAGTCTTAAAGTCAAATATTTCCAAAAATTTAGCTCAAAAGTTAAGTTAGGAATTATTGTTACAGTGAATCACTCTCAGATATTTTTACTTGAGCCTTGCATGGTCTCAAAGGTTAAAAATGCATTAACTTTGTAATAAATAGACATCTGAAACCCTAGGTTAGGAGCACCTCCTCATTTTGTAGATAAATACTGCGTGTATTATTCATTTTTAGTGTTGGTTGGTTAGTTGGTGGACTGGTTGGCTGCTTGATTAGTTGATGACTTCTAGGCTGGATTTGAGAAAGCTCTGAGTTGCAAAGATCTATTGTACTGGAGTAATGTAACTATTTTGAACATCAGTAATACAAGCATGTTCACAGGATTCTTGAGCTATGTTAATGGTGAAGTTTTCCTTCTTTGTCAATGTTTTCCTTCTGTTTTCCATTCTGTCCATTATTTCTCTGATAAAAGAACATAAATTTTAGATTAGGATATGTTGTCTTGGAACCCTATTTCTGTCTGTATTCTTTATCTCAATTTTTTTGTTAGTCATCAGTATTTTTCACTTGTTGGTGATGACTAGTTGTAACAGTCAAGTTTTCTAGCAGCTGATCTAAAAAGTTGTCAAATTTGCCAGCTGGAAAACACCCATAAACTTGTTTTCCCTCTTGCCTTTCAGTCTGCCCATGACGAGATGAAACCTCATTATCAAGCCCTATCTAGCCTCAGCCATACTAGCTTGCCCATCAACTCCAAAGAAAACAATCCAAATCTGTCCAAAGAAGTCTCCCCTAAGTTAGGTAGTGGCGCTTTAGAAATTTCTCCCTTGGAAAACCATCCTAAAGCCAAAGAACCTCTATTTGCTGCAGACCAGTCATAACAGACCTTCCCATTCTGAAAATAAATTTGGTTACAACCCTAGGTCGCGCCACTCATAAACCCTCAAGTCTCAGCAATACTTGTACCATAGGTCAAACTGATTTTAGGTGGTTTTATAGTGTTTTAATAGATCTTTCAAGAACAGAAGTATACCAGAATTACCAGGAGACAATATCTGGTTCCACATGAGAAGACAACTGCTTCTCAATGTGATTTTGAAGCCTGGGATGCAGCTACAGAGCAGAGAGTTGTTTCATTAAGCTCCTGCGATCACATTTAAAGGTTAGTAAATTATGAATGACAAGAAGCGCTTTGCAAATACTAACCAAACTGCTTATGATGCCTAAAGAAGCACATAGACATTTGAGAAGCAGAATTACATGTCACAAAGAAGTGCTCATCTTAAATATTATCAATTTTTCATTCTTCATTGGCTCAAGCATGAAAAGATAGTGAAAGGAAAAATAACACTGTTAAACGCTGATGAGATGGCATGACTGAAAAAACCTCCTTCATCTATAAGCAGAGGGTTTAAATAATGAGAGTGCCTCCTTCATCTATAAGCAGAGGGCCAAGGGTAAAGTTTTATTTTTAGAATAAAAATGACTGTAAGGAAATTTTTTTGGATACAGAGAGACAACAACTAAGGGTTTCTGAATAAAAATGATGTTTAAGGTAGAGGCCAAGAAGTGGTGCTTTTCAAATATTGTTTGCATAAGCTCCATTTTTATTGAGTTACAATATGAAGCTAATGAGTTGATCATCGGTGGAGAAATATTATTGAGCAGATGGCCAAAGGAATCCAACAGTCTTAGTCTCTAACTAGCTTCTGCCATCATGAATAAAGGAAACCACTATCAGTATGTTCATAAAACATTCTTATTTGGTTGAGACAGAGGTTGAAAAGAAACCAAGCATTTGTCAAAATAGGCCTCCTTCATCTATAAGCAGAGGGCTAGAGCAGTGATTGATTTTAGGGTTTCACTGATTAAGAGACAAATGGTATGAGAAATAGAAGATAATTGAAGGCTTTTGAACAGAGCAATCATGTCAAAAACAAAGGAAAAGCATGAGTACTATAACTATCAAAGAAGTTGGCTTATCTCCCATCAGAGTTTGCTTTCAAAGACAGTCTGGAGCCAAGAAATGTACAAACTTTGCTGAGGGGTGTAAATTCCTTAAAAATTGCAAAGACCCATCTCCTTGATAAACAAGATCGACATTTAACCTCTGTTCCTTTAAACAAGCAGAAGTGAAAAGAAGTTGAAATCAGCTTGGTTGGACACAGGCCAAAGAATGATAATTGTTTTTCAAAAAGCTCTGTTCTTTCTGTTCATGAAAAATTTCTTTCAAAAAACTCATCATAAAAGACAGAGGCAATTTGAGTTTAGTTTTCCCAAGGGGCAGTGAAACTGAACACATAGGTTCATAAATATGCAAGAAATATTATGACATGTTTTTCAGGTTCTAGAACAACATTCAAAGCCAATATATGCATTCCACTGTTACAAAAGAAGGCAATTTCCTTATGAAAATAGGTCAAAGGTACCTTGCTATTGCATTTTGAGTAGAGAAGAATTTTTTGGAAGAAGTGCCCTCTTGATGGACAGATGATAGTAAAGCTCAGGTGAGTACAACTGATTTTCACCTCACAATCAAAGAAAAGGTCATTTGGAGAATACATATACAGTCCCTATGTGGATTTGAGCCAGGTTCCCTCTAACAAGCAGATACAATCATAAGGAGCAGAAGCTGTCAATTATGTTTTAAAGAGATAAGCCATCTCCTTGCAAAATGGCAAAAGATGCTTCACCACTCATTGGTATGTTTTGAGTGGATTTCCCATTTTGAAGATGTCATTAAAGGGTCAGCAGTGGTAGAGTTTCCTTTTTTAATAATAAAGCACAGTGAAAAGAGTTTGACCCTTGAATGATTTTATTACAAGAGGAAAGAGTTATATCTACCAAAACTGGCCAGATAGCATGCGCAACCTTTTTGCCAAAATTATTTAAATTATGGGCCCCTTATAGCATGTTCAAAATCACTGTGGTTTTGTTTTCAAATAAACAAAGGCAGTGGTTTTAAATAAAGAAGCCTTCAAAACCCTCACAAATCAAACTCAAGGGTAGTTGGATTTTTGCGTTCAAAAGAGAATAAGGAGACCGTTGCAAGCCATTTGACATTCTCAAAACACAAGCAACGCTCCCCTTTTTTCTGTTCACGAGACCAAAGAAGAAGTTTTCGGGCAATTCAAAGAATTTTCGGGCTCGGAGACTGCGCGGTGCGCCTGTAGAAATGCGCGGCGCGTTCAGGCGGAATTTTACCAAAGGGTTACACTGTTGCGTGGTGCGCCTGTAGGCGCTAGTCACGACTGCCCGTCAATGACTTGGCAACCTTTCTATTGTGCGGAGTTTTCCCTGTTGAACGTGCCACACATGTTTTTAAATGCTCAAATCACCTCAAACGAATTTTGAAGCTGCTCAAATCCTCAAGCAAAGCCCACCATCGATCTTCAAGGTATTTTGTTGCCTCCTTGCTCATTCCAAAACTGTTAAGTAGTGGCAAAAAATGAATCTCATGGTGTAAATCAAGGTGATGTGTTAAATGTGTTGAAGAAGTTTGTCACGGGGGGAGGTTAGTGGAATGATTCATTAGTTTCAAAGAGCCTAGAGCTGCCCTCAAATATTGAGATAAAACCATAACCTCTGTCAACAAATATAGTGGTGAAAACAGTGGTAAGGAGGGTTGAATTTTTGTTGAAAATCTGAAAATTGTTGTGGCTGCCATTACCCAAGATTGACATAATAGAAGCGGTGTGTGTGTATTGGTGTCTAAAGGCCTAAACACTGCCCTTAGAATAGTGCTAAAACATAAACCTTCAAGTCAGAATATACATAGTAGTGAAGGTTTTGTCAAATTGTGAAGGTGACCTTACTATGATAAAACAAAGCTGAAATCTTTGTCAGCAAAATGTATTGGTGAAAACGATTGTTAAAAGGTGGAGGCAGTGTTTAAAGGGAGAAACACAGTGTCTGAAAAGTAAAACAGTGGGCCTAATTTCAACAACAGTGATCATTGTATGAGTGCTTTGTCATTTCAAAAGTCCATCTCGGTGTGGTAAAAAGCAAAAAAATCAGTGCTGCCATCTTTGTCCATGAAACAGGTTTTAATGAGTTAAGCTATTAAATCAAGTTTGGAGGTGTTCTTGTTTACATGTGTATGAGAAACAATGAAGACAAGGAAGGTGTTCTTGATTAGGAGGAGTTTTTTGCCTTTGTCTAAATACAAGGCTGTCTTGTTTTTATCAAAGCACAAAGAGCTTTGTGACCTTACCCAAACACATTGATCATTTGACTGTGTGTACCTTTTATTTCACTGTGTGCATATTATTATAACTTACTTGTTGATTGGCATACAAAAGGGGAAAAGCAGTGTTTTGGAAGGAGCAGAGACCTGATATCACAGAAAAATTTCACACAGCATTTGAGGCAGATTTGCCTTGATCAAACAGTGATTGACAAAGAAGACAAAGTTGTGTTTGAGAGAACATTTCAAAAAACCATTTGAGGAAGTTTGGTTTTGCAGAGAGCATCCAGAACAAGATGCCTTCCAGGCAGGATAGTAGGAGTGGATTGCATAAGATATTTGAGCCTATTTCCACTGAAGAAGTGAATGCCCACCCATCAGTTTTATTCAATTTCCATGAGGTTGAGTGTTTAGATTTTTGTCAAAGAGTGCAAGAGGTGAAGAGTTTTTCTCCTTTGACACACCTTTTCACTTTGAGGTTTCAAGACAAGCATTTCCAGTTGGTAGGCCTTGACTTCAAATTCTCTCCAAGGTCCATCTCCAAGGCCACTAAAATCCCCTATATTGGGGAAAAGTGGTTTAAACAAAGCCATTTGGACTCAGAAGATTAAAAGCCCTTTCTAAAGCCTAAGCACAAAGATTCATGTCCTTCTATTTTCCCTTTCTCATATCTTTTAGCCAGCTACGGCCCCCTCATGAAGATCATCATGAAATACTTCATTAGTGAGGGAAGATTTTCCCGAATTTATGCATATCACATTCGACTGCTCATGCATTTCACTAGGTGAAAATTGCTAAATATTCCTTTCTTCTTACACAAGAGCATTGAGAAGATGGCCTCCACTGTTCAGAAGAAGCCTCCTTCACAGCAAGTAGCCTGTCTCTTCCATCACTCTCTCATAAAAATCATCATTCTTCATCAGCTTGAAAAGAGAGAGGTATCTTGGGATACTTTCATCACCCATCCAGATTTCTCCACTATCCCTCCAGTGCACACATCCCCTACACCTCCTACTCATCATCCTTCACATTCCTCTAGCAGACCCATTCCTAAAAACTCAAGTTTACCACAAAGCAAGCAGAAGAGCCTGAAGAGGGAGAAGAGCATGACCATGATGATGAGGAAGATGATGAAGGGCAACAACATGAAGAAAAGCAACACGGTGAGGGTGGGCAGACTTTTGATGACACACAATAGACTAATGATGAGGGTGAGCAGCCTTATGATGACACACATCAACCAAAAGAGACTGAACAACAACATCATAGTGAGGAGGAATAGGAGCAACATGAAGATGTTGAACAAGGGTATGAAAGTGATGACCAGGGGCAGTCAAAAGATGACACACAATAGCTACAGCAACATGAGAAGAGGTAGCCTCAGGGTGAAGAACGGAAACCTCTTCAAGAGGAACAACAGACTCAAGAATAAAAGGGGTAGCAGGATAAAAAGTTTCAAAGAAGTGAGGAGGATAGCCCTCAAATGGAGGTGCAAAAAGACAACCTAGGCATCCTTGAAGAGAGCCAAGACATTGGAAAAAATGAAGGGAAAAGTGACAAGGGTAAAGAGCCCATGGAGCATGTGCTAGCTGCCTCTTCGAGGCAAGGGGCCGTGCTCTCTTCTCCGAAAGTGGCCAAGCCCCGGATAGCAAAGAAAATAGTGCCTAGAGTTGTGACTCCAAATGTGACAAGGGCCCTCTGAAGTAAGGGAAAATTGCCAAAGAAGCCCATGGTCAAATTTCCTAAGAGGAAGAGTACTAGAAGAGCCACCCAAGGCAAAGGGAAGGGCAAGGGAGAAAGCAATCATGAACCGGAAAAAGAATTCGACATCATCCAAATCCAAAGCGATGATAGTGATAATGAAGCCCGGATCCTAAAAAATCTCTTGATCCATAGGGAAAGCCAAATTGATTCCTTGAAGGATGATCTTCATAGAGCTAAAAATTTCAATCAATTTTTGCAAATCCAAAATAAGCAAATGAGTGTCCATATGGCTGTTTATGAGACATGGGCGATCAAATACAAGAAGGAGGCCTCCAAAGCCCAGGTGAGGTTGGAAGAACTCATGGGTGAGTTCGATGAAAGTGAAGGTGAAGATCAACCTAGACGAAAGAGGCCAAGAACCATGGGGCTAAAAAAGGCCCTTGAGAAGCAAAAAGAAGAGGAAAATGCCCTTCTCCAATCTACCCCTCTCACTGCATTGTTTGAACAAGAGATAGAGAACAATAGGGAGGCATGGCTTGAGAGAGTTAATGAACACTTGGAGAATAAATTGGAGAAGGAAAACAGGGACTTGGACCTTCAAAGGAGAATGACGGGGCATTATAAAAAGCTAAATCAGTTTTCCCGACGGAAGTTGAAGGTTGCTCAAGAAAAACTCAAGGGGGCCAAAGGGAAGCGCCCGACACAAAAATTGAGGAAATACACCTCAAGAATTCAAATATTGGCCTCTTCTTCTCAACATGTTGTTGAAAACCCTTGAGGGTCATGCTCACCAATTTTGGGCGAAATTCGACATATTTTGGTTTTTTGTCATTTTTGGGTTTTTGGCCAAAAACCATGGGCATTTCCATTTCAGTTTGGGGAATCATCAAAGGATGAGAATGGTGTCACTGGATGCCATATTTTCAGGGGCACATACTCAGCGATTTTTAGGACATTTTAAGATCATTTTCTCCCCCAAATTGGCGAGAAATGCTCGCTTTTTCTACACTCTGCCTAGTTTATCAGCAAGGTTTAATTTTTGATTTTTTACACACAGGCCTGTTTTTGGAGAACTTCCAATGGTCAGTTGGGAGAAAAATAAACATTTTCAGAAATTAGACACTCATAGCTTTCCAACGAGCTATTGTGAGCCTCATTTTAACATTGGGAAGGCTTCCAAAAGTTGCCAGCAAGTCAGGGGACCTTTTGCTGATGTATTTTTTGAGTATTTTTGTAAAAATTGAACTTTTCAAAACTACTTTTTCCTCATGTGCGTTTAGCTATTTTTGTACATGAGAAGTTATGAAAAGTCAATTTATTTCCCTCTTTTAGCATTTTTTAGATATTTTATGAGATATTTTGTGCCTTGGGCTTTGCAAAGCCTCAAGGTCAAAATAAGATATTTTGGATAGGCCAATGAGATTGCAAGTTGAACTAAGAGGTTTTCCTCAGTTTGGCCTATATATTCCAAAGGCTTTCATTGTAAAAAAAGGCTGAACTTGATGAATAGAAGCAATATATGGTCGTATAATATTTGGAAGAAATACTTGTCTCATGCTTTTGGATAGTCTCTTGGATGTTCTTGGATGATGAAAGAGGATTGTTGTTGGATTCCATGACTTGGTATAATGGTATAGTGTCTTTCTCTTTGTTTTGTTTCCTAGTTTTCATTCACAAATCCATGTTTCTTGCTTGCTATAGGACAGTAGAGAACAAATTTGAGACATGCCCTTGGAGGCACCTCAAATTTCCCGTTTCTTCATAACTTCCATGTTTTCTTCATTCTTAGTCACATTAAAGAATTCTTGATTGCTCTTTAATAACTTAAGGATATTGTTGCTTGTTTCATTCATGGTTTTATGCATGCTAAGTATGATTTATAGTATGCCCTGCTTACTCATAGCTAGCCATAGCTCCATCCATGAAATTTCTCTTTGACTGATTAGATTTTCATTTGTTGAACCAAGGAGGTCTTGTTCTGATCTTGCCCTTTGCCTAAGACTATGCAATCTTGTTTTCAAAGTGCCCAATAACTTGAAGTACTGTGTTTAGGCGTTCCGACATAGTGATTTGAGTTGTTTGTCTGTCTTAAGTGTATTTCCCCAAAGTCTGATAGCCATTTCCCAAAGTTAGAGAGTTATATATCTCTATGCATGGCTTGAATTTTTATTTCTATGTATTGATTAGCTTATAGTTACATTTCTCATGATTAATGGTTTTCCCTACCATGTTTATGTCAGCTATTAAACTAGTTATGCTTGAAATCCTTTTTTTTTTCACAAAATTGATGTCCATCTTACCCCATTTTTCCCAAAGATCCTTTCTACCTCGAAATCAAATCGGCCCTTCAACAACCTTGTATCACCATCTAATAGATTTCTTGACCTCTTCGACCCCATATCCCAGTTGATCTGACTTATTTTTACCTGTCTTATATCTTTGATTAGTTTCATCCCTCACAACCTAAAAGCCAAAACCAAAAAACCTACTTCATAACTAGCTTAAAATCAGAACACAATAAGCAAACACACAGATATCCCTTACACAAATAGATAGAGCCCTCTCTGAGTCTAGGAAGGCTAGGTCCTTGGGCTCCAAAGATTGGTTTGATGTTACACTGTCATTTGGCTTGCCAATCAGCCAAATCACGAGACACTAACATAATGGCGATCATGGTGGGACTATGAGTGATAAACAAACTTAGTTTCCCTAAAAAATTTAGAGACCTTTGAAAATACTATCTGATTGACTTATCCCACCGCTCACTAACATAATTGCAATCACGGTGGGAATCTGAGTACATGACAGTCTAGCGAACTCTTATAGACTCTTTAGTCCTTCAACATTAAACTTAGACCATCAGCCTACAGAATCATTTAGAGTAAACTCTTTGTTTCACCATCTTAGCAAAGGGATGAATCAGGTTTAGAACACTCCTACAAACTAGGCTGCACATCAAAACTCAGAAAACCCCAAAAACTCCCTTAGATTGGTTTTTGTCAGTATTGGTGGTGGACCAGACACATATACCTCAAAACAACTAAAAATCCACTTGGCGACTCCACTAGCCTCCAGTAGGCCTTACTACTTTACTAAACTCTAGGCTACTATCCGATTGAGCCACCTCATCGCTCACTAACATAATGGCGATCACGATGGGACTCTGAGTGATAAACAAACTTAGTTTCCCCAAATCTTTAGAGACCTTTTGAGAATACTATCTGGCTGACTTATCCCACCACTCACTAACATAATGGCGATCACGGTGGGACTCTGAGTACACAACAGTCTAGCAAAATCTTGTAGATTCATTAGTCTTCAAAAATTAAACAGGAAAGCAGTCCATAAAATCATTTAGGGTAAAATCCTTTTTTCACCATCTTAACAAAGTGATGAAAGAGGTTTAGAATACTTTAATAAACCATAGGCTGCACATCAAAACTCAGAAAAACCCCAAAACATTCCTAGATTGGATTTTCCCTAGTTACTGGTGGTGGACCATAGCTACATATTTACAAAAACAACCAAGTTCCACGTGGTGACTCCACTAGCCTCCAGTAGGCCTAAAAACTCCATAAAAGACCAAAAAATTCATAAACCATACCTTTCTGCTAACTCATCCTCCCAAAAACTTAAACTTAGGGCGGAAACTCTGTAATCAGTGACAAAATAAGTATAACTTAGCGATTCAGAAAACCTCACCTAAACATAGGAGATAAGCAGAGGCCTTCTTGCCAAGAGAAACATTAGCTTGTCCATACAGCCTAGCAAACTGTTGAAACCAAGTGAATCTCTCTTTTTTGCAAGTTTCCATCTCAAAGTTTGATATAAAACTTTTTCCCAAAGTATCTTTGATAGTGTTGGTGGTAGACCATAGTTCTCATAGAAATCCACATAGCGACTCCACTAGTCCATCCTTTTTGTTTATACCATCCTTCACATTAGTAAAACCCCAGAGAGGCCATCCATCCAAAACATGCACAAATACCATCCTCTCTAAAATCTAGACCTAAAATCTGGCTTCACGAAGAATCAACACCAGATCTCATCCAGACCCAAATCCCCCTATCATAGTAGATGACCCAGAGAAGATTCTGTGGCAAGCTCCCGAAACTGGTGATTTAGCTACCGATAGGTCCATCCGTAAAGCAAGATCAATACTTGAACATCTCACTGCCTTGCAGGATTCCCCCTTTGACTTAAAATCAACGAAAACCCTTTTTAGAAGCAAGTCACAAAGTTAGATAGACTTTGATGATCTTGAGCCCTTGGATCTGCCATAGAATCCTAGTAGAGAAGCCTCACCTACCACACCTCCCGACTTTCAGGTTCTCCATCACTTTGGCTCCTACCATCCCAGATTTTCTCAAAATTATATCTCTAGTCCAAGTACATCCACCACACCTATCCAAACCACTACTATTCAAACCACCTCAGCTCATCCCGCAAGCCCTCATTTTGTACATCATCCATTAGCTCCCGTCATGGCAGCTTGGTATGCACCTTTGGTGTTGCCACAGCCTTTGGCTCCCTTACAAAATTAATATCAAGCCAAAATCCCACACTTTACCGAAGATGAGACTACCACCACTCAACATCATGTAAATAGGATTAGCGATGCTTTTGAATACATGGAAATAGAAGATGATATCATCAGAATGAGGATGTTCGCCCAAAGCTTGGGCGGAGAACCCAAAAAATGGTTTAAGAGCTTAACTCCAAACAGCATCCACAATCTCCCAAAACTCTACCAAACCTTCATAAACAAGTGGGAAATCCGAAAGAACCCCATTCAAATCCTGTCAGAGTATAACAATCTAAAATGGGAAAATGGGGAAAGTGTCTAGGGATACTTCACTAGGTTCAACAGTGTGTATAACGCCCTCCCACCTCAATTCAAACCCCCACTTGGTTCAACCTTGGAAAATTTCCCCGAGGTTTTTGACCCAGACATGACTTATCAGCTAAGAGACAAGGACCCCCCTACCCTAGAATAAATGGAAAAAGTGGCTATAAATGCAGAAGCCAACTTAGCCGAAAAGAGAGCTAGGATAAGAGCAGAAAAGGGAGTCACCTACCATGACGAATTTACCCCCTCGGTAATTTCCTCAGATCCTAGAATATATGGCCTGGTCAAATCCATGACAAAGATGTGGGAAAAAATGAGTGAAAAAGCACCTCTTAAGGACAACCAACCAAACCCTCAAAACCGGAACCAAAGCTTTAGAAAAGACCAGTCTCAAAATAAACCAAGAGGAAAATACTAGCAAATCAGACCATCCTTCAGCGAGAATTATGTTGATGAAGTTGATAGGGATACTGAACCCATAGATGAAAATCATTTGAACCTCATAGGTTCTGATAACGAGAGTGAGGTCTACCTCACAGTAGAAGAGCAAGAGTTTTTCTCTCCGAATCAGGACGAAACCAACTATGAAGATCTCGAAGATCCTGCCATAGATTTTCAGAATGCCATTATAGAAGCTCACAGGAAGTATAACCTTAGAAGCAGAAAAAACCAAGACAACTCCAAGAAGGGTAGCCCTGACACTACAAAAACCTCTGATACCATCCTTAAAAAAGCCATGGATAGCAACAAAATTGTGGTCAAGAAAATTGACCAAAACAAAGATAAAGCTATTCAAACAAGTCTTGGCTCAGATACTCCTAGTACCTCCACAAAGAATCCCGAGGCGGCTGTGTCAAACAAGGTCCCGAACCAGAGTCAGCAAATTAAGAGCATAGAAAAAGTCATTTCTAAAAAAGCTGAAACAAATCTGTCCTAACTACAAACTCCTTTTATTTTCGAAGGGGAAATTTCCAAAATAAAAATTACCATACCCCTTACTGAGCTAATAACTGTAGATAGGTATAGATCTCAAATCTTCAAAGTTTTTGATATAGGAAATGAGGTAGATACTTTAAATCTAACTGATGAAAAACCCGAGCTCTTATTCGGCCCCAAAATAGAAGGTGAATACCAAGAAGGAACTATTTCTCCTTTCTATGTGAGTTTGAACATACGGGACAAGATATTACATAATGCCATGTTATATTCGGGTGCCTCCGATAACCTCATGTCTAAAGAAATCATGGAAAACCTAGGACTAGAGGTAACTCAACCTTACAAAAACCTGTACTCCTTTGACTCAAGTTAGGTCAAATGTTTAGGTCTAATAAAGAACCTAGGTTTTGCTTTAACACAACTACCAGCGAAAAACCTAGTCATGGACGTAGTAGTGGCCGATATCCCTCCTAAGTATGGAATGCTACTATCAAGGGCGTGGGCTGCCAAAATACAAGGTAACCTTCAAATGGATATGGCATTCTCTACCATCCCAGTTTTCAACCAGACTAGGAGATTATACCGAGAGACTCACATGAAATACATGGTTAGAAACCGGGATAAGCCAAACAATACTCCCATTTATTCCATTCATTCCAATTTAGATTCTTTTATCTTATACAATGAAAGTGATATAAACAAGCAAATAATGAAAAATGAAGAGGTATTCAAACCATCAAAAACACATTTCCCATTACTGGATGTAGAGACTAATGACCAAAGCTCCAAGAAACTTGAAAAATAGCTTAGTATCATGTATGAAAAGGAAGCTCTTTGGAGTATAAGCTTTGATGGTTCTTGTGGAAAAAATGGTTTGGGGGCCGGCACATGGATACACAATACTAATGACGGTCATTCTTTCAGATTATAATTCCAATGTACTAACAACATTGCAGAATATGAGGCCCTTCTCCCTGATCTGCACATACTTAAGGACTTAGGCGCCAAGAAAGTATCAGCCCAGGGAGATTCAAAGCTTGTAATCAGGCAAATCAAAGGTGAATATTCAGCAAAAAACCCAAGACTAAGAGAATACAGGAATGCAGCTTTAGACATCCTCAAAACCTTCAAGAAGTATGAACTCACTTATATTCCTAGGATTCAAAATAGCCTAGCAAATGAGCTCACCTTTGCTGCAAGCAATGGCCAAATACCATGTTTAAGTGAGAAATATAGTATTCAGGTCAAACATCGCCCTACAGTACCAGATAATGTTGACCATTGGAAAATATTCAAAGATAATGATCAAATTGATGATTTCTTACAATCTAGGAATGAATTTGAAGTAACCAAAACATACTTAGAAAATAAAGAAAAGAAATCCGGCCAAAATCAAGACCAAGAGCCAAATCCACCTTCTTGGACGAATCTAAACCTAATAGATCATTCATGTGGAACTGAGATAGGAGAGGACATTGATCAAAGAGAACTCGAAGTCTTACATTGTGAAAATGACACCATACCCAGAGGACTTGCGCCTTTAGAGGAATTGTTTGATTTAACGACGTGGCCAAAAAGCCAAAAATGGAATCTACTGAGGTCGACATAGAAGAATATAACATAGGAAGCTCAGAATAACCTAGAAATATCAAACTATCCAAAACCCTTTTGCCTCACATAAAACATAAGTACATCAAGTTCTTTAAAGAATTTAAGGATGTGTTCGCATGGGGATACCAAGATTTGAAATCATATGACACAAGCATCATTCAACATAAGATCCCCCTCAAAGAAAACTAGAAGCATTTCAAACAAAATTTAAGAAGGATAAACCCAGTGTTACTACCTTTGGTTGAAAAGGAAATAAAAAAGATGTATGATGCTGGGATAATAGTGTCCCTCCGGTATTCTAAGTGGGTCTCAAATCTAGTATCAGTTAGGAAAAAGACCGGAGAAATCAGACTCTGTATCGATTTATGAAACCTAAATAGAGCCTGTTTAAAGGACAACTATTCTTTGCCCAAAATGGACCACATACTTCAAAAGGTAGTAGGTGCTAAAAGGATCTCATTAGTTGATGGTTTTTCTGGTTATAACCAAGTGCTGGTTTACCCCACTGATCAACACAAAACAACTTTCACCAAACCTTGGGGCACTTTTATGTATGTTAAAATGCCTTTTGGATTGATGAATGCTGGTGCCACATTCCAAAGAGCCATGGACATAGCCTTCTCAGAAGACATAGGTTATTTCATAGTCATATATCTTGATGATATTATGGTATATTTCAAATCAGATGAAGAACAACTGGTACACTTAAGAAAGGTTTTTAACAAATGTAGAAAATATGGTCTATACCTAAACCCCAAGAAAACACTCTTCGGTCTAGAAGAAGGAAAACTCCTAGGTCACATTATTTCGGAAGAGGGAATAAAAATAGATCCCCAGAGAATCGATGGCATATTACAAATAAGTCACCCCAAAAACATATAGGAGCTGTAATCTTTTATCGGAAAGATAAATTTCTTGAGAAGATTCATCCCAAACCTTGCCGAACTCTTGAGAGATATCACAAATATGTTGAAGAAAGAGGTTGGGGTTAAATGGACTACAAAAGCCAAAAAATATTTTGAACTAGTTAAAAAGGCCCTAACTGAAACACCAGTATTGATAAGTCCTTATTTCACCAAAGATTTTTACATTTTTTCATTTTCCTCTGAACACACAATAGCTGCCGTGTTGTTGCAAAAAAATGCAGCAGGGCAAGAGCAACCCATTTCCTTTTTTAGCAAATACCTAAGAGATGCTCCCTTGAAATATAACATCATGGAAAAATAGGCATTTGCATTGGTAAAAGCACTAAAATATTTCCGAGTTTACATATTGCACTCTCATGTCATCGCTTTTGTCCCTAATACCGTCGTCAAAGACATATTAAACCAAGATCCTGATGGAAAAAGGGGAAAATGGATCGCTATCATCTTAGAATATGACTTAGAAATCCGACCTACCAAAATAGTTAAAGGACAAGGACTTGCAAGAATAATGGCTGAAACCAACCTCCAAGCTTTAGATATAAATTTTGTTGATGCCTTAGAAGAACAGGAAGAATGCACAACCCCTCATGTTGAACAAATGTTTTTAAATTCACCTTGGTATACATATATTATTTATGTATTATTTTATCTAAATGCTCCTCCAACTTTATCAAAGAAAAAAGCAAGATTTATTAAACAAAAGTCTTTAAAGTTTTGCATTATAGATGGTATTCTATATTGGAAAAATCCTGCAGGTATGCTGCTTAAATGTTTGCTTGAGTCTGATGCAGAGAAAATTATGCACGAAATGCATGAAGGAGAATGTGGAGGCCATCTCTACTGGAAAACTACAGCAAAAAAAATCCTTAGAGCCGGTTATTATTGGCCTACCTTATTCCTTTACACTCACAAACTAGTTATGACATGCCATAAGTGTCAAATTTTTGATGGCAAGAAAAAGCTTTTACCTTTGCCCTTACATCCCATCATAGTCGAAGGACCCTTCTATCAATGGGGTCTAGATTTTATCGGAGAAATTCACCCTTCCTCATCCGCTCAACATAAGTGGATCCTTACAGCCACCGATTACTTTACTAAATGGATAGAAGGCATACCTTCCAGGAACGCCACCGATTCAGTCATCATCAGGTTCCTAGAAACCAATATCCTATCTAGATTTGGCTGTCCTAGAAAGATCATTACAGATAACACCGCTGCCTTCTCCTCCAAAAGAATGGTTGAATTCTGTTACAAATATCACATTTTTTTAGGACATTCCACAGCTTATTACCCTCAAGGTAATGGTTTAGCCGAGTCCTCTAACAAAAGCCTAGTCAACATCATAAAAAACTTCTTGAACAAAATCAAAAGGCATGGCATGGAAAACTAGTACACACACTATGGGCTGATAGACTAACCACCAAAAAATCCATAGGTATGTATTCTTACCAACTAGTTTATGGCATAGATGCCATTTTCCCAACATATTTAGGGGTTCCAGTAATGAATCTATTACAGGAAGTTCAAATAGAAGAAAATGACATGCAAAGGAGGGTAAATCAGACTATCCATTTACAGTAAAAAAGAGAAGAAGTTTACCAAAAGGCTCAGTTAGTGCAAGACAAAATAAAACAGATTTTTGACAGAAGGACCAAGGAAAATGATTTTCAGATTGGGGACAAAGTGTTAAAATGGGATTCTAGAAGAGAAGATAAAGGTAAACATGGTAAGTTTGAAAATTTATGGATAGGGCCTTTCATCATCAGCTCAGTCAGCGAAAACAATGCCTTTTTCCTGCAAGAACCTGATGGGACTGAAAATTTTGGAGGTCTTGTGAATGGTAGGACATTAAAGCATTATTTTTGTCAAGAGCTCCAATTTTAACACATTTTCAATCATTTTTATATACCACTGTTTGAAAAATAGATAAAAAGCAGAAAAGTAAAAAACAATAGAAAAATAGAAAAGAGGGCGGTTTGAAAAATAGAAAGAGGGCCCCATGTTCAAAAAATAGTCATTCGGAAAGCGCGCAAGTCTAAATGCCGCTACTAGTGCTCAAATGTCTTGTTCAGTTATCTAACCTAATCATAGCTGAACATGTGTTAAATTTATTTGTTGATAAGTTAGTGAGTGGAAGAGATGGTCAACATTGTGTAAGCTTGACTTATCAAAGAGAGTAGATTAGGAAAAGATACCGGTTCCACATGCTCAAAACAGAACTAAAGAGGGAAAGCGGGGATGAAAAAAAAATTGTGCATCCTAGCCTCGTTTTTCCTAGTTTCCATTTTATGCAAAATAATATTTGTGTGAAGCTTGTATTTCATGCCGCAAGTACATGACAAATCAAACTGTCTAACCCTGATTTGATCACTTTAAATTTCATGTTTTAGATTAGAGAAACAAAATCTTGTCAAACAGCTTAACCTTGACAGTTGATCTAGCATAGGTAGAGTAATGAAGGACTTCATCAGCTTAATCTGAACTCCCGACAGATATAAGTGTAGAACTAGATAGGTTCATTTAAAAAAAATATATATATTGTCAAAAGGGTTGCTAGTCCAAATGCACCCAAAGGAAGAAAAAATGTTAGGAAAGATAGTGGGGTAGGTAGAAATATCATTGATGCTAATCATGCTGCCAATTTTCAAAAATAGCGTCAAAGAAGAATGGAATTTGCACCAATAGATAAGGCACTAGTCTTCATGAGTCAAAGATCTGAGATTCTGGACACCTCCTAAAAAGGAGCTGCCCTCCCCAAATGGATCCACTGTTAGTCATCAGTATTTTTCACTTGTTGGTGATGAATAGTTGTAACAGTCAAGTTTTCTAGCAGCTGATCTAAAATATTTTCAAATTTTCCAGCTGGAAAACACCCATAAACTTGTTTTCCCTCTTCCCTCTAGCCTCAGCCATACTAGCTTTTCCATCAACTCCAAAGAAAACAATCCAAATCTATCCAAAGAAGTCTCCCCTAAGTTAGGTAGTGGCGCTTTAGGCATTTCTCCCTTGGAAAACCATCCTAAAGCCAAAGAACCTCTATCTGCTACAGACCAGTCATAACAGACCTTCCCATTCTGCAAATAAAGTTGGTTACAACCCTAGGTCGCGCCACTCATAAACCCTCAAGTCTCAGCAATACATGTACCATAGGTCAAACTGATTTTAGGTGGTTTTACAATGTTTTAATGGATCTTTCAAGAACAGAAGTATACCAGAATTCCCAGGAGACAGTATCTGGTTCCACATGAGAAGACAAATGCTTCTCAATGTGATTTTGAAGCCTGGGATGCAGCTACAGAGCAGAGAGTTGTTTCATTAAACTCCTGCGATCACAGTCAAAGGTTAGTAAATTATGAATGACAAGAAGCACTTTGCAAATACTAACCAAACTGCTTATGATGCCTAAAGAAGCACAAAGACATTTGAAAATAAGAATTACATGTCACAAAGAAGTGCTCATCTTAACTATTATTAATTTTTCATTCTTCATTGGCTCAAGCATGAAAAGACAGTGAAAGGAAAAATAACACTGTTAAAGGCTGATGAGATGGCATGACTGAAAAAACCTCCTTCATCTATAAGCAGAGGTTTTAAAGACTGAGAGCGCCTCCTTCATCTATAAGCAGAGGGCCAAGGGTAAATTTTTAGTTTTAGAATAACAATGACTGTAAGAAAAATTTTTGGGATACAGAGAGACAACAACTAAGGGTTTCTGAATAAAAATGATGTTTAAGGCAGAGGCCAAGCAGTGGTGCTTTTCAAAGATTGTTTGCATAAGCTCCATTTCTATTGAGTTACAATATGAAGCTAATGAGTTGATCATCGATGGAGAAATATTATTGAGCAGATGGCCAAAGGAATCCAACAGTCTTAGTCTCTAACTAGCTTATACCATCATGAATAAAGGAAACCACTATTAGTATGTTCATCAAACATTCTTATTTGGTTGAGACAGAGGTTGAAAAGAAACCAAGGATTTGTCAAAATAGGCCTCCTTCATCTATAAGCAGAGGGCCAGAGCAGTGATTGATTTTAGGGTTTCACTGATTAAGAGACAAATGGTATGAGCAGTAGAAGACAGTTGAAGGCTTCTAAACAGAGCAATCATGTCAAAAACAAAGGAAAAGCATGAGTGCTATAACTGTCAAAGAATCTGGCTTATCTCCTATCAGAGTTTGCTTTCAAAGACATTCTAGAGCCAAGAAATGTACAAACTTTGCTGAGGGGTGTAAATTCCTTAAAAATTTCAAAGACCCATCTCCTTGATAAACAAGATCGACATTTAGCCTCTGTTCCTTTAAACAAGGAGAAGTGAAAAGAAGTTGAAACCAACTGGGTTGGACATAGGCCAAAGAATGATAATTGTTTTTCAAAAAGTCCTATTCTTCCTGTTCATGAAAAATTTCTTTCAAAAAACTCATCATAAAAGATAGAGGCAATTTGAGTTTAGTTTTCCCAAGGGGCAGTGCAATTGAACACATAATTTCATAAATGTGCAAGAAAGATTATGACATGTTTTTCAGGTTCTGAAACAACATTCAAAGCCAATATATGCATGCCACTGTTACAAAAGAAGGTAGTTTCCTTATGAAAATAGGTCAAAGGTACCTTGCTGTTGCATTTTGAGTAGAGAAGAAATTTTTAGAAGAAGTGCCCTCTTGATGGACAGATGATAGTAAAACTCAGGTGAGTACAACTGATTTTGACCTAAAAATCAAAGAAAAATTCATTTGGAGAATACATCTACAGTCCCTATGTGGATTTGAGCCAGGTTCCCTCTAACAAGCAGATACAATCATAAGGAGTAGAAACTGTCAATTAAGTTTTAAAGAGATAAGTCATCTCCTTGCAAAATGGAAAAAGATGCTTCACCACTCATTGGTATGTTTTGAGCAGATTTCCCATTTTGAAGATGTCATTAAAGGGTTAGCAGTGGCAAAGTTTCCTTTTAAAATAATAAAGCATAGTAAAAAGAGTTTGACGCTTGAATGATTTTATTACAAGAGGAAAGAGTCATATCTACCAAAACTGGCCAGATAGCATGCACAACCTTTTTGCCAACATTATTTAAAGTATGGGCCCCTTATAGCACGTTCAAAATCATTGTGGTTTTGTTTTCAAATAAACAAAGGTAGTGGTTTTAAAGAAAGAAGCCTTCAAAACCCTCACAAATCAAATTCAAGGGTAGTTTGATTTTTGGGTTCAAAAGAGAACAAGGAGACCGTTGCAAGCCATTTGACATTCTCAAAACACAAGCAACTCTCCCCTTTTTGCTATTCACGAGACCAAAGAATAAGTTTTCGGGAAATTCACAGAATTTTCGGGCTTGGAGACTGCACGACGTGCCTGTAGAAACGCGCGGCGCATTCAGGCAGAAGTTTACCAAAGGGTTACACTATTGCGCGACGCGCCTGTAGGCGTCGGTCACGACTGCCCGTCAGTGGCTCGACAACCTTTCTATTACGCGGCGTTTTCCCTGTTGAACGTGGAACGCATGTTTTTAAACGCTCAAAGCACCTCAAACGAATCTTGAAGCTGCTCAAATCCTCAAGCAAAGCCCACCGTCGATCTTCAAGGTATTTTGTTGCCTCCTTGCTCATTCCAACACTATTAAGTAGTGGAAAAAAATGAAGTTCATGGTGTAAATCAAGGTGATGTGTTAAATGTGTTTACGAAGTTTGTCATGGGGGGAGGTTAGTGGAATGATTCATTAGTTTCAAAGAACCTAGATCTGCCCTCAAAGACTGAGATAAAACCATAACCTCTGTTAGCAAATATAGTGGTGAAAGCAGTGGTAAGGAGGGTGGAATTTTTGTTCAAAATCCAAAAATTGCTGTGGCTGCCATTACCCAATATTGACATAATAGAAGCGGTGTGTTTGTATTGTTATCTAAAGGCCTAAACACTGCCCTTAGAACAGTGCTAAAACATAAACCTGCAAGTCAGAATATACATAGTAGTGAAGGTTTTGTCAAATTGTGAAGGTGACCTTACTATGATAAAACAAAGCTGAAATCTTTGTCAGCAAAATGTATTGGTGAAAACGATTGTTAAAAGGTGGAGGCAGTGTTTAAAGGGAGAAACACAGTGTTTGAAAAGTAAAACGATGGGCCTAATTTCAGCAACAGTGATCATTGTATGAGTGCTTCGTCATTTCAAAAGTCCATCTCGGTGTGGTAAAAAGCAAAAAAATCAGTGCTGCCATCTTTTTCCATGAAACAGGTTTTAATGAGCGAAGCTATTAAATCAAGTTTGGAGGTGTTCTTGTTTACCTGTGTATGAGAAACAGTGAAGACAAAGAAGGTGTTCTTGATTAGGAGGAGTTTTTTTCCTTTGTCTAAATACAAGGTTGTCTTGTTTTTATCAAATCAAAAAGAGCTTTGTGACCTTACCCAAACACATTGATCATTTGACTGTGTGTACCTTTTATTTGAATGTGTGAATATTATTATAGCTTACTTGTTGATTGGCATACAAAAGGGGAAAAGCAGTGTTTTGGAAGGAGCAGAGACCTGATACCACAAAAACATTTCACACAGCATTTGAGGCAGATTTGCCTTGATCAAACAGTGATTGAAAAATAAGACAGAGTTGTGTTTGAGAGAACATTTCAAAAAACCATTTGAGGCAGTTTGGTTTTGCAAAGAGCATCCAGAACAAGATGCCTCCCAGGCAGGATAGTAGGAGTGGATTGCATAAGAGATTTGAGCCTATTTCCACTGAAGAAGTGAATGCCCACCCATCAGTTTTATTCAATTTCCATGAGGTTGGGTGTTTATATTTTTGTCAAAGAGTGCAAGAGGTGAAGAGTTTTTCTCCTTTGACACACCTTTGCGCTTTGAGGTTTCAAGACAAGCATTTCCAGTTGGTAGGCCTTGACTTCAAATTCTCTCCAAGGTCCATCTCCAAAGCCACTAAAATCCCCTATATTGGGGAAAAGTGGTTTAAACAAAGCCATTTGGCCTCAAAATATTACAAGCCCTTTCTAAAGCTTGAGCACAGATATTCATGTCCTTCTATTTTCCCTTTCTCATATCTTTTAGCCAGCTATGCCCCCCTCATGAAGATCATCATGAAATACTTCACTTGTGAGGGAATATTTTCCTGAATTTATGCATATCACATTCGACTGCTCATGCATTTCACTAGGTCCAAATTGCTAAATCTTCCTTTCTTCTTACACAAGAGCATTGAGAAAATGGCCTCCACTATTCAGAAGAAGCCTCCTTCACAGCAAGTAGCCTGTCTCTTCCATCACTCTCTCATCAAAATCATCATTCTTCATCAGCTTGAAAAGAGAGAGGTCTCTTGGGATACTTTCATCACCCATCCAGATTTCTCCACTGTCCCTCCAGTGCACACATCCTCTACACCTCCTACTCATCATCCTTCACCTTCCTCTAGCAGACCCATTCCTAAAAAAATCAAGTTTACCACAGAGCAAGTAGAAGAGCCTGAAGAGGGAGAAGAGCATGACCATGATGATGAGGACGATGATGAAGGGCAGCAGCATGAAGAAAAGAAACACAGTGAGGGTGGGAAGACTTTTGATGACACAAAACAGACTTATGATGAGGGTGAGTAGCCTTATTATGACACACAACAAAAAAAAGAGACTGAAAAACAACATCACAGTGAGGAGGAACTGGAGCAGTATGAAGATGTTGAACAAGGGCATGAAAGTGATGAATAGGGGTAGTCAAAATATGACACACAGCAGCTACAACAACATGAGCAGAGGTAGCCTCAAGGTGAATAACGACAGCCTCTTCAAGAGGAACAACAGAATCAAGAAGAAAAGGGGCAGCAGGATAAAAAGTTGCAAAGTAGTGAGGAGGACAGCCCTCAAAGGGAGGTGCAAAAAGACAACCTAGGCATCCTTGAAGAGAGCCAAGACATTGGCAAAAATGAAGGGAAAAGTGACAAGGGTAAAGAGCCCATGGAGCATGTGCTAGCTGCCTCTCTGAGGCAAGAGGCCCTGCTCTCTTCTCCGAAAGTGGCGAAGCCCCGGAAAACAAAGAAAAGAGTGCCTAGAGTTGTCACTCCAAATGTGACAAGGGCCCTCTGAAGTAAGGGAAAATTTCCAAAGAAGCCCATGGTCGAATTGCCTAAGAGGAAGAGTACTAGAAGAGCCACCCAAGGCAAACGTAAGGGCAAGGAAGAAAGCAGTCATGAACCGGAAAAGGAATTCGACATCATCCAAATCCAAAGCGATGATAGTGATAATGAAGCCCGGATCCTAGAAAATCTCTTGATCCATAGGGAAAGCCAAATTGTTGCCTTGAAGGATGATCTTCATAGAGCTAGGAATTTCAATCAGATTTTGCAAATCCAAAATAAGCAAATGAGTGTCCATATGGTTGTTTATGAGACATAGGCGATCAAATACAAGAAGGAGGCCTCCAAAGCCCAAGTGAGGTTCGAAGAACTCATGGGTGAGTTCGATGAAAGTGAAGGAGAAGATCAGCCTAGGCGAAAGAGGCCAATAACCATGGGGCTAAAAAAGGCCCTTGAGAAGAAAAAAGAAGAGGAAAATTCCCTTCTCCCATCTACCCCTCTCACTGCATTGTTCGAACAAGAGATAGAGAAAAATAAGGAGGCATGGCTTGAGAGAGTTAATGAACACTTGGAGAAGGAAAACAAGGACTTGGACCTTCAAAGGAGAATGACGGGGCATTATAAAAAGCTAAATTAGTTTGCTCGGTGGAAGTTGAAGGTTGCTCAAGAAAAACTCAAGGGGGCCAAAGCGAAGCACCCGTCACAAAAATTGAGAAAGACACCTCAAGAATTAAAATCTTGGCCTCCGCTTCACAACATGTTTCTGAAAACCCTTGAGGGTCATGCTCACCAATTTTGGGCGAAATTCGACATATTTTGGTTTTTTGTCATTTTTGGGTTTTTGGCCAAAAACCATGGGCATCACCATTTTATTTTGGGGCATCATCAAAGGATGAGAATGGTGTCATTGGATGCCATATTTTCAGGGGCACATACTTAGCGATTTTCGGGACATTTGAAGATCATTTACTACCCCAAAATGGTGAAAAATGCTCGCTTTTTCTACACTCTGCCTGGTTTATCAGCAAGGTTTAATTTTTGGTTTTTTACACACAAGCCTGTTTTTAGAGGACTTCCTGTGGTCATTTGGGAGAAAAATAAACATTTTCAGAAATTATACACTCAGAGCTTTCCAACGAGCTATCATGAGCCTCATTTAGACATTGGGAAGGCTTCCAAAAGTTGCCGGAAAGTCAGGGGACCTTTTGCTGATGTATTTTTTGAGTATTTTTGTAAAAATTGAACCTTTCAAAACTGCTTTTTCCTCATGTGCGTTTAGCTATTTTTGTACATGAGAAGTTACGAAAAGTCAATTTATTTCCCTCTTTTAGCATTTTTTAGATATTTTATGAGATATTTTGTGCCTTAGGCTTTGCAACGCCTCAAGGACAAAATAAGATATTTTGGATAGGCCAATGAGATTGCAAGTTGAACTAAGAGGTTTTCCTCACTTTGGCCTATATATTCCAAAGGCTTTCATTGTAAAAAAAGGCTGAACTTGATGAATAGAAGCAATATATGGTCATATAAGCTTTGGAAGAAATACTTGTCTCATGCTTTTGGATAGTCTCTTGGATGTTCTTGGATGATGAAAGAGGATTGTTGTTGGATTCCATGACTTGGTAGAATGGTATTGTGTCTCTCTCTTTGTTTTGTTTCTTAGTTTTCATTCACAAATCCATGTTTCTTTCTTTCTATAGGACAGTTTGGAACAAATTTGAGACATGTCCTTGGAGGCACCTCAAATTTATTGTTTCTTCATAGCTTCCATGTTTTCTTCATTCTTAGTCACATCAAAGAATTCTTGATTTCTCTTTAATAACTTAAGGATATTGTTGCTTGTTTCATTCATGGTTTTATGCATGCTAAGTATGATTTACGGTATGCCCTGCTTACTCATGGCTAGCCATAGCTCCATCCATGGAATTTCTCTTTGACTGATTAGATTGTCATTTGTTGAACCAAGGAGGTCTTGTTCTGATCTTGCCCTTTGCCTAAGACCATGAAATCTTGTTTTCAAAGTGCCCAATAACTTGAAGTATTGTGTTTAGGCGTTCTGGCATAGTGATTTGAGTTGTTTGTATGTCTTAAGTGTATTTCCCGAAAGTCTGATAGCCATTTACCAAAGTTAGAGAGTTATATATCTCTATGCATGGCTTGAATGTTTATTTATATGTATTGATTAGCTTATAGTTACATTTATCATGATTAATGGTTTTCCCTACCATGTTTATGTCACTTATTAAACTAGTTATGCTTGAAATCCTTTGTTTTTCACAAACTTGATGTCCATCTTACTCCATTTTTCCCAAAGATCCTTTCTACCTCGAAATCAAATCGGCCCTTCAATAACCTTGTATCACCATCTAATAGCTTTCTTGACCTCTTCGACCCGATAGCCTAGTTGACCTGACATCTTTTTACCTATCTTATATCTTTGATCAGTTTCATTCTTCACAACCTAAAAACCAAAACAAAAAACCTACTTCATAACTAGCCTAAAATCAGAACACAATAAGCAAACACATAGATATCCATTAAACAAATAGAGAGAGCCCTCTTTGAGTCCAGGAAGGCTAGGTCCTTGGGCTCCAAATATTGGTTTGATGTTACACTGTCATTTGGCTTTCCAATCAGCCAAATAATGGGACACTAACAATTTTCTTCTGCAAGGTCTGATTGGAGAATTCTTAATTGCTCTCTGGTTCCACCTAGCTTGTTGTCTTGATAATGATTTCTAGAGTCAAGCCAAAGGAGTCTATGGTATGCCCTATCCTTTGGTGTGCCTCAAAATATTACTTTGAAGGTCTTTAGAGTGTTTGGTTAAAGAAGACAAGTATATATTGCTCTTTATTTTCACTCATTGTTTTCTTAAATGTTTTCTTTGTCTCAAAGTAATTCTAGTATTGCTGTATTGTTTTCTTAAAGGTTTTCTTTTTAAAGTTTGGCCAAAGAAGTCTATGGTACACCCCGTCCTTTGGTTTCTCTCAAACCGTTACCTCAAAGGCTTTTCTTGTTGAGGTAGAGTTCATAGATTCTTAACTAAATTTTAGTTTTCCCGTCTTCACAACTTATTGTCATTTCATATGCCATCTAATCTAAGAGATCCACTTGATATAGTTAGCTTTCCCTATGAAAACCCTTGCAGAGTTGATGAACAATTAAATACTTTTATGACTCCATAGCCCAATGGATTAATGTTTATAATGGTCTATATATTCAAATGAAACACTCCCTTAATTAATCACACCACTTTATCTATCAACCTATCAATCAATCAATCAAAACAAACAAGTCCTTAGAGCTTCATAACTAGCCTCTGATCATAAAAAAAAAGCATAAAGACATATCATTTACAAACACATATATAGAGAGGTCCCTATCTGAGTCTAGGAAGGCTAGGTCCTTGGACTCCAAAGTGGTTTTGATGTGGTTCCTTGCAGAGTTTGTTCTTTCCAATCTTTGAAATCACGGGGAGCCAACAAGAATATTATAGTTCTCCTTCCCAAATGTTGCTTGTCCTCAAGAAAGTGACAAGGTGAGTGTTGCAAATATTCTCCTCTTCCATTGGTGACACCAACATGTTATAAGCTTCCCTGATAAGCTAAGTGTATACCAATCCATCCCTCCATGAATTTCTCCTCCAAAGTTCTTATGAGATGAAAATAATTCATCCCACAAGGAGAAAATAGTTCCAATGAAACAAACATGGTTTTCCCAATGTTCTCCCTAAAACATGTAGCATAATGAACATGGATAATCTCTCTCCCATCGGGCACATACATTCTTCCCATCCTCCCTCCAATCATTCCCATAAAAAGTATAATTACATCATCAATGTATGTGATCAAAACTAAGTGCACACATAAAGAAATTTGTACAAATGGAGGTGGGTCATAGTCCCACATGTGGAACCAGCACTGTAAATCTCCCGACTGCATTAGATATTGATATGGTAAGTGGTTTCCCCACCACTTAATTGGTTCCCAAGTCTTCTCACAATGGTTGAAAGTGTGAGATATGTTTGGTGCTTTTGGAGTGCACCCACAATGATACAAAATCTCCCTATGTCCTCCAAGGGAGTGGCCATGTTCAGAAATGTTTATGAGCCAAAGTTGGCCATGAAGTTTATATGGAATAATGCTCCTCCTTGGAGCTATGGATTTCATATACATGGTAAAGGAATGCAACTAACCATTAAATGAAACATTATGTACATAAGCATGTTCCTTACCAAAAATTCTCCTCATACAAATGGAGTGGTCCATAGATATATCCCCTCTCATTCCAAAAGAGGAAAGAGGTGGCTATAATAACTCCTTCATTGAGTCATGTATCTCTTCCAACTCCACATGATTCATGAATATTTGAAAATGCTGATATAGTTCCTATTCAAAGCCTTCCCAAGTGTAGCTCTCCATGATAGTGTTGTAGGCCCTCATGTAATATTTATGGCTGAAAAGGAAATCTTCATAAGCCCTTTGTAGCAACTTCTCCTTGAGATTGGAGGCTCTATATAAGAATATCCTACCATGATAGTAGATGAATTATTTTTGGACTAAACATCCCTCTTCATGTAGCTGGTCATCAAGTGTATTGCATGTGAAAATATCCTTGGAATAATCCACGAGCAGTTGGGATTCCAAATATGGATCAGTCTCCCATAGTGACAATGCTGATGATCTATCCCAAAGAATATCTATCATATGGCTGCTCTTCTCCTTAAAATATCCCATGCCAAAGGTATATGTTGGAAGGCTTCTATCCTCTCCTTGTTGTTCTTCTTGCATATGCACATGCTTAAGTAAAGATTGAAGTTTTTGGAGGTTAGTCTCCCATGGGAAGCTATCATCCATCCAAAAATTCCTTGGTTTAGCCAAAGTATGCATGTGTGGCCACCATCTTATACCATTTATGGAAGATTTCTCCTCAAATGAGAACAACTTCTGAGTCTCCATTGCCAAGGAATAGTCTCCTTGCCCCATGATGGTGTCATCCACGAAACCTACAACATTTCCTCTCAGCGCAGTATGAGATGTGAGAGTGGGTAATGATGATAGTGGGAGAATATCCCCCTCCTCCTTGAGCCTACCCAAGACTCTCAGTGCTGTATCATGGTATTCTAATGCTCCCATTCCACCCAGATCTATGAATGGGGCATCTCGATGTGAGACATCTCTCACCAAATCTAGATCAGGTGGCCTCCCAGGTGGTTTACCACAAGATAGTGATGTATCATGGACCATTCTCATGTTCGTAATAGATGGGATCATCATATCCCTACTTCCACTACGCAAATTCAATTCTGTTTCTAGTGTGGAAGTTTTATGATAGTTGGGTACCACTCTTAATGATGCAAGAGTGCCTCTAATTGGAGTAATTGCTCCATCCTCACCCCCTGGTGGTGGCGGATCATCTCCTGCTATTCCAGCGCTATGACCCCTCTCTTGTTCTTCTTCTTCTTCCTCCTCATCATCTGAGAATACCTCTATGTAGTGTTCCATTCTTGCTGCACATCTCTGTCCGGGTGCCCAAGATTCTTGTCATGTGAAGCAAATCTTCCTCCTCCTCAAATCTCTTCGGAAATCATCATCAAGAGGTTTTTTATTTTGGCTCTCCTTTGAGGGAGGATTCTTCTCATATTTTCCCTTTGATGGAAAAGAGGGCTTGTGCTGAAAAGTTGCCTTTGCTTTTGGCAAGGCATCTTGAAGATCTCTAGCCATTTCAATGGAATCTTGAAGGGTAGTGGGCTTGGTAGACTTAACCAACCCATGAAGAGGTTCATCTAACCCATCAATGAACATATAGAACCTTCTTTTTGCAGATAAATTAGTAACCATGACAAAAAGTCTCAAAAATTCAGAAATATAAGTTTATGGATTACCTAATTGTTTTAGCTTTGCAAGCCCCATGGATTATCAAGATCTCTTCTATCAAACCTCTCCACCAGCCTCCTTGTGAACTCTGAATATGCAGTCACATTGGCATGATCCAATGTAGACAAGCCATGGAACCACCAATCATGTGTTTCACCCTCAAGGTGCAGCATTGCTATCTTAATGGCCTCCATTTTTGGAACTTTGTTCAACTGAAAGTAGATGTCAAGCTTCTCTACCCATGATTTGGCAGTGCATTTATATGACCCATCAAATTTTGGTAAGAAAAATATTCCCATTGTGTGGTCTAGATCATGATTCTGAATGAATCCACCACTTCTATTGTGATGCCTGGGTCTGCTATTGTCCTTAATTTGAAATAATTCTTGAAAACTCAAGTTGTCCTTGAATCTATAAGTTTGAGACTTATACCCCATAAAATAGTCTTCAAGGGATTCTTGCTCTTGAAACCCTTAATTTCCCACAACCAAGAATGTAGGCATTGTAGAGCATTGGGAAACTTGTTGTTGCTGCACTGGTTAATCACTCCAGTGATGAGAAATTTCAGAGCCTTCACCAGGATGAAATCCTTTAGGGGATTCCTTGTATCTATCCATCCTCATCTCCTTGATTTATCTAGCAATGTCTTGCATAGCTTTGAGAAGAATCTTAGGAAACTCTTTCTCTTCATCTTCTCCTCCAGATAAAGGGGTTTTACCCTTGTCTTCTTTTTCATTTGTATAATCAAACTTCCGGTGTATTCTTCTTTGATACCTCTTCTCTCTATTAGTAAGAGGATCTCCTTCTTCAAATGACATATTGGCTTTTCAATATGCATAGGCTGTGCCAAGATTATGCTCTGATACCACTGTAATATCCCCAAATGGGAAAAGCAGGAATATAGTGCAAAATATTGGAACAATAGTGTAAATAATCATATAAAAGCAAGAGGGCAATATGGAGACCTTTCATATGTTATAACAACAACAAAATATGCATAAATAATGTGCCATAATATGTACAACAAGAAAGAACATGTCTCTAATGGAAAAAATCCCTCAAAAAGAGGTGCTGCTACTATATATAAAGACTGGAAGACTACTACAGTGCTATTTAAAAGGAACTGCTATAGAAAATATTTATAAAACAGATATAAGGCTGATATGTGCCTCAAACGATAGATCTACTACATATATGAGCACTATACAACCTCCTTTGTAGAACCCCTTAATGGTTTTTAGCAAAACACCATGTACAAGATGGGGATCTAAGCCATAGGGCTGAAGATCCACTGCAAAATACAGATCTGAAAAGCATGGTTGATCTGATATGCACAATATAATAGCCTCCTCTAATGGATCCTATAAATTAAAGGAAAATCCCTTTCACTAGAAAACCTTCTCTCCAAATGGTGTGCCAAACCACCCTGCAACTCCTCCTACAGAAATAATGCAGATCTGGAAATAAACTACACTGTAGGGTCAAATAAATAGTTGGCATGATGCCAAGTTATGAAAATAAGCACAAGGGCCTTCCTTACTGTCCTCCCAATGGAAATGAAGCCTTCTCCACTGAAAATAAGCAATGAAATGACCCAAATATGGTCTCCACTGCTGCAACCTGCAAAACAACTCAACCCTCATCAAGATCTGCGTTGTAAATGAAAGATGAAGCTTAGCCTTAAGCTTGATAGTGGACAATGTAGTACAAGACTCCTCCAAGAGCTTCTCAATGGAAGAGGTGGGATTCGAAATCAGGTACACCCAGTGCTAAACAAAACTCAATCTCAACTAAACAACAAGAGAAAGATATATGTCTAAACAAACCATATATTCAGAAAATTCATATACATCAACATATATAATGAATATGGCTGCCATCCTCTTCATTTTATAAGATATGAACTTGCAAACCCTAAGCCCCATCCAATAATAGCACTACTTCCATGCAAAGCATCTCCATCTAAAACTGCACTATCTTTCATTGATGACCACTCCTCCATGACAACGCTGTTGATTTGGTCAAAGTTGACCCAATCAAGGTGTTCCAATCCCTTTCCACACCTAAGGGTGCTCAATTAAGCTACCAAGATCTATCCTTTTCACATTGGCATTGATTTATTCATTATTAAGGAGAATTATGGACCTCCATTGTCCTCTTATTCATTAAACAGAAATAAAATACAAAGTTTAATATTCCAACTAGCTCATGGCTAATTGGGAATATTACAGAAACAAAGTGCTATATCTCTTTCTTCGGTAGAAGCAGAGTATCGTGGTGCAGTTGAAGCCAACAAGGAAGCCATGTGGCTTCGTCAAATCCTATCCGAATTTGGTCTTCATCAACAACATCCAACTACACTTTGGTGTGATAATCAGATTTCCATTCAGCTATGCAAAGATCCAGTTCAACATCAGCGTATGAAACACACTGAGCTCCACATACACTTCATCAGAAAGCTCATTCATGATCATGTTCTTGAAGTGCAGTATTGTTCAACCAATGATCAAGTTGCCTATATCTTTAAAAGGCTCTCATAGAAGCGAAGTTTACCAAATTTCAATTTATTCTTAGAGTTTAGGAAAGTTATCATTAAGGGGGGATAGGCTATAATGCCTCCTTCCTTCTCCTATTATGTCACCTTTGTAAATCCTTTAATTCTATCCCAAGTTGTTCTTAAGGGGCGATGTTAGGATATTTCGACACATAGGAAATAGTCTCCTTTTGTGTCACCTTTGTAAATCCTTCAATCCTATCCCAAGTTGTCCTTAAGGGGGGATGTTAGGATATTCCGACACATAGGAAATAGTTAGGTATAACTTGGTCTAGAATAGAGTTAGGTAAAATGTGTTTCTTTACTATGTACATTTATAACTTATAATTCGATGGTCATGATATGTAGTGATTCGAGGATTCACTCTCTCCTCGGTATCACTGACACTTGATCCATGGCTTAACATGCGATTGGTCCATGATCTCTATTTAAAGAGCATGGAGGGTCATTTTTCTGGTAACCGTTTATGAGAGAAGCTTATGTAAATTTTCTTTCTTTATATTAATAAATTGCCTGAAGTGGCCGTGTTGGCTCAGATCGTGGACTATTTCCCTTTTTGAGGGTTTTAACCACGTCAAATACTGGTGTACTGATCTATGATCTATTTGTGAGCGGTGACCTTTGGTGTTTGATCTAAGGAACTTACCCTATAAATTCCTACAATGGAATCTGTGAAGAAGTTTTCACTAGTAAATGAGAGGATAGTGGACCAAACAAGTCTACATTAAACAAAGGGCTAGCCACATGGAGGAAAAAATATAAGAAAGCATATACCTTGATTGTTATGTATCAAATCTTTCGGTAAAAATCACATTGGAGAAATTTGTGTCGACGAGTTTCGAACCAGCTAGTGTGGTTCATCATCAGGACAAGATGCGAAATCTGATCTAAGACTTTGCTTAAATAGATAAAGAAGCTCCAAGTAGCCGTTGTACAATAACGGCTAGTTTGACCAAAAAAATAAAAAATAAAAAAACAAAAAAATAAAAAATAAAAAAAATAAAAAATAAAAAACAATAAATAAATAAACAAGTAAAAAATAAAAAATAAAATAAAAAAAAGATAAATAAATAAATAAAAAATAATAATCAATAAATTTAAAAATAAAAAAATAAAAATAAAAATAAAAAACATAATAAATAAATAAATAAATATAAATATGAAAAAAATAAAAATAAAAAATAAAATAAAATAAAATAAAATAAATAAAAATATATTAAAAAATAAAAATAAAAATAAAAATAAAAAAACAAAAAAATAAAAAAATATATAAATATACATTACATGAACCCAATTCAATATATTATTTGAAAGTAGATTAATTCCTTTATTTATTTATTTGTTTAATTAATTAATTGATTAAATATATATAAAAACTAGATTAAAAACAAATTGTAATTACTTATTCTTTATTATGTAATTACTTATTATTTATTTAGCATAATTATATTTACTATTTTTTTTTAATCTAGTTTTTATGTATATTTAATCAATTAATTAATTAAAAAAATAAAAAAATAAAAAAATAAATAAAGGAATTAATTTAGTTTCAAATAATATATTGAATTGGGTTCATATAATGTATATTTACATATTTTGTTATTTTTTTATTTTTATTTTTTAATATATTTTTATTTATTTTATTTTATTTTTTATTTTTATTTTTTTCATATTTATATCTATTTATTTATTTATTATGTTTTATATTTTTATTTTTATTTTTTGATTTTTAATTTTATTGATTATTATTTTTAATTTATCTTTATTTTTTTATTTTTATTTTGATTTGTATTTTATTTTTTTATTTTTTACTTGTTTATTTATTTATTGTTTTTTATTATTTATTTATTTATTTATTTTTATTTTTTGGTCAAACTAGCCGTTATTGTACAACGACTACTTGGAGCTTCTTTATCTATTTAAGCAGTCTTAGATCAGATTTCACATCTTGTCCTGATGATGAACTACACTGGCTGGTTCGAAACGCGTCGACACAAATTTCTCTAATGTGATTTTTACCAAAAGATTTGATACATAATTTATGGATCACAGAGGTCAAATTCTTAATATTGAAACCTGATTGGTAGGGCCTTGGCACTTAAAGTTCATCAATTTGAAAGGGCACGTTTATGGGTATCTAAGATGAAATCTGATCTGACCTTCTTGAAAAGATGTAGAGACTCTGTTTCTATCCCTTCTTTTACTAGGATTAAACATCCCCTCCAAAATTCGAGTAATGAGCGAGTTTTTCTTTCAGCAAGCCTTGGCATCATTTGATCTGAGATTTCTAGAGTAAGAAGGGTCTTGGATTTTATCTCGCGGAAGTTGTTAGCTGCTCACTTGGAGTTGTCTTTCTTAATTCCAGCGGATATTTGGACGATAGTGGATGCCCGTTCAGCTTTAAAGTCTATTTGATGGGAGGAATTATGGAATAAAAAGCATTGTTCAAAATTCCTTAAATTATCGAAATATTCTTCCTGTAACGCTGGGATGAAAAACTCCTCCAACAGCAAAGTTAATGGAGGACAAATTGGAGCCTTGCGATCGTTGATTCGCAATTCGGAATTATCAGCGCATCCTGCTAGTTCGGCTACCTCGTCAATACCTGTTTACATTGGGGGTCTTAATGGTGGACGACATCAACATCAGTCTGCGTTTGAGAGTCATAAGGTAACTGAGGAGGGTGTAGTGGATGATGTTGAGATGTGTCCATCTCCAACGTTGAATCCACAAAGAACGGCTTCAACATTGAATACACCGATGACTGCTTCTGCGCACGCTGTTCGGGGGTCACCTTTGGTTGATGTATATAACAATTCGTGTTCAGTTGATGGTCAGTGCTTGAATCGATTGGAACCACTCCACTCTTTAACGACAAGAGATTCTAATTGCGCGGGGCTTACTTCTGTGTCTCGTTTCTCTTCCAACTTGCAAGCAGGAGCTGGTGGTAAAACATCCGCGAGCTCTTCGATCGGTGTTCAATGTGTTTCCAAGTCTCATTTGGATGCTACTATGATGGAGGTGAGTCGATTTACAGCGCAGCCGTTAGCTTCTGTGCAAGCTGATCCGTAGGTTTTGAGGATGATTGGGTCTAAGCATACCCCTTCTGCGCTTGGTGATTTAAAGTCGATGGAGGAAGATTCGGTGGACGACATCCAGCATTCAACTTCATCAAGCTCATTTGGCAGCAATGACGAAGGTAAAGTTTCCAGCGATGCCGAAGGTAAGGATTCCGACATTCACTTTTCACCTTTTGAAGCCTCGTTTGCTCATAGTGTTGGATATAAAGTTCTGGATAATAATATTGATGAGAGAAACTTTTTTCATAGTAAGAGGAATTTTACTATCAAGAGTAACAATAGTCATTAATTTAATAATAATATTATTGATAATTATAATAACATTAATTTTAATAATGATATGAATGATAACTTTAATAATAGTATTATGGATAACTATAGTGATAATAATCTTCATATTGATATGAATGATAATTTTAATAATAATATTATTGATAATTATAGTAACATTAATTTTAATAATGATATTAAGGATTTTAATAGCGATTCATCTGTCACTTTGAATAAATCTGTTGTTAATATTTCTAGTTTTTCTTTTAATCAACCTGTTTACAGTGTGTTAGAGAAAGGTCTCAATTATGTGCTTGCTCCTAGAAGAATCCTTATTCAGGACATTATTTGTGATATTGAATACGGGATTAGAGATCTTCCTGACACTACTAAAGATATTATTAGGCAAGACTGTGCCATGATTCTCAGAAAAGCAAAACCCCCAAAGAGAAACATTAGCAAATTGGAGCTTGAGGCTTTAAAATCTTTAAACAATAACAAAGACATTGTTGTTCTTAAGGCAGATAAGGGTGGTGCTACTGTTATTTTAAACAGAGAGGATTACAGTAATAAGATGTTGGATCATCTTCTTAATAGTGGTAGCTACAAGAAGTTGGAAAAGAATCCCATTAAAAAGGTCTCTAAAGCGGTTGCTTTGGCTATAAAATCAAGTAGCGCTTTGGGCTCCCTTAGTAAAAAGCTCATTGAAAGTAACCCCCACATCCCTAGAATTTATGGTCTTCCTAAGATTCATAAGGATGGGGCCCCCCTTCGACCTATTGTTGACACTATAGGTGGTCCGACTTATCTACTCGCTAAATTTTTAGCGAGTAAGCTTAAGCCTCTTGTAGGGCGCACCGACTCCTTTGTCAAAGACTCATCCTCTTTTATCAATGATTTGAAAGGCATCTCATTGGGCCCTGATGACAGGTTTGTCAGTTTTGATGTTTTCTTGTTATACACTTGCATCCCCATTAGGGAGGCTATTGATGTCGTTTCTCGGGTCACAGATCATGAGACTACTCAGCTAGTTGAAATCTGTCTTACCTCGACTTTCTTTAGTTTTGAGGGTGAATTGTTTGAACAAAATTGTGGCGTGGCCATGGGTTCCGCCCTGTCCCCGGTGGTAGCTAATATTTTCATGGAAGACTTTGAATCTAGAGCCCTCTCCTCCTCTCTTTTTCAACCTAAGCTTTGGAAACGGTTTGTGGATGACACCTGTGTGGTGTGGCCACATGGAAAAGAGAAATTGGACCTTTTCTTTCATCATCTCAATTTTCAGTCTGACTCCATTAAGTTTACCATGGAATTCGAAGTGGATGTTAGTCTTCCCTTTCTTGATGTCCTTATTACTATGAATGAAGAATGCTATTTCTTTCATCAAGTCTTTAGAAAGAAGACACATACTGAGCAGTATTTACATGCGGACTCTCATCATTTCCCTGCTCAGAAGTTAGGGGTTCTCAGCACCTTAGCCACTCGTGCCTTAAGAATCACTGATGAGCACCACCTTGAAGGTGAGAAATCTCATCTTTTTAATGTTTTTCTTAAAAATGGTTATAGCAAGATTCAATGTCGTAGAGCTTTCCAAAAAGCGGAAAAAGGTCCTAAGGTTAAAAGTGATAATTATGACAGGTCTGCTGGTGTTCAACTCCCTTTTATCTAGGGAACGACTGATAAGATCGCTAGGATACTTAGGAAACATAGTGTTCCTTCAACCTTTAAGCCCCTCCGCACGATTTGGAATTCGCTCAGATCGGTTAAGGACCCAATATGCCTGAAGGAGGGTAAGGGTGTGTACTTGATTTTGTGCTCTTGTGGGACCCCTTATATTGGTGAAACTGGTCAATCTATCAGTCAAAGAATTCTTGAACATGCCGCTGACCTAAAGCATAATAGGTCTCGCTCCTCTGCCTTAGTAGAGCATGTTGAAAAGACAAAGCATCACATTTGCATTGAAGACACTGAGGTCATTGCGAAGGTGGACCATTTCCACCACTGAAAGTTTAGGGAGGCCCTTGAGATTGAAAAGAGGCCTGTTAACCTTGACAGGGATGATGGGTGGAGTGTGAGCAGGTGTTGGATCCCTGCCCTTCATTCTTAGTTTTTTGATTTTTTTCCCTTCTGTTTGTCCATGGTTCGTCATTTCCTCTCCTCTCGTCCTATTTTTCTTTTCTCGTTTCAGTTATTCTTTATTATGTAATTACTTATTATTTATTTAGCATAATTATGTTTACTATTTGTTTTTAATCTAGTTTTTATGTATATTTAATCAATTAATTAATTAAAAAAATAAATAAATAAATAAATAAAGGAATTAATTTAGTTTCAAATAATATATTGAATTGGGTTCATGTAATGTATATTTATATATTTTGTTATTTTTTTGTTTATTTATTTTTATTTTTATTTTTTAATATATTTTTATTTATTTTATTTTATTTTTTATTTTTATTTTTTTCATATTTATATCTATTTATTTATTTATTATGTTTTATATTTTTATTTTTATTTTTTTGTTTTTTAATTTTATTGATTATTATTTTTAATTTATTTATTTATCTTTATTTATTTTTATTTTTATTTTGATTTGTATTTTATTTTTTATTTTTTACTTGTTTATTTATTTATTGTTTTTTATTTATTTATTTTATTTTATTTATTTATTTATTTTTATTTTTTGGTCAAACTAGCCGTTATTGTACAACGGCTACTTGGAGCTTCTTTATCTATTTAAGCAGAGTCTTAGATCAGATTTTGCATCTTGTCCTGATGATGAACTACACTGGCTGGTTCAAAATGCGTCGACACAAATTTCTCCAATGTGATTTTTACCGGAAGATTTGATACATAATTTATGGATCACAGAAGTCAAATTCTTAACCTTGATTGTTGTAACAATAAGTGAAGAGGTGAGCCACCATAGTGTTTATATTAAATATTGTTATGGTTCTGTAAATAAATTAAAGGACTTGTATGACTCACACTTTGAACTGGAACTCATACAATTTTTGATGAAGCTCTTCAACGGATATTTGAAGGATGATTATTATATATTTATATTGACGCCATCATCCATACCATAGATTACACTAGAGTGAAGATAGACCTTCCTCTCACAACATTCATCAAGGCCCCCTACCCTATATATTCTCACTACCTTGAATCCACATAATCTAGTGACCAACTGAAGTTCATTACATTTGAATTTTTAGTGGAAAAAGTACTCAAACATGAGAAATAATATGGAAATAAGACATCTCAACCCATTGGAGAGATCATGTACCTTGCTAGAAAGGGAAGAATCAATCAAATGATTCTTCTAAAGGAAATAATAAAAAAATATGAAGTGGGAGAAAATATTTTGGAGGAAGGGGGTAGACATAATCAAGACGAAAGATCTTCATTGTATTCATTATAGAAAAAAAGGACATGATGAAATAAGATGCATAAACCCCCACGAGAAGATCAAAGACAAAAAATATCATAAAGAAGAAAAAGAAAAAAACTCTCGATCCAGGTGGATATTGGTGGCCACCCGCCTATTCCACTTGGATCCCTACCATTGTTTCTTTCAGTTTTTCAGTTTCCTTAATTGTAGCACAATTTACTATTTTTGGTAGTTTTTCAGTTCTTGAACTTCCGGAGCCATTTGAGGCCCTAAACGACATTTTTTGGGAAAATCACCTCTAGGAAAAAATGAGTCTTTGACTTGATATTCACTGTCAGTAGTTGTATTCCTTGGATAGATATTTATAACAAGGTATCATGTGCATCAAACGAAGATCATATGTCAAAGTTACGATCCCAAGAAATTGATGTATCAATGTACCCCAATGGGGTCCATAGTTTGGTGTTTCATCTCCTAGGGTTAGATTTTTGGATGTTTAGGGTTTTCTATTGTTTCTTAATAATAAATAGGCCTTTCAGCCTCATTGTAACACATTTCAGAGGCATGTATCCGCCACATCTCTTCTCAGAGATAAGCTAGTAGTGCCCTAGCTAGTTTATTCCCATTATGTCTATAAGCATATTTCAATTATGTGATATTAATGAAATGAAGTCTTATTTATGCCGCATCTATGTGTTTATGTGTATTTCGGTATTTTATTGCGTTGTTGTATAATTCTGGATCAACTCCATATCCAACAAAAGGAAAAGCACTTGAGTTTTCTCATAACATTGTTGCCTATTGTAACAATATTGGAGTAACTGAAGATTTATTTCAAACTTCATTTGCTTCTTAAATAGATACATGGATACTTAACACCAGTTTACCATGGCACATGACCTTCCAAGAAGAATTATTTGAATATTTCAATGAAAATGTATATGGTGTTGTTAATTTTGTAGATAAATTAAGTCTCAAACCTTTGGGAATTGGCACCGTTAGGATTAAATTGCCTAGATTCCTAGATTTTCTTCTGCTTGATGTATTCTATTTTTTGGAGTTGCGAAGGAAATTCTTACCCCTTGTCCACATTTGATGAAAAGGATACTCCATTTATCTTTGGTGACAAAGTTTAAGTAAGGAAGGCTTCTGACAACATGGTTTTCATGACTGGAGTGGAGGATGAGGTATTGGTGAAGTTGAAAGGGACATCTAATCATGCACACAATTTTGAATGCCTTTGTCACTAAAATTGTAGTGCCCCATCCTAACTTGACTTCAGACAAAGTTTTTTAGTTTTATTTTGACTTCAAAGACCAATATCATGACTTACACTATATTATTTGAGGACATTAGATATTGATGTCCAATTATTATTTCATGTGATGATGATTATTGTTATGCATTTTTTACTATTAAGGTAGACTATGTTGATGATGTTGATGTTAATAGATGATCGCGATGATATATATGATGTTATTAGTCGATAGAGAGTATTTTTATGCTACTTGTCATGTTGAAAAATGTAGCAAGAAAGTCTCAATTTCACTTTGCCTTGGTCAAATTGAGAAAATTCAAATTTCCACATCAACAGACAACTTGGATGCATTTAACTTGTGTGACATGGCTCTTGTCACCCAGTTAGCTTATTAAATTCTAGTTAGAGGAGTTAGAGTTCGGTTAAGCATGTGTGATTTCTAATTTGCAGCAATCAAGGTCAATTATTGCAAGTTGTTTTCAGTTAAACTAGTTCTAACTGTTGGAGGAACTAATGGAAGGTTAGTTGTGCAGTGGGTCTTTAATCTAACTCAGTGATCATCTAATTAACTGATCAATAAACCCAAATAGCTAGTGCATGCAGATAATTCGAGTTCCCCCGCTGTGGTGGAGATTCCAAGGCAGTGTAACATCAATTGTAGACTAGTCTTGAGTTATAAGTGTTGCATGTAGTCATATGATCAAACTTGGGAATTGCGCAATAATTTTAGAGGAAATTCCTAAATAATAGGGGCTCGATTTCCTTAGGAATTACGCAAGGAAATAAGGGCTTAAGTAGAGGCAATATTTGACTAAGTTTGGGTCAGAGCTTCTTAGTGAACAAAGATGCAAGTTATTCACATGTAGGTTGAGCTCAGATTAAGCTAGAAATTGCGATACATCATCTCTATTCATCAGATCAATGCAAGAAATCAAAGGGGATTTTAGCATATTTATTTCCCCTGGAAAAATACTGTGTGCATGTGTGTTATTTCTCATTTCATGTTTGTGATTGATGTTCTAAATTGTGAATTGAATTCCGTAAAGCAGTAGAGTATTTTTGTGTCTTTTGATTTAGATTAAAATTTCATGAGTAGTTGCATATATTCACCATAATTTCTACATGATATCAAAGCAAGAATCAAATTAGAACAATAATTTCTAAGTTGTTTCTCAGGAGGATCAAATTTGTAGTTGAGTGTAGCAGGATATCTACAAAGTTGGGAAGATGACCTTCAACGGGCTGAAACTAGAGTATGACTTGGAAGGAAACTCTAATTTCATTGCATTAAAGGATCACATGGAGGCAGTATTGGATGGCAATGGTTTGCTAGAATATGTCAAGATGAATATTGCAAAACCACATGCATATGATGAACATAACCTAGCTAAGTGGAAGGAATATGTATCCAAGGCGAGAGAATAATATTAGAGGTAGTGCGAGACTACATTGTTTCAAATCTCCATGGGAAATAAACTCCTTTCGCAATGTGGAAAGCACTGACATAATTGTTCGAGAATAATAGTGACCACAAGAAGCTGACGCTCAAGGATAAACTTTGAAATATTAAGATGTAGAAGAATGACACTATTCCATAGTATCTCAGCAGGTTCACATAAGTTCGTGATGAACTCAATGAGGTTGGTGTAAATATTGCAGAAGATGACTTGGTAAGTGTAGCTCTTCTAGGCATTCCCAAAAGTTGGCATAGCTACCAAGATTCAGTGAATGAGAGGGAGAAATTACGAATTGGGAACACTTATGGTCTGATTTGGTATAATAAGGGATAAGGTAGAACACCAAAGATGATACTTCATCCAAGGGTGAGGATGACAAAAATTTTTCATTGGTTGGAAAGTGAAAGAAGGGACAAGGGAAGAAATCTCAAACCAAACTAGAATCCAACCAAGGGGAAAAGAAGAAATATTTTTCCAATATTAAATGCTTCAATTGTCATGAATTTGGGCACTATGGCACAATTTTTACACACAAAAAGTCGAGGAAGAAGACCTCAGGAGAAGCAAAAGGTGAAGCCTTGGCTTCACAATATGATCTTGAATTTACCCTTATCACATGCATGGAAAGGACATTGATGAGGAGCGTGTGGTACCTTGGAATCAGGTGCATCATTCCACATGACAGGGTGTAGATATTTTTTCAGTGGCCTAGAGGAGAAAGATCTTCAGATGCACATCGAGTTGGGGGAAGATGGAAGCTACAATGTGACATATATTGGTACAATCACCTTTTAGGGGATCCAAGATCCCCTATCAGACTCAAGGATGTCATGTTCATTCCAAGACTAAAGAAAAATATCATCTCTGTTGCAGTTTTGGAAGATCGTTTTTATGATGTGATATTCAACAAAGGAAAATAATTCCTGAGACACATAGCCATGGGACATGTGAAGCAAATTGAGGTTCGTGTGAAGAACCTGTATAAGATATATGTGGAAGATTGCGTTGCAATAAGCACTAAGGCAAAGAAAGTGTAGAGCTACATGTTGGTGAAATTTGGCATAGAAGATTTAGCCATTTGCATCATGGTGCCTTAAATATTATGCATTAAACAACCACTGGCCTCCCTAAAGGAGCACTTGAGAAGCAGGATGTATGCAAAGGATATACCTTGGGGAAGTATGAAAAATCCACATTCCATGATCAGAATAGCAAAGCACATGCAATCTTGGAAAGAATCCACTATAAGGCCTGTGGACCTTTCTTGACAGCCTCCACTTCCAAACATAAATATTTTGTCATTTTTATTGATTACTTCTCGAGGAAGTGTTGGATATTCTTCATGCAGAAGAAGGATGATACATTCTCCAAGTTTTTAGAATTCAAGGCACTGGTTGAGAAAGAAACCGAAAATAAGGAGAAGGCTCTTAGGAGTAATAATGGAGGTGATTATGTTTCAAATGAATTCAATAATATATAGGCGAAAGAAGGAATTCAAAGAAAGATGACACCCCACAATCCACAACATAATGGGGTAGCAGAGAGAAAGAACCATAGCATTGTGGGAGATGCAAGGGCTATGTTGCATGACCAAGGTTTACCACTGCATTTAAGGTAAGAGGCATGCAACATAGTAGTCTATTTTCATAATTGAAGTCCTCATTGAATTCTTGGTATGATCACAACAGAGGAGAATTTATTAGGGAGAAAGACAGATGTGTCACACTTAAGGATTTTTGGAGTCTCTATTTACTTCCATGTCTCAAAAGAATCAAGGAAGAAGCTTGAGCCGAAAATAGAGTTGGGGGTATTTGTGGGTTACACAGAAACTCCTCATAACTACCATGTGTACTTACCTTCCCTCAGAATGAAAATTGTGCAATGTAAAGTTTGATGAGGAGAAATAAATGCGGTGCTCTCTTGAGAGGGATCTTTAAATCCCACAAAAGGAGGATATTTTAGCTCCAAAAGAGGAGCCTTAGGAAGTTATGGAGAAACCAAAATTTGAGGAGTAGAGAGTGGAGACATCCACGCAATAAGAACCATCCAGAGAAGGAATAAAAAGAACCAGGGAATCTAATAGAATTTTATAGGATGCGAGGGAGAACGTGGGAGCTCCTTCAAATTTATGCAGGAAGAGGAGGTCACCTAAACAGTACACTGGATACATTGCTCTAATTACTAAACTTGTATAGAATGTGTTATCACAAAATTGCACTTGATTGGCTACTGATCAGACAAATCTATGGAACTGTTTCAAACCAGCTTTTGGCTGAAGCTTAGCCTCTTCAGTCTAAGAGGGCTCTCTCAAAGGGGTTTATGATATTAGATAATGATAGGATTAGATGGCTAACTCTATTTGAAAATTAACTTGATTTTTGTGTATGTAGTTTGAAAAGAATGCAGGCTTGCAACGATTGGGCTTATTGAGTCAAGAAATCAGTAGATTCAATGGCAAGGTTTCTTGACATGGAAGCTGATGTAGATAAGAGTCTTTAATAAAGGAAAATCACACATAGAACATAGGGAAACACAATCATTTCATCAATAAAGGAAGTCAGAGCATACAAATATGAATTATGAGTAATAAATATGAAATATACTACAATTAGTACACATAAAGATATAGATCAGAAAGACATTAAAAAATCTATGAGAATCTGAGGTCTGTCAAGAAGAAGTCCTCTTTATTGCTGATATCAGTCAAATTACATAAAGCAAAATATTGTGCAAAAAATATCCAACCCTTTACAACTTCAATAATTTGGCTTTAAATAGACCTTCTTACAACAAGGATGATCTGCCTCTTGGCTAGATTCATCGAACTCTTCCTATGACACATTACATAACAAAAAAACATGTCTTTTAATCAGAAAATGACAACTATACTCTAAAGAAGACCTTTTCCTAATAGGACTCAAAATCCTATTTATTACATCAATCTAACTTATCTTTAAAACAGTTACATATCAGTGACAACTAAGTCTCACATGTTCGAATAGGCTATGACATAGCTCATCACTACTTGACATATTAAATATCCTCCTAAACATATGGAACCAAACCCTTTTTTTTAGGATAACATGACCCTATCTTCAACAAAAGCTTCAACTGATGAGATGTCTCCATTGCATGGTCTTCAAGTCATAGATGTTTGGTGGCAAGGTCCCTTGATATGTTGGATGTGTCCACCTATCCAAAACTGCTTTTAAACTACTTAGAAACCTTCAAAAAAAGCTCGCTACGAAAATAGGGCAGTTTCGTAGCGTCCAAAAAATGGATTTTTCACTCAAAATTTATGCTTCTTTGATGTTCCATAGTGTCCATTATGACCTGACACATAATTAATACCATTTTCCCTCCTTGAAAGCTGCAAAAAGCGGTTTCAGAAGAAAAAATACAACTGTAGAAATTTTCGTAGCGTTTTCCTGGCTTCAAGCCGAGGAAACGCTACGAAACTGTAAAAAATTGTGAGATTTATAGATTTTGATCCTGTCTCAAAAAGGTAATATCTAGTTGTAGAAACTTGGAATTCAACATGCATTAACCTATTAAAACATAATAAAACTAAAATTAAGAGCCTTGAGGTGTCCTCTTCATTTACGATATGTTGAGCTATGGGTTCTTCCACTACAGTCATCTTTAAGCTCTTCTTCTCCAACTCCTCATGGATCAATTCTAACTGCTCTTGGAGGTCTTTGACTTGGTCCTTCAACTTTCTGTTCCTAAATTTCAAGTGTAGGTTTATTCTTTTGATATTCTTCACCTCTAATCTCAATGGCTGAGTCCATTTGATCAATTGCTGTGTGTTATCTAAAGTCTTTGACACACTATTAACCTGCTCTTCCCAAGCTTATTTCATTTTCTCAAACTGCATCTTCTGAACATTATGTTTCTTTTCTTCTTTCTTCAAGACTGCTATTTTGTGATTTTCTAACTTAAACTGCTCCTCAAGGACCTCAATCTCTATTTTTTTCAATGATTTTATGCTTTCCTTTCTTTTGCTTGATGACTGGATATTCTTTTGTAGGTGCTGATAGGTCAATGATACTTGGTGGTGGCTGGACAGTTTCAGTGAACTTATGAGCTTCCTTACTGCTTTCCAAGACCTTTCTAGCATGCCTTATCATTGGTTTCCTAGCCTGAAACATGAAACCTGCATCCTCACCTTCAAATTCTAACTTCTTAGCTGATTTGGCTTTCTTGAGTTTCTTTCCTCCCTCATCTATATCTTCAGCTTGGACTATGGGGGTTTCCTCAATATCAATAGCATGCAGAATGTCTTCTAAATTTCCCTTAGCCACTATTTGGTTTCTTGTAATCCTTTTGCTGCCATGTTTACTTCACATTTGGCTCTTTTTTTGCAGGTTTTCTCACAGTTGGCTTTTGTTTTGTAGGTAAAACAACAGGTGTATCAATTTTCTGCAATTGCTCTATTTCCATGATTACTGGTTCACTTCTCTCTGCCCATATAGGCTCAATTTTTTCTACCATTGAAGGTGATGGTATACCTATAGGTTTAGGATTTCTTTTAGGAGTGATGGAATATACTTCAAAACCACTGAAAAATAGAAAAGTTGACCAATATCTTCCTAATATTTTTAACTCCTCTAAAAACAGTAACTTGATTAAACCATGATGAAAGAGTGAGGTTTCATTTCCTTCAGATTTAGCTTGAACTTTATCTACCATTTTTGCTAATATTCTGTATAAGTAAAAATATAGATCAAGATATTTCTTACCAACAAAATGTAGCAGAAGCCTGAAGTGGTAAGAATAAACCATATGATACCTCCCTTCACAAGTGTAGAGCTATAAAAAGGGTCTCTTTCACCTCTAATTACCTCACATTAATATGTCAATCCGGGAGCGTTTTGTTATTCCAAAGAGTGTCTCAGTCTGAGGCTATCACTTGTCAAAGTAATGCTAGTAGTACAGTGTTTAAAAATACAAGAGTAAATGGATGCTTGTTTATAACTAAATTACTTCAAAAGAATAAATCACACATTCAGAAAACTAGGCAGCTTATCAGTCAAGGGTTCGGCAGTGATAACCCATCCCTTTGGAAACTGATGGAAAGGAAATTAGAGCATAGACCACGGGTCTGGGAGCTAGACAGTGAATGCCAAAGCTCACTACAGCCTTAGATCGTCTCCCACACCAAAACAACAAATGCGAGTAAATGGAACTACAGATAGCAAAATGGGACAACAAATAAAGAATTAAACAACAAATCTGGAATGGAACAGTAATTCTAAAATGGAACAGCAATCGAACAACTAAGTCTCGCGAGTCGTAACCAAAATTAATCTATTAACCCAAATGCACTCTTCGCAATCGAATAACAATCTTTCACCCTTAAGGAAAATCAAGCAAAACATACTAATGGAACAACATTAACTATTGATAAATTATGGAACAACACTAGTAAATCATATACGCACACAACCTGCTGGAATAATAATCTGATCAATCTTAATCAACAGGGATACGACTGTGCTTTCAAATAGAACAACATTATTTCTGAATCCAACAATTATGAAGAACACTACTTCAAATGAATCTATGACACGAATGTTCAGTATAAAAGCTCTGTAACAGAACAGTAAGAATATTCGGTTAAGACTAATAACATGCAATTAACTCTGAAAGGATCAATAACATAATGCAGAGTCAATACACAATTCTATCTGTAAAAACCTTAATGATTTAATCTTAACAGAGCATGTAATAGAAACTTATAAAGCATATCAGATTACTGAATAACAATTATAAACAAACCACGCAGAAATCAAATCGTAGTGATACAAAAGCAAGTGTCCTCCGGGGCCGGGCCCTTAGCCTCCAAGGATACACCGCCTTAAGTTAATCCAGACGCAGAAATGAGATAACCACCAAGCTTATATTAATGCATAAGACAAAAGTACAATGAACCAGTTCTCAACGAGACTCGATAATCAGAGTTGATTTTTAACAGAAAATTACATAAGAAGTATATCAAGCTAACAGTGCTGTCCCTTTATATAAAGGTGACGACGGAGATGTCCAAGTAACAAGATAAATAAAGCAGCGATCCCTCAGGATCAAAGATCCTGAGGGATTCGCCAAACTGTTAATCCTTCATCTTTTCTTTTCTTTTGCGCCGAGCTGGTGTCTTCTCCTCCTTTTCCGGGCCGATTTGCTTTGATCTGCTTAGCCTTGTTTGCATTCGGTTCCCCTTCAAAGGGACAACAGTTATCTCGTCTTTGTTCTTTCCTTTGGAACGGTGACTCCTCGTTTTCACCTTTTCCTACACAGAAAAATAACAATTATCAGCGGTTAAGTCTTGCATATCAATTCTCACATGTTTTGTTATAATTCCTTATTATTTTCCAAATTCATGATGCAAAAAGGTTTACAAATTCTACTAAAAAGCCACTGAAATGATCATAAAAAACATACCTTTTTAGTACTCCACAACAAGTGAAGTACTTTTGAATGATAAGTAGCAACTTTGAGAAATTGTCTTTCATGTAGCTCCTTGGAATGGAATTTGTAAGGTCAATCTCACTATGTTATGGCTTGATAAATTCCTTACAATCCTGCATGTTGAAATTGAAACCTTTGAATCATTGTTCTCCTCATCTTGGAATTCTTGTTACTGCTGCAATGGTCTCTGAAGTTATAGTGAGGTTCAACATCCCCACCTTTGAAGCTGTCCCATTGAAATTGATGGCAAACTCTTTAGAACCCTGTACATGGCATCCTTGTAGCCTTTGGAAAAACTGCAAACACCCTGTTCTTCTGAAAACTTCTGAAGCTGTTGGGTCTTCATTTATCAAGTTCATGTCTGATGGCTCATATATAAGACAATGGTCACCTTTTTTGGTCTTCCTCTTTGTATGCATGGTACTTTTATGTCTTCTCTGCCTCGCTTGATCAGTGATACCTACAAAATTTTAAAATTCCAACCACAACTTGGGCTTAGTGAAATAGCTCTCTAGAGCTCAATAACATGCAAAGAGGGAGCGGAGAATGAAAAATGAATCAATTGGGAAAGATTTTAAAGTTTCAATGAAAGATCATGCTATAATCATGACTCATACATGCTTAAAATAGTAATAATGACTTCAACCATGACCATTATACCTTGATTTAACCCTAACTGACTCGAATGGCATCTACCCTAACCCTTTAAATCATTGACTGACACCTAGCACCTGTTTTGAAAAGACAAACATGAATACCTCCTTTCATGGCATACTTAGTGTATTTCTAGGTAGTATCGCTACGAAAGTATTAACACTTTTGTAGCGAAAAGTGCATTTTTTCTGTGTAATTCGCTACGAAAGTAGGGAATCTTGGCTAAATGATATTTTTGGAGTTGTAAGATTGGGAAATGAAATATGTCAGGAAATAATGACTGATGTGATATGAAAATACTTGAATAGGGGTGGGTTTGGACCTTAGGATAGGCTAATAAGAAAAATTGAAAATTTTCTTTTACCAATTAATGAAAAATGAATTCTATGACCATACCTTTGACACATGAACCTCTAAGACTATGTCAAATGATGTTTCAATTTTTTCTGAGTGATAACAGAATGATTCATCCTCTTTCAAGGAAGAAGTAGAGAAACTTGTATGGGTTGATGCAATGGTGGAGGAGTATGAATCCATTATGAAGAACAATGTTTGGGAAGTGGTCCTAAGATCAACAAATAATTCAGTTGTGGGTTCGAGATGGATATTCAAGGTTAAGCATGCAGCAGATGGAAGCATAGAGAAATATAAGGCTAGATTTGTGGCCAAAGGATTCTCTCAAGTTGAGGGAATTGACTATGAGGAAACCTTTTCTCCTGTAACAAGGTATTCATCCATTAGATCAATTCTTGCACTGGTTGTGCAGATGGGGCGGAAGATTCACCATATGGATGTAAAAAAAATATTTCTCAATTGGGTTATTGAGGAGGATGTGTACATCAAGAAAATAGAAGGTTTTGAGACATTTTATAGGGAGTCTCATGTCTGCAGACTAAAGCGAGCATTGTATGATCTCAAACAAACACCCTGATGAGCCTCATTATTGCAACAAGAATGATGCAACTACCGAGGCTACCAACTTTACTTATTAACCCAGGGTTTGTACAAAATTAAGAGGTATTAGAACTATATGTGCAGCATACAATGTGTCATTTTATTGATCTGATGTAATGGAGTGAAATTCATGAAATAAAAGCCTAAACTAATTGCAGAAATGGAAGTGTTGCTTTGAAAAGAAATTAATCCTAGGAAAGAACAACAATTCGTAATTGAAATCCTAAGAGCATGAATTCAAATAAAAATTCCTAATCTAATTTGCGAAAATGAGTGTACTAAGTGGTGTTTATTATTCCTCAATCATGTATTTAGATCCTTGGGGTCATGATTCAAGCCTAGGAGATAAAAACAAACCTTTGGGAGCAAATCTGGTCAAGTTTACACTTGCTACAAGAGTGCTACAGGAAACTCTGTTTTTGCTACAGGAAATTTTGTTTTGGAAATAACTCACTGAATGACTAAGTAAATCAATTGAAAATGGGATGGTACAGATTTTTTTATTAATTATGATTTATTAGGTCTCCATTCCAAGTGGAATTACTCCAAAATACCCCTGTTCACGTGCTAAAAAATAACATAAATTACTACTCTAAAATTTGGAAATTTAAGAGCTAGTGAGCTAGTTAATCTATCAAATGCCTAACCTAATAAAGTTAAAATACAATGTGGTAAATTTTTTTATTAAATATAAAATTATTATGACTTAATACAAGTGGAATCAAGTCTAATGGATATCATTAACCCCTTCTACAAAATAGCAGAAATTTACTACTATTTCGCTACAAGGCATTTCCATAAATATTATATTCATGAACTAGCAGCCAAATCCAAGTAGCTTAATGATTAATATGAAATTAAAAAGTTATTACAAGGATGAATAATGATTTTGGACTTGTAAAAAACTTTAAGAAGAACTCATTTCAATCACTTAACTCAATCCTACGTCAAAAAAAGAAACAATACTAAATACAGAAATATGAAAAACAGAAATAAGAGGTGCATGTGAATAAGAAGTGACAAGAACATAAAGAAATTTTGCAAGTGGGATTTTAGGGTCCTGGGATGGCCAAGCCCAAGGAGGAATCAGATTACTATGGAAGAAACCAACCTTAGAAGCTAAAAATTGCACCAATCTTCATTATTGAATGAGTCCAAGTACATCCCTGCAAGAAAAGAAAATGGAGCTTCCATAAAACAAGTTTTCTCCTCAATAAGACTAAAAAATACCTGCCCCTAGAGGCCAATTCGAATTGGTACTTATAAAAAATGACGAGGAATCATTCCCCTTGAAAGGAGGAAGCTTTCCCCTCCAAAATCCCTCAAATAGTGGATTTGGTTCACAACACTAGGAGTTTGCAGTAAATGACAGGGAACACATTCCTAGATTTTCTTAATCATCGAATTTCAACAATATCTCAATAATTTCATGATATTTTTCTCATTTATTCTCCAATATTTATCTTCCAGTAGTAGGGATAAAGTCCCTAAATTATTTCCTTCTCCAAATCTTCATAATATTCCCAATATTCTCACAATATCCTTCAAAAATAAATAATATTAGGCACAAATATGAAATTATCTCTAAATATTCCTAAGAACATATTAAAGCATACAAAACATTATTAAGTGTAGACGGAGATATTTAATATATCTTTGATGTGTCTAAGAAAGGTTATATGGGATTTAATTCATGTCTAATTTAGAGGTCCATCATACCCCCCTACTGAAACTGTTGCTCATCCTCTGAGCAACCTATTCATCCTACTTGCCTTGTGGTTCTTCATGTATGCTGGCATATTTCATCTCTATTTATTGGTCCATGGATGCTCCTCCTACTGATCTTCTTGCTACTCTTCTATTTGCATTTCTCCCCCTATCTCAGTTTCCCATCAAACTTCTAATGTAGGTTTATGTTGTTTCTTTCTCTCAAGTGATTCTTCAACTGTAATGGTTTGCAAATTCAGGGACTTATTTGTACCTGTTTCTGAGGAGTTGTAGAAATTATCTAGTGCAGGGAGCTAGAGTTTGTTGATAACCATGGCTATATTTCTCTTGATATGTGTTATTTTATGTATTTTCTGAGTTAGCATCTTGTTTTTGAGTGAGTTTCTTAACCTTTTTATTTTATTTTTTTCTTCTTGCTAGTCATGCATGGAGGTATTTAGGTGCATTTTCCGGTGTGTTCATCTTCCTGGAGCCTGCTGGTGGTCCTTTGAATCCATATTCATCAACTTATCCTTAGATTTTGATCTTGCTGTGCCATATACAAAATTGCTACAGGAAACTTTTCAACTTCCTATAGCAATCTTCTCTCTGCTTATTGGGGCTCCAAATTGCTTTGAGATGAAGGGAAATAGTTTATGAAGGTTAGGGATGGAGTGATGGAATGATTGGAGTGATGGAGAGGTAAGGGGAGAGGTTCCATGCCAGTGTATAGGTGATCTAGCTGCTAGTGGCACAACATAGGGTTTAGGGAGCGAATCCTTGTGCGTGGAGTGAAGTGACGGTTAGGAGTGGTAGTTATAGGCAAACAAATAAATTATCATGCTCTTTTTGAAGTTTATAAATCTTTAAGAGAGCTAATTTCATTATAAATAAGCTTCTTGTAGCATTTACAGGGTTTCCTGTAGTGCTACAGGAATCCTGTAGATGCTAGGACTTTATTGTAGCAATTACAGTTAGGAGTAAAAATGGATTTTTCTGCCTACTTGAAAGGTGAAATGAGTGAATGGGTACATGTTGTAGTTGTCCATGGAGTGTGTAAGTAGAGGAGAGAGATAAGAGAGGAAGAAAAATGCTCCTTTGGATCTAAAACCAACTTTGATCAACAAAATTTGTCTTGGTTAACTTCCTGTAGCAAATCTGTGCCTGTAGTAGCCCTATTTCACCTATAGAAACTCTATTTCGCATGCCAAGAGGTGGCAGGTCCACCTTTTATTTTTTATTTTTTCAAATTTTTTATTTTTTTATTTTCAATTATTTTTCTCTTTTTATTTTTCAAAATTTTCTCTTTTTTTTTTTTTTGCATTGCATGCAAAATAAACTCAGAGTTCTTTTTCTGTTGACTGAGTTCACCCTTAGTTACCCCTTTGCACTCCTTGTCTTCCATCAAAACTAACTGCTTACTACCCACTTTCTCAAGTCCTCTTTACTTTTGTCTTGTTCCTCTTCCACATGTGTGTGTGTGTGTCTTGGTGGAAAAAGTGAAGCTTTGCTACTGATTTTGGCTATAAAAAAGCTTTCCTTATCACACTTTTAATGTTTTCATAAGCTAGAATATATTCGATGAAAGGTTTAGATGATTGCATACCTAAGCCTTACACTTGATTTGTTTTTGTAGGTGATATTGACGCTGCTGATATGAATCTTGAAGCTATCTTTGGTGGTTCTGAAGCTGCTATTGAAGCTGCATGTGATAATATGCTAGGGGTCTTATTGCTGATAGCCTTGAATATGGAGGTCTTCTAGGGTTTCTTTTGTTGTTGCTACTACTTCACATCCCTGACTTAAATGTTTCTGATGAGATTCTCATGATGTGAGTGTTGAAGTTGATGATTAACTTGATACTTGCATGCTTTACTTATACCTGTGTTGTATGTTTGTAGGTTCCTCTCTGATGTCTAGGTTGTTGCTGCTAGTGAAATGCCTCCTTGGAGTGCCATAGGCTCTTCATATTCACCTCAAAAATTTTCATGTCTTCTTGGATGATTGATAAAACCACTTATAATGGTTCCTGGTGATTACAGAGGTTTGCTAGAGGAACATGTTTCCTTATTGTAAAATGTATTCTTTGTATTTTTTTGACTTACAATATGAATGGGGTGATGAGGTAGAGTGTGGTAATTCTAAGGATTAGTGTGGTTTTGGAAGAATTATATGAAGGAAATCTGTGTTTTTGCAGATTTTTTTTGTTTTGTTATAGGAGTGATAAAGTGTAGGGTTTGAGTGAAAAATCATTGTGCTTGAGATGGAGGAGTGATGAGAAGGTGGAAGGAAATGATGGGAAGACTCTCCTTATTTATTTTTTACACATCAAGACCCTTTGTGACTATTTTTTGTCCTCAATCCACCTGCATGTAGCTTGCGGTAACTTCTTGTAGCAATTACAGAGTTTCCTGTAGTAGTTCAGGAAAACCCCTTGTAGCGGACTTGTCTTAGACATAACTCTAAAATGGTAGAATGGATTGACCTGAATTTTTTTGAGCATGCTACCATCAACCATATGCACCTCCCCATAAAAAATCTCAGCCATTGGATACACGAATCTCGAGAAAACTTAAAAATGGATGTAGGTGATGGAGGTCGATTTCTCACAAACCGTGTACCGGAATGTGCTGAAATTTCTTGAGCATGTTACCATCATATATATTCATATCCCCATGAAAAAAGTTGGCAAATGGATGCACAATTTTTGATATATAATAAAAACAGTTTTCTGCTAAAAACTAGGAGTTTCCTGTAGCAAAAACAAGGTTTCTTGTAGCATTTTAGGACAACGAGGAAAATGAATGAGAAAGAAATTATGGGTGGATGTTGGAAATGGATGATGGTGATGGATTGGCATGACCTAGGTCTTTTGGATCATTTGAGCAAAGGAGGAGGAAGTCCAATTTTGACTTCTTTTGACTAGGGTTTTGACCAACTTTTCTTTTGGTGCCAATTTATTTTTTTTGCTGCTTGCAAAGGTTGGAGAGAACTTGCATTCATTAGAGAGAGATACACGGAGCAAATACATTTGTTTTCTTTTCATATATACATATATATATATATATATATTAGGCCTACTAGCTGCCTCAATGAGGTTTTCAACTAGTAGGTCTGCCTAGGTGCCTCAAAGGAGGTTTTCATCTATGATCTTTTATTTTTATATTATTTTCTCTTTTTTCCAACCCATTGACCGCCTCATGGAGGTTTTCAATAAATAAGCCAATCTTGGGTGCCTCAAAAGAGGTTTTCACCTCAGATTTGTTTCTTTTTCCATTTTTTGTTTTATTTTTTCTATCCTATTCTACTTAAAAACACAAAATCTCTTTCAAGTATATGAATACTTCCAATGGAGCCATGTGCACATCAATATGACAGATAAAATCATGTGTACACTTGAAATACATGCTTTGACATGTACCTGAATATGAGAGATGAATTTATTTGACTGAGATTGTATCAAGTACTGTTGAAGAAGAGTGTGTTGCTGAAACTTATTGATTGTCTCGAACCATATTTCAATATAGTTTTGATGCCCTTGGTTTGTTTGCTCATTGGGAACATTATTCATGTCTTATTCTACCATGAAATTCAAATATTCCTCTTTTTTCTGATTATTCTCTTAAACACATGGAGGAAATGATGGTAAACACAAGGGAACTTTTTCAATATCTGATTTTGATGTCTGCTCTTCATCAAGTGCAACCCATGATTCGTTGATCTCCTCACTTGAATCTTCTTCTTCTAGATGTTTTCCTTCAATGACATCAATAAAATATCTTTTTTTCAATACCTTTCTTAAACTAAGATGAAAACCATTTAGATCAAGAGGATATGTTGATGAACCCTTGAATAAACTGAGAGGGGGGGGGGGGGGGTGAATCAGTTTAGTCCATTCATGGACATTAAAATTATTTTAATTAAATTCATTAACATAACCATTACATGGGAAACTTAATAAATAATAATCAACAAACTGAATATGTGAACAACAAGTAATAAACAGAATAACTCATCACATCAAAACATAACAATAATGCACATGGACACCAGATATAAGTGGAAACCCATAAGGGAGAAAACCAAAATTATTATTGTTGTGATGCAAAGGCAAGATCCTACTCCTATTATATCTGATTTTATGTAGGCTCCAACCTACTTGAGGCTTCTACCTAGAATTTCCGCAAGCTACAACTTGCAAGGAAGCTCCTACTCCCATATGTTTTCTGCAGGCTACAACCCACAGGAGGCTCCTACCTCAACCAATTCCAACTGAAAATTTATCAAACTGCAACTTGAAAGGAGACCACAATCCCCTCACACAACATGAAAACAATATGCCGATTTACTTGGTTATCAACTCTGTATTCCTCCATCTTTACTTTTTCCTCTTCTCCCTTCAATTCTGCTTCTCATTAGCTCCATATGTGCATAGTATATCAACCAAATCTCTCACATTCTCGAGCTCTCTAACCTCTAAAATGCACACCAAAATGACATATTTTTTTAGAGATAATTTGATGGTTGTTTGTATTCTATATTGGAATATGAAGTGAACAGACTTGTCTCTTTTCCTTCCACACATTTGTTTCCAATCTCTTCATATCATGAATATTAGAATAAGAAATAGATAATTTATCCAATATCAATTTCAACCATATGAAATGTATCACAACAATTCAACTTAATACATCTTTGTCTTTTCCTTGGATTCTTGCCTTTGCCTTAGAGACTTTCCTTTGCATCACAAAAATTTAGCTCAATCAATAATTTCACATTATTACAATTTCTTCAATGTAGCCCTTTTGTCTTCTTTTCGTTGCTATACATCTATACCTTCACTGATCCCTATGTTTTGTTAGAACTTCTTCTAACTGTGTTTCCAATGTTCTGTTTCAAAACTGTGCATCATAAATGCTACTTCAGAAATAAAATACCATGCCTTTAGACAACAACTTCAGTACCTGGTTCCGTTGAGTATGTCACATAAATGTATGGTTACCACAGTCTGCACCAAGTGTTAGATTTTCCAAAGGAAAGCTGCCAGTAAATTTAAACAAACTTTACCAGAGGTACCGAGTACCTTCTTGTCCATTCTTTGATAACATGAATATCTGCATAACCCCAAACCCATTATGGCATTTGAATTTAGTTCTGGAATATACCGCATCCTTTCATGAATCACACATTGGACCAAGGCTTCTGAATTCTAATAAGGAGATTTGCAATTGTGTGTTCAGGTCCCACCAGATTCTGCTGCACCATCGCATTTTCCCATCGCACTTGCTCATATCGTAATGTTGTCACCGCTTGCGATATTGTGGCTTACAATTTTCCGATATGTGGGTTCAGGTCCCACTGGGCATGCCACATCATTTGTATGACATCATCTACGCCACGTCATCTGTGCCATGTCATATATTTACACACCATCTGTGCAACGTTATCTATCGCCACGTCATCTGTGCCACATCATCTATCACCACGTCATCTCTCACATTTTTCTATCGCATTTTCCCATAGCACATGGTCATATCGTAACTTTGTTACCAATTTTTGATTTTGTAATTCTACGATTTGCGATTCTGCGATTTTACGATTCTGCGATTCTACGATTCCACGATTTGCGATTTTGCGATTTGCGATTATGCAATTTTACAATTCTCTTTCTTGCAATGATTTGTGATTTTTGATTTTCTCACAAGTCTGCACAAAGTGAAGGGGAATTCATCATCTATTTACTGGAAATATTCCACTTCTCCCATGCGATCACTAACGCTGCTCCAAAGCCAATGATAATGCTGATGCTGCTCCTTTTCCATAAATGATAATGCTGATGTTGCTCCTTTGCTTCTTTGTTGATCTTAATATGCTCCTTTGCCATCAATGAAAATATTTCCAATAGTCTCCCCCTTTGGCATTGATGGCAACACATCCTCCCCCTTTCATTCTGAGAAATTTATTCCTTCCTATGATTACATTACCCCCCTCTTTGACTTCAATGGCAAGGGGTTATAGATTTTTAAGTGTAGTTTCCATTATTGCATTACTACTCTCTGAGTTCTGTATAAACATTTTCATTTCGTCCTTCTATTATTTAATGAATGCGACTGCATATTCCTTGTTGGGGTTGCTCCAAAATTATTGTTGCTTCATATGGTATATAAGTATTGTTGGGAGAAAACTTTGGAAATCATTGAAATTGCATGTATATAAAAAACAAAATGATACCATCCAAAAAAGAATTCCTTGCACTTGCATAACACTGAAGATGATAATAAAGATGCTCCATAGACAAAAATATACAATAATACATATAAAAAAACATGCACAATTGAAATAATATAAGAATAATGAAGATGCTCCATGTAATATATAAACTCTGCTCCAAATATACTTCAGACTCTGTTAACATTGCCAGAGCACATAAGAAAGGACAAGATCATGTGCAAACTACGAGCAAGAATATCCATGATTTTGGTCTTCAATATGATGATGCCAATATGTCTTTTGCAACAACAATTCACCTTTACTGCCCTTAATGCTGATGTGAACAATAAGTCTCGAAAATCCTTACAACTTGTTGTAAGATTAAACAACCTTTCAATCTATGAGGCCCAACGAATTTAATATTGAACATTGACATATTCATGACAAACCCTTAATGCTAGATACTTTCAATACATTGTACTGTACAATATCACTACTGCAAGAAGATCAAGTGAGGAAACCTTCAACCCTTATGCTTACTATTGTAAGTAAGAATTGTGTAATTTCCAAGCTAAGAGAGAGAGTCGAAGCTCTAATTACAACCAAGAAAATCCAATGTTGGTAAGTATGTTGAAGATTAGGTGTGTCACTGTAGATTATACTCTGATTCCATTACATATTCAAGGGTATTTTTGCATAGAACTTGGTTCATAGGCCAGTTTCTCATAATTTCATTACAAAAACTTCTCAAATTCAACCACATACCTCTGTTGCATAAACTTTAGGAGTAACACATGCTTAAGGAAAATAATGGTTAGGGTTTGAAATATTTGATATCCGAGGTTTGCAAATATGGCCTTAGATGCATATTATCTCAGCCACTGTCGCAACAAAACCATTAAAGCCAACTACTACATGTAATTACATGCAACTTTGCACTATGAGTGGTTGGAGAACCACAGACTACAGAACATGAGATAATATGAACCATGCAGTATTTCACTCCAACTCACACATACCACCATAGTTAAGACAACCTTCATAATCTCTACTATTCGCATTGTGCTCTCCATTGTTCTCAACAATAACCAACAACATAAAAACTCTGACTCTACCATCATTAACTTGCAATACGAAATCTTTGACTAAAATATGTATAAGTTCTTCAATAATTAAATTCAAGGATCCAAATATTATACTTGATGAGAAAATTCTTTCATTTTCCTAGAATTTGATATAGTTCTTCCTTGATGGAAATATCATGAAAATCCCAGTGGTACTTCCAATGAGAAATTTATTTTTTTAATTCTCAGAACCCAATGTGTTATATTATGTCAATTTAATATACTGCAGACAAGATGAATGAATTCTTGCTCAATAAAATGTCATCATGTAAACTCAACCAACTATACAATTCCACTTATGACAATAGGAGGTATGCAAGTCAATGATCAAATTCTCTCTAGTTTTCTAATGTGAAGTGTATGTATCATACTTCAGAATGGTTGTCACTAAAATACTCCACCCTTTTATTTCGTTAATAATGTACCTCAAACTCTAACACACATACTTTTCACAGCTCAAATTTGATTTGCACTATGAAGGTCATATTTGACATTAGTACTGTGGCACTCAGGGTGAGATCTAGACAGTAGATGTTAGTTCAGACTCTGCTCCAGCTGCTCAAACATACCTTATACACTTCAAATGTTCTATCACATTGAGATTCAAGAAGACATATTCAATTTGTTTAATTGAAATATCAAAAGAAAAACCTCAACAAATATTTATAGATGAATTTTAGAAATAGGCCTTGAAGATATATCAACATTGACTTGAAGAGGAGTGCAATTATATCCAAGAATAAATGTTGCTTCAATAGGAAATACAATTCTTCAGTGCTGTGAAATGTATCTCGTCTTCGGGGCCAAGCTGATCTCCATATTCCTCCATCAATATATTTATTACTCGCATTCATCTCTTGGGATTCCAACAAAATCCACCATCTTGCTGCAACAATCCATCTCCATTATTTCTTGGTTCAACTTCCTTGCCACATGCATGTTTATTCAACTTCCAATGCTTCCAAACGGGTGACCTTTCGACTTGTTCCACATATATCGCACTCTATATTCCTATTTTTATGCTTATCTAAGCTAACCATTTCTCTACAAAAATACATTGTCCATTTTTCTACGATCCCACATTTGCAATTCTTCTTCTATGCTCTTTGTGCTCATCATCCTATGCACATATCCAATAAAGCATCCATCTTGACTTATAGCATTCACCATGTTTAGCTAGGAACCACCATTAGACCAATAGTCACTTGCCCTAGAACGAGGCGACGTTTTTTCTATGACATATGCACCCTAGAGGTTACAAAAGGATATAGATAATGTGGAATTCTATGGAAAATCAGTCAGTTAATGGTATGACAGAATAATTGAAATCATGGTATGTGAAACCATTTATCTCTGTGCTATCAGCGTTCATATAAATCTCTGCCATAGTGCCTCCTAATTCTTCTTGTAGGTAGAAGAAAAAATATGCATCATCATAATAAGCTCGAAGGTTATTCATACTTAAAAGAATAGGAGTGAGAATGCCCATCATGTATAAGAAAAATAGCCGTGTTCACAAAACAACACTGATGCTTCAACTCAATATAATACATCAACAAATATAAGATAATAGTCCATAATAATTGTTTCGATAATTATATCGATGTATTCCTACATAACCAGTATACTGCCTGATGCATAATAATATTACTACCACAACCACTGTGCTATTCCTCCATACGTTATCTCAGGGGAACCTCCAACCACTGCACCATTTTGTACCACTGCACTTTTAGTTGTTGATACCATAACACTCTAATACCAATAATGCTACTCCAACAACAACGCTTATAATTCTACTGATAGGAAGAGTACTCCAAATACCAATTGATAAATATACGTAATGATATAATGATAATGCAATTTTTTATTATTAATCCTTTATTATTTTTTTTGTTTCATTATTAACACTTGCAGTGAGACACACAGTGTGATATTCCTCTGTGGATCTTTCCATTTTCATGGCTCAAAACACATTTTTTGTGATTTTAACCATTCATCGCTTAGTGTGCTGTTGTCCTCTTAGCTTCCACGTTCATGGCTGATGTTCCCTCTACCACCATGGTTGCTTGTTGCCTTCTCTTCTTCCATCCCCCCCCCCCCCCTCTCTCTTTCCCATCCTGAAATTTTGGCTGCTCATATTTCAAGGAGATCTTATTTGAAAAATTTTATGCAGACGTTTTATGGGCTACTCTCCCCCTGGGATGTTGCTTCTTGTCTAGCACGGGTTGGATGATTGTGTTGCTTCCTAGAGCAGCTCCCCTTGAAACTATGATGGATTCATTATGTCATTGAAGTAACATGCTCCTCCTTTTTCTTCTTCTTCCATACTTTATTGGGATTCCTCATAATGTATGCATTTATTTTTGATTCACAATTTGGCTAGATTTGATTTGGTTCCATTGTCTGTCTAGAGTTCTTTAGTGTATATGGAAGTTTGCAATATTTGGCCTTGTGGCCAAAGTTATTATACTCATAACATATTGTTTTACCTCGGTATAGTTGAGCTGATGTGTGGCCTTTTGTGCCCATTTTTTTAATATCGTTTATATTCAACAAGTTTATGTCCAAATTCATTGCATAAATAACAATAGCCATGGAAATTATTTGTGTACCTAGTAAAATATTGTCCTTTCCATTTGCTTACTTTTGGGATTCTTCTCATTTGTTGCATCTTTTGCTATTTAAACTTGATTTTATTTGTCTTATATTGTTCTGCGACATGTCCAGGTATATGGCAAGAAAAACATGTGATATTTTTCACAGGAGAAAAGAACCTACTTTGAGATCTTCCAAATTTGTTCAATTTATCTCCAGGAACAAATGATCTTTTTGCAAATAACCGTTTCTTCCTCTCATTCTTTCTCTCTTGATGTTGCTGCTTGTTTTTTTTTTTTTATTTCTTTACAAATCATGTTCTTGTTGGCTTCTAATTTTGTAGGTCTATTTTGAGCTGCTTCATTATCCTCTTTAATGCCTACCTTTTCTGAGTTATTCATGGAGGAAACCTCCTCTTCTAGCTACTTACACAACCTGCTCTTTTCATCTAGTTGTATTCTAGATGAAAAATCTTAGACTCTAGTCTTTCATATTGTGTATATTTCTCTTTTAACTGGTTATTAATCATCCCTCCTAACTTCCTTGCTTCTTCAAGCTGTGCCTTTAGGCCAACAATTTATTCCTTATGCTTATATTCTTTCTCATCACATATTTGCACCAGTTTCTTCAGATATTTTTTTTCATTCTTCAATCTTCCTATTTTAGTCAAGACATTTTCAAGTTTGGCTTGTCCTTCACCTATATTTTCTTCATGGAAATAATGTCCATTCACACTAACAACGACCTCATTTGACTAAAATTTTTCCTTTGGAAAGAGGTTTTTCTTCTTCTTGTTTATCTTTTTCTTAACAATGCAACCACTAGTGTCTCCCTCATGCATGAGATGAAATCTATTCAAGATTTCTTTTGTAGAAGTTAAATCCATTATTGTATCAAGATACTTGTTATGAAGACAGTTATACATTATTCATTTTTCCTTGGAATTCCATTGTTGTTTTTGCAAAGAGGGAGAGTCTTTGCAGCAACCATCGCATACAAGTTTCCATACCTCAGGTCCATAAGCCATTAAATCTGTTTTAACCTTATCTCTCCATTCAGGAAAGCTTTTTGTACTCAACACGAGTACATTTTGATAGTCCATGACTCAACCAAATCTCCTTCAAGTTATTATGCTTACACCAAAGAAACCTGCTCTGATACCAATTGATGAACCCTTGACTAAACTAATAGGGGCCGGGGGGGTGGGGGGGGGGTGTGAATCGGTTTAGTCCATTCATGGACATTAAAATTATTTTCATTAAACTCATTAACATAACCATTACATGGGTAGCTTAATAAATAATAATCATCAAACTGAATATGTGAATAACAAGTAATAAACATGCTAACTCATCACATCAACACATAATAAAAATGCACATGGACACAAGATATAAGTGGAAACCCATCAGGGAAAAAACCACGATTATTATTTTTGTGATGCAAAGGCAAGATCCTACTCCCTATTACATCTAATTTTTTGTAGGCTCCAACCTACAGGATGCTTCTACCTCAAAGTTCTGCAAGCTACAACTTGCAAGGAAGCTCCAACTCCCATATGTTTTCTGTAGGCTATAACCGACAGGAGGCTCCTACCTCAACAAGTTCCAAATGAACATTTATCAAGCTACAAATTGAAAGGAGACCACAACCCCCTCACACAACATGAAAACAATATGCTGATTTACCTGGTTATCAAATCTGAATTCCTCCATCTTTACTTCTACCTCTTCTCCCTTCAAATATGCTTCTCATCAGCTCCATATGTGCATAATATATCAATCAACTCTCTCACATTCTCGAGCTCTCTAACCTCTCAAATGCACACAAAAATGACACCTTTTTAGAGATAATTTGATTGCTATTTTTATTCTATATTGGAATATGAAGTGAACGGACTTGACTCTTTGCTTTCCACACAATCGTTTCCAATATCTTCATATCATGAATATTAGAATAAGAAATAGATAATTTATCCAATATCAATTTCAGCCATATGTAATGTATCACAACAATTCAAATTAATACATATTTGTCTTGGAGTCTTGCCTTTTCCTTAGAGACTTTCCTTTGCATCACAAAAATTTAGCTCAATCAACAATTTCACATTATTACAATTTCTTCAATGTAGCCCTTTTGTCTTCTTTGCCTTACTGTATTTTTATACCTTCATTAATCCCTTGGTTTTGTTAACACTTCTTCTAACTGTGTTTCCAATGTTATGTTTCAAAACTGTGCAGCATAAACGCTACTTCAGAAATACAATATCACGCCTTTAGATAAAAACTTCAGTCCTTGGTTCCGTTGAGTATGTCACAGAGATGTATGGTTACCAAAGTCTGCACTAAGTGTTAGATTTTCCAAAGGAATGCTACGAGTAAATTTAAACAAAATTTACCACAGGTACCGAGTACCTTCTTTTCCATTCTCTGATAACATGAATATCTGCATAACCCTGGACCCATTATGGCATTTGAATTTAGTTCTGGAATATACCACGTCTGTTCACGAATCGCACATCTGCCCAAGGCTTTTGAATTTTAATAAAGCGATTTGCGATTGCGTGTTTAGGTCCCACCGGCTTCCGCTGCGCCATCAAAACTTCTCCATCGCATTTTCCCAATGCATTAGCTCACATCTTAACATTGTCACCACTTACGATCTTGCGACTTACGATTTTGCGATTTGTGGGTTCGAGTCCCACCAGGCATGCCACGTCATCTATTTCCACATCATTTGTGCCACGTAATATGAGCCGTGTTATCTATTTCCACATCATCTATCACCATGTCATCTGTGCCACATCATCTATAACCAGGTCATCTCTTGCATTTCAATATCGCATTTTCCCATAGCACATGCTCATATCACAACAATGTTATCGATTTGTGATCTTGTGATTCTGCGATTTGCAATTCTGTGATTTTACGATTTTATTTCCTGCAACGATTTGTGATTTTCTCACAAGTCTGCACAAAGTGAAGGGGAATTCATCATCTATTTACTGGAAATATTCCACTAATCCCATGTGATCACTAACGCTGCTCCAAAGCCAATGATAATGTTGATTCCACTCCTTTTCCATAAATGGTAATGTTGATGTTGCTCCTTTTCTTCTTTGTTTATCCTAATATGCTTCGTTGCCATCAATGAAAATATTTCCAACATATGTTTGGTAGTAGTGTACCTCAACATTGTAAGTGGGTTGAGATACTTCATTGTGTGGGTTTGGAAATGGTGGTACAGGTAGTTGAGTGAGAGTGGATCTATGAGATGGATGTGGTTGAGGTTGTGGTTGTGGTGGAGGTGGATGGTAGGGATAGCATGGAGTTGGGTATGGAGGGTATTGAGGATATTGTGGATTTTTCCCATAAGGTTCTTGCTAACCTTGTTGCCAAGATTGGTTTTGGGGTTGATATGGCCAAGGTTGTCAAGGAAAGAGTGTGTTCCAATTAGTTTGAGATGGATGTGAATAAGCTTGAAATTGTAAAGAAGGTCCTTTCATCATATCAAGTTGAATAGGCTGCCATGGTCTTCTTGGAGCTACATAACATAGCTTATGTGGCAATTGACTTGCTCCATTTTCTTCTTGGTAAACTTCCTTAAACCTTGGTAATGATGAAAAATATTAGTAGCATATGATTATGCATGGATTACACAGATATCAACATCTTCTCTTTGCTCATTTTGCATTCTTAACATTTCTATTTGTTTAATTAAAATTGCTAAGAATTTCTATTTTAAGTTTATCAAGAAAATTTCCAAGTTCATCTTGACTTACTAATTTTGATGTTGATTTACTTACTCTTTCCCTTCCTCTTGATATGCACTTTCATGTTTCAAAATTTTCTTCAAATGATAATTGGTATATATCTCCTTTACTCATGAGATCAAGGAGATCAATCCACTCATCCCCAATTGTTCTAAGTAAGAGGTTTTTTAGTGTGTCAAATCCTAAATGATGTAATTTTTTCCTCTTAACATTATACATGAAACTCTCTATTAGATCTTCAAGGCTCTCATCTTTCTTTTGATTCATTCTAAAGGTTTCTTCTTTAAGATCATGATATTTATATTTTTCTAGAAATATATTTTGCATATCATTCCATGATCTTATTGAATTAGTACCTAGACTCATGAACCATTTAAGAGCTCTATCTTTCAATTTTGCAGGAAATAATATCAAATTTTGAGTGTGTGATAAGTAGCCATAACATCTATAAAGTATTTCAAATTCAAAGAGTAATGTTTCTGGATCCTATGACCTCATAGCATGGAAGTTGGGAAGAAAATATGGAGGGATGCTCTTCATATGCACATTGACATCAGTATCTTGAATGGGAAATCCAAGAGGATCTTCTTCATTGTCATCATCTCTGTCCATTTCTTCTACCTTCTCTGCCAGCTCTTCTTATTCTATATGCAAAAGTGGAGGGTGATGTGGTTCTTACTGCACCACGTGATCAAATGGGGGGGGGGGGTTGGTATTGGAGAATTATTTTTAAATATTTTTTTTTTTGAAGAATGCTAATGCAATGCAATTTTCTATTTTGAAATGAAATATGCCTAATTTTTTTTTTTTTTTTTTTCAAAAAGAAAAGAAATGAATCAACTAAGGAAGAAAAAAATGCATACTTTAACACCTCCATGGAAACAACGCGAAAAAGTGACGAGCCTCAGTATTGCAACAAGAATGTTGCAACTACAAAGGCTACCAACTTTACTTATCAACCCAGGGTTCGCACAAACTTAAGAGGTATCAGAACTATATGTGAATCATACAATGTGTCCTTATTTTGTTGATATGATGTAATGAAGTGAATATCATGAAATAAAAGCCTAAACTAATTGCAAAAATGGAAGTGTTGCTTTGAAAAGAAATTAATCCTAGGAAAGAACAACAATTTGTAATTGAAATCCTAAGAGCATGAATTCAAATAAAAATACCTAATTTAATTTGCGAAAATGAGTGCCATAAGTGGTGTTTATTCTTCCTCAATCATGTATTTAGATCCTAGGGGTCATTATTCAAGCCTAAGAGACAAAAAACAACCTTTGGGAGCAAATCTGGTCGAGTTTACACTTGCTACAAGAGTGCTACAAGAAAATCTATTTTTGCTACAAGAAAGTATGTTTTGGGAGTAACTCACTGAATGACTAAGTAAATCAAATGAAAATGGTATGGGACATATTTTTTTAATAATTATGATGTATTAGGTCTCCGTTCCAAGTGGAATCACTCCAAAATACCCCTGTTCACACGTGCTAAAAAATAACAAAAAATACTACTCTAGAATTTGGAAATTCAAGAAGTAGTGAGCTAGTTAATCTATCAAATGCCTAACCTAATCAAGTGAAAATGAAATGGATTAAATTTTTTTATTAAATTTAACATTATTATGACCTAATCCAAGTGGAATCAAGTCAAATGAATCTCATTACCCTGTTCTAAAAAAAAACAAAAATTTACTAGTATTTCGCTACAAGGCATTTCCAAAAATCTTATATTCGTGAACTAGTAAGCAAAGCCAAGTAACTTAATGATTAAGATGACCTTAAAAATTTATTATAAGGATGAATAATTATTTTGGTCCTATAAAAAACCTACAAAATAACTCACTTCAATCATTTAACTCAATCCTACATCAAAAAAAGAAGCAATACTAAATACAGAAATATGCAAAACAAAAATAAGAGATTCATGTGAATAAGAAGTGAAAAGAACATAAATAATTGTGAAAGAGGGCTTTGAGGCTCCTGGGATGGAAAAGATTAAGTAGAACATAGATTCCTATGGAAGAAACCAATCTTAGAAGCTAAAAAAACCACCAATATTCATTATTGAATCAGTCCAAGTACATCCCTGCAAGAAAAGAAAATGGAGCTTCTAGAAAACAAGTTTTCTCCACAATAAGACTAAACAATACCTACCCCTAGAGGCCAATTCAAATTGGTACATATAAAAAATGATGAGGAAGCATTCCCCTTTAAAGGAGTAATCTTTCCCCTCCAAAATCCCTCAAATAGTGGATCTGGTTCCCAACACTATTGCAGTAAATGGCAGGGAACACATTCCTATATTTTCTCAATCATTAGAGTTCCAAATTCTCTCTAGAATTTATCAATAATTTCATGATATTTTTCTCATTTATTCTCCAATATTGATCCTCTAGTAGTAGGGAGAAAGTCCCTAAATTATCTCCTTCACCAAATCTTCATAATCTTTCCAATATTCTCATAATATCCTTCAAAAATAAATAATATTGGGCACAAATATGCAATTATCTCTAAACCTTCCTAAGAACATATTAAAGCATAAAAATACATTATTAAGTGTAGAAGGATATATTTAATATATATTTTATGTGCCTAAAAGAGGTTAGATGGGCCTTGATTTATGTCTAATTTAGAGGCCCATCACACCCCATGCTTGATACACTAGGATCAACAACTATCTCAGTGTTTTGGGCTTCACCAAAAGTGAAGCAGATGTAAACCTCTATCACATCTTGGTAGAAGGTAAGTTTCTTATTGTTGTCTTTTATGTTGATGATTTTATTTTAACTAGTAATGAACAACTGATCAGATCTTGCAAGGAGGACCTTGCAAGGGGATATGAAATGAAGGACGTGGGTCTCATGCACTACTTCCTTGGGTTGGAAGTATGGAAAGGCGATGGGGAACTGTTTGTGTCTCAAGGAAAGGATGAAAATGAGATACTGTAGAGATTCTGCATGGAGAGTTGCAAACCCATGGAGACACCTCTAGTGACCATTTGGAGGAAGGAAGATGGAAATTCAGGTGAAGAAGTGGATGCTACCATTTATCGACAACTAGTGGGTTCACTGATGTATCTTGTGAAGACACAACTAGATATGCGCTAAACCAACTTAGCCAAGCTATGGTTATGCCAACCAGATGTTATTGGAAGGAAACTAAGCATGTTTTACGGTACCTTAGAGGCACTACCTAGTTTGGAGAATGGTATAGATAGAAAAAGGGAGTGAAGTTGTGTGGCTTCATAGATTTAGAATGGGCATGGATTCCATCTGACTGAAATAGTATAGAAAGTGGAATTTTCAGTTTTGGGTCTACAACGGTTTCCTGGTATAGCAGGAAGAAAATATCTATGGCTCTCAGCTTGACAGAATCAAAATACATGGTTGCAAATCAAGTAGCATGTGAGGCGTCTGGATGAGAAAGATACTCATGGGATTGTTTGGTCAGATGATGGATCCAAATGTGATCTATTGTGATAATAAAAGTTTCATTAAGCTCTATGAAAATACAGTATTTCACAATCGATCTAAGCATATAGATATCCGATATCACCATTTAAGACATTATGTGCAGAGGCATACAATGTTGCTACAATAAATTTCGACAAAGGAACAAGATGTTTACATTTTGATAAAGGATTTTTCAAGAGGGAAGTTCGATTTCCATAGGTGTAGGATAGGGGTGGTTGATAGTCCCTCTCTTACTAAGAGGGCGTGTTGAAAAATGCAACAAGAAAGTCTCAATTTGACTTTACCTTGATCAAATTAAGAAAATTCAAATTTCCACATCAACAAACAACTTCGATATAGTTAACTTGTGTGACATGGCCCTTGTCACTTAGTTAGCTCAATAAATTTGAGTTAGAGGAGTTTGAGTTCAGTTAAGCATGTGTGATTGCTAATTTGTAGAAATAAAGGTCAATTATTTCAAGTTGTTTTCAGTTAAACTAGTTCTAACTGTTGGAGGAACTAGTGGAAGGTCGGTTGTTCAGTGGGAGTTCAGTCTAACTCAGTGATCATATAGTTAACTGATCAATCAACCAAAAATAGCTAGTGCATGCAGAAAATTCGAGTTCCCTAGATATGGTGGAGATTCCAAGGTAGTGTAACATCAGTTGTAGACTAGTATTGAGTGTATAGGTGTTGCATGTAGTCAGATGATCAACCTTGGGAATTGCACAAAATTTTTGGAGGAAATTCCTAAATAATAGGGGCATAATTTCCTTAGGAATTTCACAAGGAAATATGGGCTCAAGCACACGAGGAAATTGACTAAGTCTGGGTCAAAGCTTCTTAGTGAGTAGAGAGACATGTTATTCACTTGCATGTTGAGCTCAGATTGAGCTAGCAATGGTAATACATCTCTATTCATCAGATTAATGCAAGAAGACAAAGGGGTTTTTAGCATATATCTTTCCCTTGGAAAAATACTGTGTGCATGTGTGTTATTTTTTATTGCATGTTTGTGATTGATGTTCTAAATTGTGAATTGAATTTCGTAGAGTAGTCGAGTAGGTTTGTGTCTTGTGATTTAGAATAAAATTTCATTAGAAGTTGAAAACCTACAACATAATTTCTACATGTCATGCGTAATTTATGATGACTAATAATTATGATAAGATGTTTATGATGATTTTATAAGTGTGGTAGGAGACCATGATGATGCATAAGTGTGTGATTTGGAAGTGATTCTAGTTTGATTATTTAGTATTGTTTGATATTGAATTTGAATTGTTAATAATGAATATGTTTATAAATACTAATGACATGTGTAATAGATGTATGAAAATGATATGTTCTTGTCGAATGAATCACATATGGGTAATGGGGATGTATGGAGTGATTTGGATCTTCTTTGGAAGGGTGGAACAATATTCGTGATTCCACCCACTAACACTGCAACCATGGCTTAGGTTGGAAAATGCTAAGTACTTTCACCTTGTAGAAATTATACAATATGCATGTATATTACTGGACTCCCCTGATCTAACAAATTAATCTTATTTTAAATACATAATCCTTCCACTTAATTCTTTGCGGAAATTAAATCGCCAATTGCAAAACACATATGAAGAAAAATCAATCACACATAAACATAGTTATTTAATGGGAAAGCTTAAAGCTAAAAACCCCAACTAACATATATTATGTATATCAATGGAACATTTAAAAATTTCATACAAAGATTAGTACATTAAGCTCTTAGTACAATCAACAATCATTACACACTGTCATGCAAAAAATTGCATATCTATGCACCAATTTCTTGCCTCCTGACAGCCTGCCTCCACTGCGCAATCCCTGTTGAAGAAGACCCCTGAATGAATTCAAATTGGCCTTGCCTTGACTGTGCAATCCTCATTGGCATCTCAAATGTGTTTCAGATGCATTGAATGCATCACTATAGTCACAACAAATAGTCCATCTCACCCTTTCACCTATCTCTCCACTGGGTATCCACTGGAACTGACATGCAAGTAGTAAACTGTTATATTTTTTCAGTTGCAAGTATGTCTCTAGTTGTGAATTAATTAAATAATTAATTCACTAAACTCTCACAAGTGTATCTTCAGTTATAACTAGATACAACTATCACAACTGAGTTTAACTCACTTAACTGAGTTAAAATAAATAATAGCTCACATAACTACTCTTCCAACTCTGTCACAACTTTCCACTATCAGTTATAACTGAGTCCTCCATGCATGAGTCACCAACCACCCTAGGAATTGTGTAATTCCTTCAACCCACTGATTTTCCAAATCTGTTCACTGAAATTAAGTGCTCTAAGAGAGTAAGTTGATATTTATTGTCAGATTATTATTAAGGGCTAATAATAATCGACATGCATCTATTTTTAGATTGGTGATCTATAAATAGAATTCGCCTAATCTTCTAAAAATAGAATCTCATCTATTCTTCCAACTAGATCAACCATCTACAAATAACCTCCTGCTACTTATAGAATATGCTCACCATGTCTAAAAATATACATACACCTAAAAATAGCCCGTGGGCCCCATTTAGTGAAGGTGCTTAATTTTCACTAAGCTCATCATCTTGTTGAATCCCAACACTCCCTCTCAACAAGATAGGGATTATCCTTCACCACGATCTTGCCTCTATGGTATTCAAATTTGCTCCTGGTGAGTGCCTTCGTCAGAATATTTGCATCCTGATCTTCCGTAGGAATGTACTGAAGCAACATGATCTTATGTTGCACACAATATCTGATATGATGATACCAAATATCTATATGCTTAGATCTATCATGAAACATAAGATTAATCCAGATTTTAATGCAACTTTGATTATCACAATGTATCACTTTAAGATCTAAATGAGAATCGAACAAACTGACCAGGATCTTCCTCATCCAGATAGCCTCACATGCAGCTTGACTTGCTGCCATGTATTCCGCTTCTGCTGAACTAAGTGCCACGGATATTTGTTTCCTGCTATACCAAGAAATTGATGTAGATCTGATACTGAAAAACCCTTCTGATGTGCTCTTTCTGTTTGTTGGGCTGCCTGCCCAATCTTCATCCGTAAAGCCATGCAACTTCACCTCATCCGTCTGTCTGTACCATAAGCCAAACTCAGATGTGCCCTTGAGATATCCCAGGACATGCTTGCCTGCCTTCCAAAAGAGCTTGGTAGGCTTAACCATCACTTGACTAAGCTGGTTCACCGCATAGCATATCTCTGGTCTTGTATTAACTAAATGCATGAGCGAACCCGCCAACTGTCGATAGATAGTAGTATCCATTACCTCTGCCAATGTAGCATCCTCTTTCCTCCAATTTCTTGGAAGAGGAGTATCCATGGGTTTGCAGTCCTGCATGTGAAACTTACCAAGTATCTCCCGAGCATACTTGCCTTGAGACACAAATAGTTCACCTTCTCGCTGCCATATTTCCAATCCAAGGAAATAATGAAGGAGGCCCAAATCCTTCATCTCAAAATCCTTTGCAAGATCTTCCTTTCATTAGTGCATCAATTGCTCATCACCCGTTAGTATTAAATCATCAACATAAATAACAATGATTAAAATCTTACCCTCCACCACAATTTGGTATAGGTTTGCATCTGCCTCACTCTTAGTGAAGCCAAGTCCAGTGAAATAGTTGTCGATTCGTGTGTACCAAGCACAAAGTGCTTGCTTCAGCCCATACAACACTCTTTTGAGTCTGCATACATGCGAATCACAACTGAAGATCTCAAATCCTTCAGGTTGCTCAATGTACTCCTCTTCCTCAATGATCCCATTAAGGAACACAATATACACATCCATCTGATGAATGTTCTAACCCATCTGCGTTGAGAGAGCAAGGATGGTCCTTATGGAATAATACCGTGCGATAGGTGCAAAGGTTTCTTCATAATCAATCCCCTCGATTTGTGAGAAGCCTCGGGCAATAAATATTGCCTTATACTTCTTGACGCTCCCATTAGCAACTTGCTTTACCTTGTAGATCCATCTTGAACCTACCACTGATTTACCAAATGGCCTTGGAACAATCTCCCAAGCATTTTTTTTTTACAATGGAGTCATGCTCCTCCACCATGGCATTTACCCATGTGGGCTCCTGCTCTGCTTCCTCAAAGGAATATGGCTCTGTCACGATACACTTTCTCATGAGAGCCATGTATCTAGTGAATCGGTCAAGTGACTGTCTTTGTCTGCACTGTGAGGTAGGGATTCCTACATTCTGTGCCACATAAAGCTTCAGCTTCTCAGCTTCTGTGGTTCGCCTTCTGCTTGTTCTGATGTTTTACTCTGCATGAGTGGACTCCTCCACTCCATGATCCTCCTCTTGTGGCTGGTCCACATCTTGAGGCTCATCTTTGGGAACAAGAATTTCCTCCTCTGCATGCAAGTGTAGCTCCCTCTCAAGTGACAACTTCATGGCTTTCACCTCATTGAATTTTATATTCCGTCGCACCACAATCATCCAACTGTTTGGAAAATATACACGATAATTATGGGGTGTTTCTATGTACCCCACAAATATCCCAACTTCTGCAGTCGGCTCCAGCTTCTTCCTGGCATCCTTTGTCACATGAATGTAAACAGATGAGCCAAAAATCTTCAAATGAGAAATATCGGGCTTCTTATCAATAAAATATTCTTCAACTGTACTCATGCTAAGTACTCTATGAGGACAATTATTTTTCACATAAACCACAATGTTGCATGCTTCCACCCACAAGTGCATAGGTAGGCCCTGGCTATGCAGCATAGCTCATGCAACACCCATGATCGTTTTGTTCTTCCTCTTCACAACCCCATTATGTTGTGGGTTATGAGGCACTATGATTACTCTTCGAATTCCTTTTTTGCTACAAAAGTATTTGAATTCGTTCGAGATATATTCTCCACCATTATCGCTTCGCAAAGCCTTCACTTGCTTCCTCGACTCCTTCTCCACCAATGCTTTAAACTCACAGAACTTTGAGAATGTTTCACTCTTATTCTACATGAATAAGATCCAACATCTACGAGAACATTAATAAAAAAATATAACATAATCCTGTGTTTTGCTATTGAAGCAACCGAGAAAGGTCCACACACGTCTGTGTGAATTCTCTCCAGGATCACCGAAGCACGGTTCTCCTTCTCATGAAAGGTGGTCTTCACAAACTTGCCCATAGTACATCCCTTGCATTGATCTAATTGCGCAAGAGTACCCTTGGTAATTCCAGTAGAAATATGCTGCAAAATCTTCAAGGCGCCATGGTGAATATGGCCCAATCTCCGGTGCCATAATTCGCCCTCTTCTCGGCTCACCACTTCTTTTGCTTTGCCCATCATTGCAGCGCAACCATGTACCTCCAGCTTGTAGAGATTCTTAACTCAAATACTTATCTTCTTGGTTTGACCCGTTGTTTTATGTCATAGGAAATCTTTTCCCTCGCTGAAAACAACATCATAACCTCTGTCCTCCAACATCACGACTGAGACCAAGTTCTTCTTCAGACCTGGAACATGCATAACATATTTCAACATATATGGTTTACCTGACTCCCTCTTAAAGGTAATGGTTCCAATTATGGTTGCACTGTATCTACCATCGTCACCCATCTCTATATGCATTTGGATATCTTTCTCCTCCAAGTCACTAAACAACTCCTTGTCTCCCGTCATGTGGAAGGAAGCACCACTATCAAGATACCACACCGATCCCTTGCGCTTGAAACCAAGCATGTGATTAAAGAGAAATCAAGTTCAAATTGCAAGGCAAGGGCCTCACCAGCTGTAGCTCAAGCAACCTTCTTTTTCTTCTTTTTCTGTGGGTATTTAGTGGTGAGATGCCCATGTTCGTGACAATGAAAACATTTCACCTTGGACAAATCCAGTTTCTTGCCTTTAGCCTCAGATTTTGGATGCAATTTCTTCCCCTTCCCTTTCCTTTCTTTGGTAGCCAATACATAATTCTCTTCATCATCATTCTTTGATGAAGAGCCATCCCTGGTACTTCGCCTTATCTCCTCCTGCACTAGATCCGACCAAAGTCGCTCCTAATCTGACAGTTCCTCCCATCCATTGACAGAGTCCTGATAACTGTGCCAACTCTTCAGTAGCCCAAGGAGATCTAAGCTCACCAATTCATCATCCACAATTGTGATTCCCATACTCCCTATTTCATCCCTACATTGGACAAACTTCGTGAGATATTTTGGAGTACTGTCGCCCTTCTCCATTTTGATTTTTCTTAGCTTATCTTTCAGCGCCAACTTCCTATGGTCGTTGCTGCTTTGGAAAATATCTGTCAAAGCCTTCCACATTTTAAATGGAGTGGCTTTCCCATGAAGGCTTGACACAATATGGTCTGTCACACCTTCCAACATAATTCTTCTTGTCTTCACTATTTTCTTTTTCCATGCATCAAGTAATGCAACATCGCTAGAAGTAGGCTTAGGAACATCACTATCGATGAACTCCTTCAGACTATTATCTTCAAGCACCACCTCCATTCTGTCCTTTGAGGCTATGTAGTTCAAGCTACCCTCAATGGCATACTCCAACCGCAACCCATTGAAAGCCATTTCAATGAATACTCAACTATCGCACCAAGAATTTCTTACAACAAATTCGAATTGTCCACTAGCACAAAACTCAGCACCGCTTCAATATTGCAATCTCCAGTGATTAACGCTACTCCGATACTATGTATAAATTATACAAGATGCATGTATATTACTGGACTACCTTGATCTAACAAATTAATCTTATGTTAAATACAAAATCCTTCCACTTAGTTATTTGCGAAAATTAAATCGCCAATCGCAAAACACATATGAAGAAAAATCAATCGCACATAAACAAAATTGTTTAACGGGAAAGCTTAAAGATAAAAACCCCAACTATCATATATTATGTATATTAATGGAACATGTACCAATATCATACAAATCTTAGTACATCAATCTCTCAGTACAATCAACAATCATTACACACTGTCATGCAGAAATTTAAATATCTATGCACCAATTTCTTGCCTCCTGATGGCCTGCCTCCACTGCGCAATCCCTACTGAAGAAGACCCTTGAATGAATTCAATTTTTCCTTGCCTTGACTGCGCAATCCTCATTGGCATCTTCAATGTGTGTCAGATGCATTGAATTCATCACTATAGTCACAACAGATAGTCCATCTCACCCTTTCACCTATCTCTCCACTGGAACTGACATGCAAGTAGTTAATTGTTGTATTTGTTCAGTTTCAAGTGAGTATCTAGTTGTGAATTAATTAAATAATTAATTCACTAAAATCTCACTAGTGTATCTTTATTTAGAACTAGATACAACTAGCACAACTGAGTTTAACTCACTTAGCTGAGTTAAACTAAATAATAGCTCACATAACTACTCTTCCAACTCTATCACAACTTGCCACTATCAACTATAACTGAGTCCTCCACGCATGATGTTATTCATCATTAATTTTTTCCTTTGTAGATGACTAAATGCTTATCCTAGATTTCTAGAAACAAAGTTCATGAACATTGCGAGTTCTAGAAATCTCACTGCCTTCATTATCATTAGGATAAATTTTTCACTATTTCATCATCCCATCATGTCAAGCTCAACTCACCAATCCAAGAAGATCCATCATGGGCTCATGTCACTCATTTTTTTTATGTTTTGTCACCTTTGGCCTCAATCCTCTGTTTTGTTTTGCCTAACCCCTCCACTGCTACCTAGGGCCACCAATCAACCATCTCTCTTATATCTCCAAAAAAAACTGCAAGCATTAATAGTCTCAAAACTATCTCTGTAGGCTCTTTAGATAAATCAAGTACATTGGATTTTGGATCTCCAGTACATCAGTTTGTACAAAAATCTGTTTTACACCTAAGGATCCCAAATCAAGTTTTCAAGCAAAGTTCAAGTCTAAAGAGCCTTCCACTAGGTCACCTAGGTTTTCATAGGTCATAGGTTGGATTTGGTGTTCTAAAAATCTTTGTTTTTCCTATGTAAAGAGGTTGCATTCAAAGAATAAGAAGGTCAAGTAAATTTGTACAAAACTGATAAAAAAACCTTCAAGGAAGGCCTCCTTGGACAAAGCACAAATTTTGCAAGGGACAACTACCCTTGCTCACATTTCTACAAAGAATGATTGAAGATGGCCATCAACATAAAAAGAGGTAAGTTAATAGGGTGAATCATCAAAAGAAGACATCCACAACAAGGGAAAGGCAGCAGGCCTATGTACAATGAGATTCAGGGTTTTTGGGATTGATTGGAAAAACAATGTTGCCAAGCAAGGGACCATCACAAAGACCACCAAGACAGAAGGCACAACAACACAACCAAGGACACATGGAATATTTTCAGGAATCATGAATGGATAAGGGAAAAATCTGAGGTGAACTAAACATAAATAAATGAACTTGAAAGGGTTATAGAGAACTTAGAAGACACCACTTCTTATTCTTCCCTAACAACCCTAAGATCTAAGAGTTTGGAAAGATAGAAAAAAATGTCAAATGAAGATGATAATTCCTCCTTCAGAACAATAGAAGGCATTCAAAGGGTATTCAAGGTGGCCTTTAGGGTTTGTCAATGACAACACTACTTCACTGCACCAAAGAAAGAAGTTGTAAAGAGTATCAATATGAGGGAGCCTAAGCTTTCAAAAGTACAGTCAAAGGTTTTCAAAATGGTCAAGATGAAGAAAACATGAGGTGAAATGTCAAGATGAAAATCATACTGACCCTAAAATCCATGTTGGGTGACTAAAGGCTATAAAAGTCCAAATAATGACAAAGAGACCAAAAACCCTGTGTTATGGCACCTACGGAAATCAAAAGTGGCCAAGGGGAAAACATGGTAAACCTGATGTACACATATTTTCCAAAAAGACATTCACTATCAAATCCATAAAAGGTAAAAGGACATTTTTTTAGGTCACCTGCAATCAAGAATGCCAGAAAAGATAAAAATAGTGTTTTTAGTTTGTTAAATACATGCCAAAGATAGTTTGAACAATGCCCAAAATTTCAAAGATAAGAAGGATGAAAATAGCATCTGCATCCCCTCAGCCAGACATCACCACAAAAGAAGAAAAGATGCCCTGAGAAAGCCTTCAAAAATCCCTGCAAAAGATATAAAGGGTCTCAGTCAAATGACAAAAAGGTTGAAAACATAGTAAAAGTGGGTTTTATGTCTATGATTTATTTTCTCAAAGGATATAAAGTGGCTTCAGTCTTCATTTCAAACTCATTTGTCACTTCGTGAAGAGAGAAAAGGGCTTAAGGAGAAAAACTGAGTTTCTGACTGTTTCTGGGAAAATTTTCCTGGCGTTGCACAAATCAGTGGCGCTACACAAATGCAGGATGGCACTGCGCTAATCCATTCTATGCCCATTCAAAATAACAAAGAATTGCGCTAATTAGGAGTGGCGTTGCGCAAACGTAGGCCCGACTTGCCTGAAGACTGAATGGCACTATTGCATGCGCTCAGCATTGCACTAACCCACAAGCAGGCCTACCAGAACTGCACAAATGGGTTGACCCGACAGCTTGGGCAAGGCGCTGCGCAAACGTAGAAAGCCTCCAAACCACAATTTATTTGCTTTTGGTCACAAATTTCCTCTTCCATTTAATCTCCAAAGGTTTACAAAGAGCCAAGAGCTAGTAAGTGGCACTCTCTCCTTATCCCCAAGCAATTTTCCAAATTGATTTTAGTCTTTTGTGGCTTTAAAGTTCAAACCCTAGGTCTTGCATGAAAATAAGCCTTTTCTTTGAACATCCTTGAAACCAGTTTGATGTCATGAGAGGGTAAGTGAGTTAAGGGTGGCTGCCATACCTTTTTGAGAAGGACCTCCTTAGGCTCCAAAGCTACTCAATCCTAAGAACCCTAGCCTCCACATCACTCATTCACCAAAGTTAACTTCATCACCATTTTCACCTTGCTTCATCAAATCCTATATTGTCAGCCAACATCTCCTATCATTATGTCAGGAGCCGAGAACAGTAGTAGCAGTGATAAAGGTCAAAGGCCTTTGAGACCAAAACATAAGGGAGGAAAAGTCAATAGATTGGAACCTCAAAGCACAGTGGCCATCACCTCCTCTCCTAGGATCCTGTCATGTTTTCAGAATGCAAGATGTATTCAATTTTGTGAGAAGGTCAAACAAGTGAAGAGCCACCTTGAGCTTACAAGGCTCCTCATTCTAAACTTACACAACAAGCACTCAAGTCTTGCAGGAGTGGATTTTGAGGTCTCAGCAGGTGACATCTCTAAGGCCACAAGTATCCCAGCTGTAGGTGAGAAGTGGTTTAAGAAGGGAAAATTGGACAATGACTTTTTTGAGCCATTCAACAAAACAAGGTATAGAGAAGGTAGCAAGATAGATTTCCCTTTCTCACACCTCAAACACAAATTTTCACCCTTGATGTTGGTTATCATGAAGTACTTCACCTGTGAGGGGAGATACTCCAGGCTCTATTCCTACCATGTCAGAATCCTCATGCATTTCACAGGGGTTAAGGTGCTCAACTTGCCCTACTATCTCTATAGGAGCATTGAGAAAATGTATTTTATTGTCTAGACGAGGAATCATTCCCAGCAAATGCATAACTTGTTCCACCATTCCTTGATCAAGATGGTGGTATTACATCAGTTGGAGCAGCAGGGTATACCTTGGGAGGTATTCATGGCACATGAAGACTTCACAAACCCCCCGCCTCCTCCTCAACCAAAATTTCCCTCCTCATCTGCACAAGTACCCTCACCATAGGCAAACCTCCCTTCCTCTCCTTCTCTTGATGCATAAGGGGAAGCAGGAAGTGGCAGTGAAGAATAACAAGAATATCAAGATGAAGGTGATGATAAATCAATCCACAATGAAGATGAGTTTGATGATAATGTTGGAAACCAAGAGGATCATGTTGAGGCGGAGTACATGGAAACCAATGATGAACATGAGGATGAGCCAACAAATGATGAACATAGTTATGACAGTACATGTGATGAAATCAGTGAGGCAGAGACATAAATTAATGAGGAAGAGAATGAGGGAAATGATGGTGAGGAGAAGGGAAATGAACATAGTAGTGATGAAGACAAAAACACTGACAATTTGGTGGGAGGCAGTGATGGTAATGATGCAAATGAGTCAGCCGAAAATGAAGAAAAGGATGATGCAGATGAACAAAGTGATGACCAAGAAGATGTTGATAAAAATAAGAAGGCTGACAGTCAAGAAGACAGTGAACATGATATTCAAAGGGAAAATATGCATGACCATGAAAATCGTGAGCAAAGTCATGAGGATAAAAGTGATTATATGGAAGAGGAAAATGATGAGGCAGAAACAGAATTTGAAGAACAAGACAGTGACAAAGAAGATGACACTGATGGAACAGGCAGTGAGAAACAAGACAACAAAGGAGATAGGCATGACAGTCATGACACCAATCAGCCTCCTAGTGAACATGAAAATGATAGCAGTGCAGGAGATGATGAAGAAAAAGACCCTAGTGATGAACAAAACCAAGATGAAGCAAGTACAGGGGCTGATAGTGCAAATGAAGACCAAGGTGATAGTACAGAAAACAATGAAGAAGGTAAGCGTGATAATTGTGTTGAGGATAAAAAGAGAAGTGATGAAACATAGCAAGTAATGACTGATGAAGATCGTAGTAAAGGAGAAGAAGCTGATGACAACACCAAAGGTCACAATGAGGATGAAGACACTACCAAAACCACCATCACACCTCTTGCATGCATATAACAAAGAGGGCCAAGGTGAGTGTTTGCTGCCTCCAAAAGGGAAGGGACCTTGCCATCTGCATCAACTCCAAGGCTTGACAAGGGAAAAGAAAAGATGGACAAGGTTAAGAAAGGTAACAAGAGAAATTTTTCTACTCAAAAGCCTCAATTCATTGACTTAGACAGTGATAATGAAGATAAGGAGATGGCCACCAGATACTCCAAAGCAAGGATGAAAAAATCAAGGAGTGGGAGAGAGATTTTGGCATGTCACAATACATCATTCAATATTATAAGAATGAGCACAAGCACTTCAAGAAGATAAAAAGGGGTATAGCCCTCCAGAAAATGATGAAAAAGTACTATGCCAAGAAAAACAGACTTGTTTGTGCCAAACTAAAGGAGGCCCTCCTTGAAGTCCAAACCCTAAAGGAGGCAAGAGAGAATGATAGCCTTAGATTTTTGGCTGAGGCTTCTCAACAGTTTTCCAAGACCCCTTGAGGGAGGTCTCCACCAATTTTGAGCAGATTTGGAAAATTTTTTGTTTTTTGTGAATTTAAAGGCTCATTAGCGCAGCGCCACTGGCGCTACGCTAATACATGGAGCATCCTATGGAGGAGAACTCAACATTTTTAATTTTTTCACACCTAGCAAACTTTTCTCACCAAGTTTCATATGATTTGGAGTAGATTTGACCTCTCAAAAGGTCAAAAAACCCCTTTTTTTCACCATCCTGCCACTATTTCAGACCTGGCGCTGCGCTAATGGAAGTCTTGGGATTTTGACATTTTGACTAGGATATGGAAGTTGTATCTAGAAAATACAAGAATTTTTAGAAATTAGACTCATCAGGCTTTCCAACGAGCCATGACAGAGCCAAATCCGACATCGGGAAGGGGTCCAAAACTTGGTTGCAAAAGAGCCTATTTTCTGCTAAACGTGGCACTGCTCAAATGGTCTGTTTAGTGTGTTTTGGACCAAAAGTCAACAAAACACACTCATTTATTACAAAATCATATTTTAGTGTTTTTTGAGGCAAATCACTCTAGAATTAGGTGCAAGAAGTTATTTTAGCATTTATTTCATGATATATTTTGTGCCTTGGGCCTTGCTTGGTCTCTTAGGTATAAGTGACATTTATGAGTGATTTTGACATATTCCAACCCTATCTAGGGTTTTTTCCCTCCTTTGCTGAGTTAAATAGAGCATGAGGGATTCATTGTAAATGTTGGCATTTGATGAGCTCTAAGAGCAATAAATGGTTTTTATGAGCTTGGAGTGGAAATTGGTGTTGTGGAGTTTATGAATGGCTTTCTTGGACTAATGATGGAGAAGCTTGTTTGCAGAATCCCTTAGCTTGGTTAATGGTGATGTATTCTTAATTTTTTCATGTTTTCTTGTTATCATTATGTTTCATCCTTATTTTTTGCAGTAGAAGATAAAAGTATAGGTTGAGAAATGCTCTTTGAAGCACCTTAGTCCTCCTACCTTCTATTTCCTTGATGTTTTCCTCTGTTGGGTCAGCTTAAGGAATTCTTAACTGCTCCTTAGGTCTACCTAAAATTGTTTGTTTCATTAATGGATTAGTATTCTAGTTTAAATTATGTTTCATGGTAAGCCCTGCTTATTTTATTCTATCCAAAGTCTGTCTTGAAACCTCTCTTTGAAGTACTGCTTGCTAGGTTAAGTCAAAGAGGTCTTGTTTTGATCTTGCCCTTTGTCCATGCCTATCAGTTTGCCTCAAAGTTCTTTATAGTTTGATTTATGATGTTTAGGAGTTCCCTCTTCATGAATTAAAGGTATTTGTGATCTTAAATGTTTTCTAAAGCTTGAATGTGAAATCAATAGAAGTTAAATGAGTTTCTTGACTTCTATATTTCATTGAATTTTTTTGTCTTGAATGGTTATTTGGTTTAAGTATTTTCATTGAGCTTAATGGTTTTCCCTACCTCATGAGTTATATATTTTTCTTATCAATGTTTAAGACCTCCTTGTTATAGGTATTTGACAAAGGATTCTTGATTGCCCTTTGCCCTACCTTATTCACCAACTTGATGTCTGTCCCACTTCACACATATCCTTAAGGATACATTAACCTTGCTAGATTGGCCCTGTAATGCACTTTGATTCATTATTGAGACATCCATGAATTTCATTGACTCCATAGCCCAATGATTTAAAGACCTTTCACTCCACCTATTCTACCTGTTCATCTTACCTAACCAAAAAAATCAACAAACCCTACACTTAACAACTAGCATAAAATCAACCATCTAAAGCAAACAAGAACACATACTTTGCATCTAACAGAGAGAGCCCTCTCTGAGTCCAAGAAGGCTAGGTCCTAGGACTCCAAAGACTAGTTTCATGTTACCCTGTGCATTTGGTATACCAATATGCTAAATCGCGGGACACTAACATTCTGGTGATCACGGTGGGACCGAGTACATAGTAGCCTAAGAAAATCTTATAGAATCATTTAACCCTCAATTAAGTTTAGAAAATAAACTGATAGCCAATATTAGACTTTTCTTGTTTTACCATCCTAGAAAAATGATGACACAGTTAGAAGACACTCATACAAACCTTAGGGCTACATAAAGAAAATAGAAAACCCCAAAACATCCCTAGATTGGTTTTTTTTTTTTTTTGGTGGACCATAAACATACATCCTTAGAACATCAAAAAATATCCACCCGGTGACTCCACTAGCCTCCAATAGGCCTATTACTCCACTAGTTCTCGTTAGACTCCTTGGGATTGTGTTAAATCAGCCTTGAGAAATTTATGAACCTAGTTATATAATGTGAGAGTTTACCAATCACTAAGAGAGGTCAGCCTTCAGAAAACAGTCTTAAAACTTTCAACCTCTCTGAATTTTAAGTTTGAAATCTGGCTTCACATAGGATCAGTACCAGATCTCATCCGAACTCGAACCCTCCCAACATAGTTGATGACCCAGAGAATATTTTGTGGCAAAATTCTAGATCTGGAAACTTAACCACTATTAGGACCATTCATAGAGAAAACTTTGTACCTGATTATCTTACAGCTTTGCAAGACCCCCAATTTGACTTGCACCATACAAAGAACCTTTTCAGAACCAAGTCACGAACTGATATTGACCAGACTGACCTTGAGCCCATAGATTTGCAGCAGAGTTATATTAGAGAAGCCTCTCCTTCCACACCACCTGACTTTCAGCTTCTCCATCACTTCAACTCTTTCCATACCAAATCTTCTCATAATCAGCCTGCTAGTCCAAGTACTTCCACCACACCCATCCATAACATTACTGTGCAAACCACTTCGCTTCATCATACATCTCCTTTCACTAACCCTCCTCTTGTAAACCCTCCATTATCTCCCATCATGGCAGCTTGGTATGCCCCCTTGGCTTTACCTCAACCTCTAGTGCCTTTTCCAAATGACTACCAATCCAAGATCCCTCATTTCATAGGAGCTGAGTCCATCACTGCCCAAAAACATGTAGATAGGATAAATGATGTCTTTGATTAAATGGAAATAGAAGAAGAAACCATTAAAATGAGGATATTTTCACAAAGCTTAGGAGGAGAGGCCAAAAAATGGTTCAAAGCATTAACCCCTAGCTCAATACATGATCTCCCTTCCCTCTACCAGACTTTCATAAACAAGTGGGAAATCAAGAAAAATCCCCTCCAAATCCTTTCTGAATATAACAATCTTAAGAGGAATATAGGGGAAAGTGTAAAAGATTATTGCAACAGGTTTAATAGTATCTACAATGCCCTCCCACCTCATAGGAAACCCCCACAAGCCCTAGCACTAGTGAAATTTCCTGAAGGCTTTGATCCGGACATGACATTATAATTAAGAGAAAGAGACCCTGAAACTTTAGAAGAAATGAAAAGGGCAACTATTAGTGCCGAAGTCAACTTGATTGAAAAGAGAGCTAGGATGATATCAGAAAAGAGAGTGACCTACAAAGATGAAACCATGCCCTCAACCTCCTCATCCGATACCAAAATGGAAAACCTAATAAGAAAAATGGAGAGAATCATAAAAAGGATAAACTTGAATGAAAGGACACCTCCTAGGGAAAACCAAGCCAATCCCCAAAACAGAAATAGAGCTCAAAAATTCAGAAGAGAAATTCCTCAAATCAAACAAAGGGAAAATGACCAACAAATCATACCTCCCTTTCAACAAAACTATGTAGATGAAGAAGAAGGAGAAATTATAGAACCTGAAGAAAGCCATATAAACCTAATAGGTTCTTATAATGAAGATGATGTTTTTCTCACTGAAGAAGAATGAGGTTTCTTTTCCTCAGATCAAACTAACACAAACCATGAGGATTCTGAAGACTACTGCTTGGGATTTGAAAATGACATGATGGATGTCCATATGCAATATGACCTTAGGAGCAAAAAGAACCTAGATTCTCCCAAGAAAAGCCAAATAAACACTGCGGTTAGGAAAGTACCTGAAAACACCCCTAAGAAAACAGCAGAGAATGTCAACACTATGGCTAAGAAAGCTGACCCAAACAAAGAAAAAGTCAGCCAACAAAACAATGACCCAAGCTGCCTTAGTACCTCCACTAGTGGCCCTGAGAAAACTATTCTGTCTAAAGCTCCAAATTAGAATTAGCAAATTAAAAATGTAGAAAGATTCATGGCTGAAAAAACTGATGTAAATCTTTCTAAAACACAAGTACCTTTCATCTTTGAAGGAGATATTGCCAAAATCAAGATAACTATGCCTCTCACTAAACTGGTTACTCAACAAGTGTATAGGTCCCAAGTTTTGAAGGTCCTGAACATAGGAAATGATATCGACACTTTACACCTGGCTGATGACACACCTGAATTGTTGTTTGGACTCAAAATAGAAGGAAAATATCAAGAAGGCGCCATTGCCCCTTTCTATATCAGCCTAAACATACATGACAAAATCTTACATAATGCCATGCTGGATTCTGGTGCCTCTCACAATCTCATGCCAAAAGTTGTGATGGAGATATTAGGCCTAGAAATAACTAAACTTTACAAAGAATTGTACTCCTTCGATTTGAGTAGGATCAAGTGTTTGGGCCTGATCAAGGATGTTTGTGTCAACCTTAAGAATCTAGTCATGGACATAGTAGTGGCAGATATTCCCCCCAATTATGGCATGCTTTTATCTAGATCTTGGGGAGCCAAGCTTTAGGGGAACCTTCAACTAGACATGTCCTATGCTACCATCCCTATTTTTAACCAAAAAAGGAGATTATATCGAGAGTCACACATGAAATATATGGTTAGTAGTCAAGAAAGGCCAGACAATTCACTTCTTTATTCCATACATTCAGATCTTGATTATTTTATTTTACACGTTGAAGGAGACATTGATGAGCATGTATATGAATTTTAAACACATCTAGACATACTACAACAGTCAAACCAATCTCTTCATGGAGAGCTCAACAATATAAAATCTAGCAGCCCCGAACAACCATATAATGATAAAAATAAACTTGACTTTCTACAAATTGAAAATGAAATTTCAAAACCAAAAATCAGTTTGGAATATGAATCTGGTTGTTCAAATGAAGGAAAAACCTCTAAAACAGAACTTCTTCCTTTTCCCAATCCAGGAGAGCTGAAATACTCTCACATAATAGAAAACTTTGGGAATCTGAATCAAAAGAGTCTTATCTTTTTGCCTTATATAGACACCTCATTATCAGAAATTTTTGTTGATCTAGGTGGATATTGGTGGTCACCCGCCTATTCCACTTGGGGCTCCACCATTGTCTCTTTCAGTTTTTTAGTTTCGGCACAATTTACTATTTTTAACAGTTTTTCGGGTCTTGAACTTCCGGAGCCGTTTTGAGGCCCTAAACAACGTTTTTTTGGAAAACGGAGAGCAGCATGGGTCCATAGATTGATGTTGCTCGTTCAAAATTTGTAGTCCTCGGATAGATCTTTCTAACGAGGTATGGTACGTGTCAAATAGAGATCGTATGCCAAAGTTACGCTCCTAGGAAGTTGAAATACCAATTTACCCAAATGGGGCCCATAGTTTTGGCGCTTCATCTCCTAGGGTTAGGGTTTTGGCTGTTTAGGATTTCCCATTTTTTCTAAATAATAAATAGGTCCTCGAGCCTCATTGTAACTCAGCTCAGAGGCCTGTAGCTGCCACATCTCTTCTCAGAGATAGCTACCAGCGCCCTAGCTAGTTTTATTTCCATTATGTCTGTAAGCAAATTTTAGTTCTTTGATATTAATGAAATGAAGTGTTATTTCCGCTGCATCTCTGTATTTATGGTTATATGTTTATTATGTTGCGTTCCTGCATAAATCCGGATCATTTGTCCTTCCAGAAAATTCGTTGACTCTCACAGATGTTGCTATGAGACCTAAGAGAATGTCTGCTGAAACTGATATAGAAGAGTATAATGTAGGCAGCCTTGAAAAACTCAAAATGATTAAGTTATCTAGAACTCTGTCATTTCACTCAAAGCTGAAATACATAAGGTTATGCAAGAAGTTTTAGGATGCTTGCTTATATAATGATGAAATCATAAAGCCTTGTGACACATACATTATTCTAAGAAGCTCTCCTTTCAAGAAAAACCATGAAAACCTTTGGAAAATTATGTCATTAACAAAGAAAGAAAAAGGATGTAGGATGTGTATAGAATTTAGGTACCTAGGCAAAACCTCCATGAAATACCAAAACCTTTTCCCAAGACAAATCATCCTGTAACAAGGGTAGGAGATTCTAACAAGATGGCATTGCATGGTAGTGTTTAAGGTTACCATCAGATGATACCACTTCAGATCAATCAACATAAAGACATTTTCAAAGTTCCTTGGAATAACTACAGGTTTGACCAAGTGCTTCCTGGGCTAAGGAGTGTTGAAGACACCTTCCAAAAATCCATGGCCCTTGTTTTCAACTTCTTCACTATGCTATACATTGATGACATCATCATTTGTTTTGAAACTGATAAAGAATACATGTTTTACCTAAGGAGGATCTTTGACAGAAACAAATTTGGGAAGCAAGAATCAAAGAATAAATACCAAGGAGAGCATGGATTGTTTGAAAATTTTTGGAAAAATCTTTGTACCATGTTTTCAAATAAAGGTAACTATGATTTTTGTTTACAAAAGCTGAATGGACAAAGGATGTTAGGATATCCTTTTGAGGACAGGATACTCATGTACCATTGCTATAAAAACCCTTAGTTTAAAAATTTTCATTCACTGTACATAAAGCATTACATGAGAAAAATCACAAAAATACAAAAACATGGAAAGCATGAAAAAGAGGGCAGATTTGAAAAGAGGTACAACCCCATACCCAAAAAATAGTACTACTGAAAGTGAGCAACCTTAAATGCCACTGCTGGTTCAAAAAGAAGGTCTTGTTTCGGTCATCTAGCCTAATCATAGCTGAAACATGTTTTCTATTCATTGTTGATAAGTTAGTGAAAGATAGCTGGTTAGATCATTCAAACTTGACTTGTCAAAAGATAGATTAGGAAAGAAAGATACTAGTTCCACATCCTTAAAATAGAACCAAGGAGAAAAATGGGAATGAATAGAAAATGATATATCACAACCCTTATTTTTCTATTATTGTTTGTACAAAAATAATGTTTGTGTGCATCTTGTTCTTATGCCACAAATCCATGGTAAGTCAGATTGCATAATCCTGATGTAAACCATGATTTAAATTTCATGTTATAGCTTAGAGAATGAAGTCTGTCATACAACCTAATATTGACAATTAATTAGACTAGGTAGAGAATAAAGAGAGTTCATTAGCATAATCTGGATTCTTGGAAGAAATAAGATATAAGTAGATAATTTGTTTTGCTTTCAAGATAAAAATAATGTCAAGGGTTTTCCAGTTCAAGTGCACCCAAGAAAAAAAAATGTTAGGCAAGTAGGTTGGGTAGGTAGAGATGAAGCTGATCTAATCATGTTTTTTTAAATTACTGAGATCACAACTTCAAAGCAAGCATCAGCAAGTGAAAAGAGGTAAAAATATGCCTAATGGATGAGGCATTGTTCTCCATAAAAACCAAAGATCTGAAAGTTCTGGACACCTCCTGAAAAGGAGCTGCCCTCCCCAAGTGGAGAAACTGTTAGTCATCATCAATTTTTGCCTTTGTAGATGACTAAATGTGTATCCTAGATTTCTAGAAACAAAGTTCTTGAAAATTGTGAGTTCTAGAAGTCTCATTGCCTTCATTATCCTTAGGATAATTTTTTCACTATTTCATCATCCCATCATGTCAAGCTCAGCTCACCAATCCTAGAAGACCCATCATGGGCTCATGTCACTCATTTTTTCTATGTTTGTCACCTTTGGCCTCAATCCTCTGTTTTTTTTGTGTAACCCCTCCACTGCTACCTAGGGCCACCAATCAACCAACTCTCTTATATCTCCAAAAAAAACCTCAAGCATTGATATTCTCAAAACCATTTCTGTAGGCTCTTTAGATAAATCAAGTACATTGGATTTTGGATCTTCAGTACATCAGTTTGTACAAAACTATGTTTTACACCTAAGGATCCCAAATCAAGTTTTCAAGCAAAGGCCAAGTCCAAAGAGCCTTCCACTAGGTCACCTAGGTTTTCATAGGTCATAGGTTGGATTTGGTGTTCTAAAATCTCTGTTTTTCCTGTGTAAAGAGGTTGCATTCAAAGAAGAAGAAGGTCAAGTAACTTTGTCCAAAACAAATCAAAAACCCTTCAAGGAAGGCCTCCTTGGCCAAAGCACAAATTCTGCAAGGGACAACTGCCCTTGCTCACATTTCTGCAAAGAATGATTGAAGATGGCCATCAACATAAAAAGAGGTAAGGTAATAGGGTGAATCATCACAAGAAGACATACACAGCAAGGGAAAGGCAGCAGACCTATGTACAATGAGATTCAGGGTTTTTGGGATTGATTTACAAAACAATGTTTCCAAGCAAGGGACCATCACAAATACCACCAAGATAGAAGGCACAACAACACAACCAAGGACACATGGAAGATTTTCAGAAATCATGAATGAATAAGGGAAAAAGCTGAGGTGAACTAAACATAAATAAATGAACTTGAAAGGGCTATATAGAACTTAGAAGAGAACACTGCTTATTCTTCCCTAACAACCCTAATACCTAAGAGCTTGGAAATATAGACAAATAGGTCAAATGAAGATGATAATTCCTCCTTCAGAACAACATAAGGAATTCAAAGGGTATTCAAGGTGGCCTTTAGGGTTTTTCAAGGACAACACTGCTTCACTACACCAAAGAAAGAAGTTGTAAAGAGTATCAGTATGAGGGAGCCTAAGCTTTCAAAATTACAGTCAAAGGTTTTCAAAATGGTCAAGATGAAGAAAACATGAGGTGAAATGTCAAGATGAAAATCATGCTGACCCTAAAATCCCTATTGGGTGACTAAAGGTTGTAAATGTCCAAACAATGACAAAGAGACCAAAAACCCTGTGTTATGCCACCTTTAGAAATTATAAGTGGCCAAGGGGAAACATGGTAAACCTGATGTACACATCTTTTCCAAAAATACATATCACTGTCAAATTTGTAAAAGGTAAAAGGACATTTTTTCAGGTCACCTGCAACCAAGAAAGCCAGAAAAGATAAAAACAGTGTTTTTAGTTTGTTAAATACATGCCGAGGATAGTTTGAAGAGTGCCTAGACTTTCAAAGATAAAAAGGATGAAAAGGACATCTACATCCCCTCAGTCAGAAATCACCACAAAAGAAGAAAAGATGCCCTGAGAAAGCCTTCAAAAACCCCTGCAAAAGATATTAAGGGTCTCAGTCAAATGACAAAAAGGTTGAAAACATAGTAAAAGTGGGTTTTGTGTCTATGATTTATTTTCTCAAATGATATAAAGTGGCTTCAGTCTTCATTTCAACCTCATTTGTCACTTGGTGAAGAGAGAAAAGGGCTTAAGAAGAAAAACTGAGTTTTTGACTGTTTCTGGGAAAATTTTCCTAGCACTGCGCAAATCAGTGGTGCTACGCAAATGCAGGATGGTGCTGCACTAATCCATCCTCTGCCCATTCGAAATAAAAAAGCATTGCACTAATCAGGAGTGGCGCTGCGTAAACGTGGGCTTGACTCGCCTGAAGACTGACCGACATTGTTGCACGTGCCCAACGCTATGCTAACCCATGGGAAGGCCTACCGGCGCTGTGCAAACGGGGCGACCCGACAGCTCGGGAAAGGTGTTGCGCAAACATAGAAAGCCTCCAAACCACAATTTCTTTGCTTTTGGTCACGAATTTCCTCTTCCATTTGATCTCTGAAGGGTTACAAAGTGCCAAGAGCTGGTAAGTGGAACTCCCTCCTTATCCCCAAGCAATTTTCCAAATTGATTTTAGTGTTTTGTGGCTTTAAAGTTCAAACCCTAGTTCTTGCATGCAAATAAGCCTTTGCTTTGAACCTCCTTGAAACCAGTTTGATGTCATGAGAGGGTAAGTGAGTTAAGGGTCGCTACCATACCTTTTTGAGAAGGACCTCCTTAGGCTCCAAAGTTACTCAATCCTAAGAACCCCTCCACATCACTCATTCACCAAAGTTAACTTCATCACCATTTTCACCTAGCTTCATCAAATCCTAGATTGTCAGCCAACATCTCCTATCATTATGTCAGGAGCTGAGAACAGTAGTAGCAGTGATAAAGGTCAAAGGCCTTTGAGACCAAAACATAAGGGAGGAAAAGTCAATAGATTGGAACCTCAAAGCATAGCTGCCATCACCTCCTCTCCTAGGATCCTGTCATGTTTTCAGAATGCAAGATGTTTTCAATTTTGTGAGAGGTTAAAACAAGTGAAGAGCCACCCTGAGCTTACAAGGCTCCTCATTCTCAACTTACACACCAAGCACTCAAGCCTTGTACGAGTGGATTTTGAGGTCTCAGCAAGTGCCATCTCTGAGGCCACAGGTATCTCTGTTGTAGGTGAGAAGTGGTTTAAGAAGAGAAAATTGGACAAATACTTTTTTGAGTCATCCATCAAATCAAGGTATAGAGAAGGCAACAAGACAATTTTCCCTTTCTCACACCTCAAAAATAGATTTTCACCCTTTATGTTGGTTATCATGAAGTAGTTCACCTGTGAGGGGAGATACTCTAGGTTCCATTCCTACCATCTCAGACTCCTCATGCATTTCACAGGGGTTAAGGTGCTCAACTTGCCCTACTATATCTATAGGAGCATTGAGAAAATGTCTTCTATTGTCCGGAGGAGGAATCATTCCTAGAAAATACATAGATTTTTCAACCATTCCTTGATCAAGATGGTGGTATTACATCAATTGGAGTAGCAGGGTATACCTTGGGAGGTATTCATGGCACATGAAGTCTTCACAAACCCCCAGCCTCCTCCTCAACCAAATTTTCCCTCCTCATCTGCACAAGTACCCTCACCACAGGAAAACCTCCCTTCCTCTCCTTCTCTTGATGCATCAGGGGAATCAGGAAGTGGCAGTGAAGAATCACAAGAAGATTAGGATGAAGGTGATGATAAATCAGTCCACAATGAAGATGAGTTTGATGATAATGTTGGAAACCAAGAGGATCATGTTGAGGCAGAGTACATGGAAACCAATGATGAACATGAGTATAAGCCATAAAATTATGAACATAGTGATGACAGTAGAGGTGATGAAATCATTGAGGCAGAGACAAAAATTAATGAGGAAGAGCAAGAGGGAAATGATGGTGAGGAGGAGGGAGATTAACATAGTAGTGATGAAGACAAAAATGGTGAAAATTTGGAGGGAGGCAGTGATGGTAATGATGCACATGAGTCAGCCCAAAGTAAAGAAAAGGATGATGCAGATGAACAAAGTGATGACCAAGAAGATTTTAATGAAAATAAGAAGGCTGATAGTCAAGAAGACAGTGAACATGACAGTCAAAGGGAAAATATGCATGACCATGAAAACAATGAGCAAATTCATGAGGATAAAAGTGATTATATGGAAGAGGAAAATGATGAGGCAGAAACATAATTTGAAGAACAAGACAATGACAAAGAAGATGACACTGATTGAACAGGCAGTGAAAAACAAGACAACAAAGGAGATAGTCATGACAGTCATGACAGTTGTCATGATAGTCATGACACCAATCAGGCTCCTAGTGAACATGAAAATGATAGCAGTGTAGGATATGGTGAAGAAAAAGACCCTAGTGATGAACAAAACCAAGATGAAGAAAGTACAGGAGCTGATAGTCCAAATGAAGACCAAGGTGACAATGCAAACAACAGTGAAGAAGGTAAGGGTGATAATAGTGTTGAGGATAAAAAGAGAAGTGATGAAACAGAGCAAGTAATGACTGATGAAGATCCTAGTAAAGGAGAAGAAGTTGATGATAGCACCAAAGGTCACAACTAGGATGAGGACACTACCAAAACCACCATCACACCTCTTTCATGCATATACCAAAGAGGGACAAGGCGAGTGTTTGTTGCCTCCAAAAGGCAAGGGACCTTGCCATCTACATCAACTCCAAGTTTTGACAAGGGCAAAGAAAATATGTACAAGGTTAAAAAAGGTAAGAAGAGCAAGCCGTCTACTCAAAAGCCTCAATTCATTGACTTAGACAGTGATAATGAAGATAAGGAGATGGCCACCAGACTGCTACTCCAAAGAAAGGATGCAAAAATCAAGGAGTGGGAGAGAGATTTTGGCATGGCACAATACATCATTCAGTATTATAAGAATGAGCACAAGCACTTCAAGAAGATAAAAATGGGTCTAGCCCTCCAGAAAAAGATGAAAAAGTACTATGCCAAGAAAAATAGACTTGCTTGTGCCAAACTGAAGGAAGCCCTCCTTGAAGTCCAAACCCTAAATCAGGCAAAAGACCATGATAGAATTGGATTTTTGGCTGAGGCTTCTCAAAAATTTTCCAAGACTCCTTGAGGGAGGTCTCCACCAATTTTGAGTAGATTTGGAAAACTTTTTGTTCTTTGTGAATTTAAAGGCTCATTAGTGCAGCGCCACTAGTGCTACACTAATACATGGAGCATCCTATAGAGGAGAAATCAACATTTTTGAATTTCTCACACCTAGCACACTTTTCTCACCACGTTTTAGATGATTTGGAGTAGGTGTGACCCCTCAAAAGGTCAAAAAACTCCTTTTTTTCCATCATTCTGCCACTATTTCAGACCTGGCGCTGCTCTAATGTCAGTCTTGGGATTTTGAAATTTTGACTAGGCTACATGAGATGGATCTAGAAACTACAAGAATTTTTGGTAATTAGGCTCATCAAAATTTCTAACGAGCCATCATGGAGCCAAATCCGACATCGGGACAGGGTCCAAAACTTGGTTGCAAAAGAGCCTATTTTATGCTAAAAGTGGCGCTGTGAAAATGGACTGTTTAGTGTGTTTTGGACCAAAAGTCAACAAAACACACTCATTTATTACAAAATCATATTTTAGTGTTTTTTAAGGCAAATCACTCTAAAATTAGGTGCAAGAATTTATTTTAGCATTTATTTCATGAGATATTTTGTGCCTTGGGCCTTGCATGGTCTCTTAGGCATAAATGACATTTATGAGTGATTTTGACCTTTTCCAACCCTATCTATGGTTTTTTCCCTCCTTTGCTGAGTTAAATAGAGCATGAGGGCTTCATTGTAAATGTTGGCATTTGATGAGCTTTAAGATAAATACATGGTTTTTATGAGCTTGGAGAAGAAATTGGTGTTGTGGAGTTTATGAATGGCTTGCTTGGACTGATGATGGAGAAGCTTGTTTGTGGGATCCCTTAGCTTGGTTAATGGTGATGTATTATTAATTTGTTCATTTTTTCTTGTTATCATTATGTTTCATCCTTCTTTATTGCAGTATAACATAAAAGTATAGGTTGAGAGATGCTCTTTGAAGCACCTTAGTCCTCCTGCCCTCTATTGCCTTGATGTTTTCCTCTATTGGGTCAGCTTAAGGAATTTTTAACTGCTCCTTAGGCCTACCTAAGCTTGTTTGTTTCATTAATGGATTATTATGCTAGTTTACAAATATGTTTCATGGTAAGCTCTTCTTATTTAATGCTATCCAAACTCTTTCTTGAAACCTCTCTTTGAAGTACTGCTTGCTAGGTTAAGTCAAAGAGGTCTTGTTTTGATCTTGCCCTTTTTCCATGCCTATCAGTTTGCATCAAAGTTATTTATAGCTTGATTTATGATGTTTAGGAGTTCCCTCTTTATGAATTAAATGTATTTTTGATCTTAAATTTTTTCTAAAGCTTGAACGTGAAATCAATAGAAGTTTAATGAGTTTCTCGCTTTATATATTTCATTGAAATCGTTTGTCTTGAATGGTTATTGGTTTAAGTATTTTCATTGAGCTTAATAGTTTTCCCTAACTCATGAGTTATATATTTTTCTTATCAGTTTTTAAGACCTCCTTGTTATAGGTATTTGACAAAGGATTCTTGATTGCCCTTTGCCCTACCATATTCAACAACTTGATGTCCATCCCATTTCACACATAACCTTAAGGATCCATTAACCTTGCTAGATTTGCCCTGTAATTCACTTTGATTCATTATTGAGACATCCATGAATTTCATTGACTCCACAACCCAATGATTTAAATACCTCTCACTCCACCTATTCTACATGTTCATCTTACCCAACCAAAACAATCAACAAACCCTACACTTAAAAACTAGCCTAAAATGAACCATCTAAAGCAAACAAGAAAAAATACTTTGCATCTAATAGAGAGAGCCCTCTCTGAGTCCAGGAAGGCTAGGTCCTAGGACTCCAAAGACTGGTTTCATGTTACCCTGTGCATTTGGTCTACCAATCTACTAAATCACCGGACACTAACACATGAGTCACCAACCACCCTAGGAATTGTGTAATTCCTTCAACCCACTGGTTTTCCAAATCTTTTCACTGAAATAAAGTGCCCCAAGAGAATAATTTGATATTTATTGTCAGATTATTATTAAGGGCTAATAATAATCAACATGCATCTATTTATAGATTAGCGATCTATAAATAGACTTCGCCCAATCTTCTAAAAGTAGGATCTCATCTATTTTTCGAACTTGATCAACCATCTACAAATGCCTCCTATTACTTATAGAATATGCTCACCATGTCTAAAAATATACATACACATAAAAATAGCTTGCGAGCCCCACTTAGTGAAGGTGCTTAATTTTCACTAAGCTCATCATCTTGTTGAATCTCAACACACCTTGAAGTTTAAAAATATCATGAGGGTTGGATTGTGGATTCGGTCACTCATGAGGTTAAATACGGGGTGAGAACTAAGTTAGACACCTTAATCCTTAGTCATAATTAGTATCACAACAAAGGATGACCATGGAGTTAATGATTGTCTCCATTTTCATGCCAATGTTCCCCTCAATTGGTCATTGATACTTGAAGGAAAAGTGTTGTGACAACCTTGGAATTACATGTGGTAATTCTTGAAGGACACAAATGACTTGGCACCCTTGGTATCAGGAAATAAAAAGGTAATTGAAATTAAAGTTTTTGGACTAAACACTTAAGTTAGATAAATAAAATGGGGTTCTAGAAGTAAATATTGTTTAAAATGATAGAAAACTTGGGAAAAAGGAACTATAGTTGTAGAATAAAATCAAAATTTATACAACTAAACTAAAGTAACTTAGTTAAGTATTTTAGCTATCATAAAACATGTAGTAAGGATATTATATCTAAGTAAAATGGCAATAAGATTTTTAATTAAAATGTTAGCACACAAGGGGATGTGTGGATACATTAAATATATTCTAATAAAAAAAAGGTTAAATGATAACTGTGAGAACCTCTCCATGTGGAAGAAACATATGATTGGAATTTATAACCAAAATCTGAAATTGAGAAAATAAGGGGAGGTTAGAGACATAAATATGGCACATAATAATTAACTCAAGTTAAAGAAACACATGAACACCAAAATAGGGGAATTTTAAAAGGGATCAATGGAAAACTGAGAGAAAATTTAAGAAACATGTTTTTGGGTGAGGAACAATAGCCCTTTAAAGAAAATAAGAAATTGAACTTCATGAGATCCTTGATAAAATCGTGACACATTGGTAGGTGAATAATATGAATATTGGAATTCAAGAAATTAATAATTTTTCATGAGAATACAAGTGAAAACCGTGAAAATTTCTATAAAAGAAATACCAAACTAAGAGATGCTCACTTTCATGCACCCAATCGTTGGGTAATTGCCCTATTGAAAAATTTTCTTTGAGTGATTAAGTTAACTTTTTTATGAGTTTGGTGTGTGTAGAGATTGTAAAGAGTAGGGACATTTGAGCTTGCATAATATCTTTTCCATTGCTAGAGTGATCCATTCCCCATACAACCCCATTGCAGCTTGAGGGCTTCTTGGGAAGGAGAGTACCCAACGAGTAGGTAGGGAGGCTCATCAGCGAGTCAAAAACGTTCGGTTAAGAGATTTAGATCAAGTGCAAGGAGTTAAGGTTGTTGGAATACATCAATAAATATCGAATTTTTCATCATCTCTTGTTTGCTACTACTAAATTTTTTTATTGTAATGGTTATTCAAATTTTTATTTAAATTGATTTTAAACAGCTCTATGGAGGATTGATATTGAAGAAAAATTTGTTTTTATTTAAAGAAAGAGTAATTTAGTATTGCATTGGTGGTATAATAGTTATTAATTCATAGACTAAAGTTCTTAAGACCATGTTTGAGTAAACCTATGAAATACAATGCTTGATTCGTGGCTAAAGGGTTCTCTCAGAAAGAGGGAGAATATTATGATGAGACCTTTGCTCTAGTTACTAAGTATAGCTCCATTAGATATATCATTTCTCTTGCTAGTTATTAATTCATAGTGGTCATTTCTCTTGCTAGTATACTTAGTAACTAGAGCAAAGGTCTCATCATAATATTCTCCCTCTTTCTGAGAGAATCCTTTAGCCACAAATCAAGCATTGTATTTTTCAATACTTTCATCTGCAACATACTTGATCTTGTATATCCACTTGGAAGTCACAACTGACTTCCCTTCTATCCTTGGCACAATCTCCTAGACATCATTCTTCATGTTGGATTTGTAATCTTCATTCATGGCCTCCTTCCATACTTGTTGACTGGCTGCTTCTTCATAAGTGGAAGTTTATATATCAATAAGATTAGTCATAAGAGTTGCATAGCTAGAAAACCTCTTAGGTTTCTTAATTTATTTAGATGTGCCATCAAGAGCTACATGTCCTTCTGCTTCTTCCAATGTAGATCTAATCCATGTTTCCCTCTTTATGAACTCTGGGACAACAACTTGTTCCACTATTTTACAAGGCCCTTTTGGATATTCAGGACATTTTGTAGAACTCGAATGCTCTTCCTTCGACGCCTCCTGCTTTAATTCCTCATAAGAATCCATGGAGACTTCCTTAGACTTCCAACATGCAACTTTCTCATCGAAATTGACATCCCTACTGACCTGAATCCATCATTGCTATGTAATTTAAATTCTATAGGCCTTTGATGATTCATTGTGTTTTACCCTCCTCTTCTTTCCTTTTATTCTTCGTATAGAAAAGGGGTCAAGGTACAAAGGATAACATAATTTGGGGTTGTTTTCAGAGTAGCAGATGAGGTCAAATACCACATCATACCCACTCAATAAGAAATTGATTTGAAAGATATTTCCAATAGTATAAATAAGTCTTCAAATAGCCTCATGGATCAAAAGATAGAGGCAGTCAAAATTGGGACTATAAAAGGTCAAAATCCAAGAGACCCCGGAATCCTGTAACTCATTAGAAAATAAATTTCAAAAAAATTTGAGGACAAGGGATCTGTCAACTGTCAAAGCCAGGATTGTTTACTAACGAACCCCCATAAAAAAAACCATAGGCCTAAATCACATAACCCTGTAAACTTAGGTTAAATTAATTTTTGAAGGTGTTGGGATTGAACCGTTTACAAAGAAATTATTCACATAAAAAAGGATCAGGGACCCTTTTCTATCTCCTCTGACCAGATAGGTGGAAATAGATCATTGGTCATAACTAACGTCAGTAATCACCTATTGGGAGGTGGACACATGAGAAGAAGTTTTGGAGTTTTCGGGTACCTAAAGAGCCCATATACAGATGAAACGTGTACCAACCATAGGTTGACACATGGTCTGGTTGATATAAGCATGAAGTCATCCTGGAAGCATTCCCCAGAGGGTCATTATCCCGTAACTGTCTATTAATTTACAAAGGGGCACAGGGTTGCGGGGAGAAGGGAATAGTGACTGAAAAATCCCAAAATATTAGAATCCCGTGACTTTTTCTAATTCAATTCCAAAAGGAGTCAGATACCAGAGCACCAAGGCATCAAGGGTCTATCTCAAAAATGAGAAAGTCCTAGGAAGCACGATTTTCGGTGCACAGGAACACCAAGTGCTAGTGGTCATTTCCAAACTTTCCAAATGTAAACGGTTAAATAAAAACCACCTATGGAGCATACCCCAATCCATCTCGAAGAAGCCTCACCCGATAGAAGATCTGGTGATTAAAAAGAGTGACAATTAAGCCAACGCTTGCCCCCAGAAGGTCGAGGTCAATAAAATGAATCGTGAAAATTGATTGTTCGGCTGAATTCCGGGGGGTCGAACCTTGCCTCCAAGTCTGCTTAGGCACTCCACTGGAGGAAGTAAGATGGGCCCACCACCTTGTTGAGGAGGTAAAACCCCTCTGCGGACAGAGGCGATCCCTACTAGCCCAGATCGGGTCTAGCAATAATCAAACACGCTACAGTGCAGGTTCCTAATTGCAAATAAACCGAATTGCGAGGAAGGCTTACCTGGAATCCAACGCTGTCGTTTGTAGAAGAGGTGGTGCTCCCGTTCCTTTTCCCTGGCAGATCACAATCCTCACGATCTCCATGGTCAGACACCTGCACATGCAAGAAACAACACAAACGCAAGCATAAAATCCAATATATACAACTATATGTCATTTGAAGAGGACATAACCCATGAACATAATCAAGAACAAGAGTGGAACCATAACCAATAGTCGCTTATCATTAATGAGTCAAAAGAAGAATACAACCATAGCTTCGACGCAACATTCTCCTTTGGCGGGTCGTCAACAAAACATGTCTCGATAAAGCCTGTTAAGGATGGGACAAGCCTCTCTCTCCGGATACTTGGCAATAGTCTCCTTGCTTGGATTTGGCCTTAAGGGAATCAAGAAGGCTCTTGCAGCATAAGGATGTGAAAGCTCTTGGGAACTTGGAGATTAGCTTGCCATGGAGATGAGCAAGCCTTTATAGATGGAGGAAGGGGAGTTGGGATCCCTATAATTATGGGATTGGCCCTATCATCAAGGAAGCTTCCATGAGAGGTGGCAAACAACTTCCTCTCTATGGAAATCCATAGCCAAACCTCCCAACTCAAGATAGATATCAGTCCAGGAATTTGTTAGGACGAAAATTCCGCGTTTTATTTTTAAAAAACACCTCTTAATATGGTTGGCGCGGGTGCGGCTCTATGACAGAGCACCAATTGGCGCGCCCTCTTTGGAGGATTTGCCCCCTTGGCGCGAGGGTTGGACTATGGAACCGCGCCAATGGAAAAAGAGCTATTTTTAGGGTTTTTTGCAGGGAGATGTCTTCAGTGCAATGAAAGCTCATCTTTAGAGGGATGCAATGAAAGTATTTTCAAGTCTTGTCTCTGCTCACAGGTCACGGAATGAGCCCTCCAATGTGCGGGATGGGGATTGTAGAGACGGTGACAAATTGTTGTGTCACAGATGCCCCCTAAAGCATGAGGCTCGAGAGAGAGAGAGGGGTGAAATGCTTTACGAGAACATGCCGACTGAGAACACTGCCATCGGAAAACCTGCGGAGCGAAGTACAAATGATGTCTCAGATACATGATATATATGCGTGGTATGGGCGCAGCCATCCATAACAGAGTATACAATAATCTAGATCCAAGGCATGGACGCAGCCATCCAGTGAGGATCGATAAATAGACTCAGGTATGGTCGCAGCCATCCAATCAGGGAGTCATGTAAATAATCATAATAATCCACAATATCACAGCCTGGATTACAACAGACACAATCCAAGGTCTTGCACTCCATCTCGACCCGAACAAAGTACAAGTTCAAGCATGCGAATATGTGAGCTGAAGTCGAACATGCAAGAACATTGTTTGATTACCAGCCAATGATGAAAGCTGTTAACAGACGCGAGAGGAACCACCAATAATGACAATGGCCCTCAAGGTACTATAGGTACAATCTACGGCATGTGAATCAATGAGCTGGCGTCGAACACCCGTAGAATCACTCGATCAGAGGCCAATGATGCAAACCTCACGTCGAATGCGAAGAACCTGCCATTGAGGCATGCAGGTTCCAAGGCACCAAAAGGGAGTCTCTAGATCATCTTCCCGGATAATGAGCTGAAGTCGACAGGAAGTGACGTTGATCGAAGGTGGGCCATAATGTTTCCCACATCATCGACACAAGACAGAGGAACATGATGTTTTTTGTGAATCAAGATCAAATGAGAATCAGAGGGAGGTTGATACTTTGCAGAGGTCAACTTCTCTTGAACATATAACGGCACAATAGAAGATTTGGTAGTATTTGACATCAACGGATCAGAGGTCATGGTGACGAGGCAATGAGCAGATGAGAGGTCAAAAGGGATTATCCAAACCCACGGAGGCAAGTGAAAAACGAGATGAGATATCCCCAACCCGACACGAATGCGGACAAGTGCCATGTTCAAGAGCGACATACTGCCGACACAACAATGATGCTGGTTCCATTTTCCCCCACCATTTCTGGCGAGTACCCCAATTATTTTTTGATAACAAGCTTGAAGGGGATAACATATGCTTGTAATATAAGTCCGCCCTTCAGGCGAATCCATCCTAGTACATTTAACGAGCCCTAGGAAGGAGGAACTCGGAGAACATCATTTCGACTAAATCCAATGTCATCAGGGTTTAACGAGTCTAACAAAGGGAGAACTCGACGTCTTTTCACGTTTAGAGAGTTTGAAAAGATAGCAGAAAAGTAAACTCTAGCAGTCCCTTTTCGTAGATAGTTCCTCGGACCCGAAAAGGTAGAAAACAATGTCTGAGAAAACCTCCTAGTCGCGATAGGATAGGGTATTCGTTTTTCGTAAATAATCCATCCCAGCCCGAAAAAGGGTATACGTATACTAGGTAGATGTCGATTCGTGTCCACTTTAACGAGATCGAAACGACAAGGGCCTCGGCAATATTTTCATGTTTAGAGAGTCAGAAAAGAGCTGAAAGATGACTCCAGAGTGACTTTTTCGTGTATTTACCGAGTCTGAAAAAGTATAAAATACAACTCGTTTCACCGTTTAAGTCGCGTAAAAGACCTGTCGCTGCACAAAAAGCAAGTGTAAAACCCGTTTTTGACAAAATATATTAAAATTTTCAGAAAAACAGCTTTCAAAACCTATTTTGAGTTCAAAAAGTTATAACTATGTCAAATGGTAAAAATAAAATTGCTTTTTACTATTTACGTCACCGAAGAGCAGCAGTAGTCCATTTTGTGTGCGAACTTCTGACGACGATTACGACCGATCCGGGCTACCATTCAAATTCTCGTCTGTTCCAGGTAAGAGGCGCTTCTTTGTACTCCATTTCAATCCATTTTTCATAATTTTTTACTGCATATTAGACTTCTTGTAAGGAATTTTTGAATTTTTAGGGCTCCGCCCATTGGCGTGGGTATCTGGCACGGACCCGCGCCAATGGCATTTTATTTCCAAAGGGCCCGCGCCAACTTGCGCGACTGTTAGGAAAATAGTCGCGCCAGCGGCGCAATCTAATTTTCCGCTTGAAATTTTCATACAATGAATGAATTGCATGATTTTTTAGAGATAGTAGAGGTCTAATTGAAGTTTTTTGACCATGTAAATTCAGGCAACCGATCAAAATGGTCATTGAGTGGAAAGAGAGGGAGCACGGTGAAGAGGATGAACAAGCCATGGAGAATGAAACTTGCATGAATGCCCTCAAGAACTGTGGGCTAAAAAAGTTCTTCCTGACACCTTGTTTACGAGCTCAGCCCGAGCTCCTACAGTACCTGATCAGCATATGGGACGAACAGGAACAAGTGTTCAAGTTACGGGACCAAGTATTAGAACTGGAGGTCTCTGACGTATAATTCATAAGCGGATTATCGCGCAGAGGTCCAGTGCCCATATCGACAGGGAGCAGACCGTCTGGTGAGAAGATGGAGCAAGTGATGGCACGAGTGTGCTGAGGGGCACGACTAGGATCAGGAAGTTGAAAGGTGGACATCCATACTATTCCTGATCTAGCACTCAGGGTAATGCTTCATACCATCACGCGGGCTGCGGGATCGTAGGAACCGCACAAGGCAACAAAGGCCCAACTCTTACTGGCCTCAGAGTGCATGAGTCCCCTATTGTTCGATTGGGCTACAACAGTGACAATAAATATCAAGAGACAGCTCACGAAGTGTAAGCAGGCCAAACTGAAATAGTTTGGCTACGGTTCCATCCTGGTATCGTTCATTCTGGAACGATTACCAATCTTCCAAGGCCAAGGGGACATAGTAGCTGAGCCGATTCCACGAGAGCCAAGAATGGCTCGCTGGGCAGCACTGATGCCCAGAGCTGGAGGAGGCCAACAGATGTCCTGGAGGCCGGAGTTTTTTGGGTGGTTGCGGCGTCAGTTGATCGTAGTGGAGGACTGGCCATATGCAGGAACCGATTTCACTGGAGACCCAGATCTCCCACTGTCGGAGGGAGATGATTGGGACGAGGAGTTGGGTATGACCTCTTCTCTTTTTTATTTTTATGTTTTGTGATTTTTTGTTAATACATGTCTGTCCTGACACATTTGATATGTATGCAGACGTGGGCCTAGAGAGACCAGTCGGTATGTCTCCTATCGCGCGGAGGACTCTTCCCGCACCTGATCCTCAGGTAGAGGGTGCAGAGGGGGGGGAGTTGATCCAGAATCTCGAGGGTATTGCTCGAGGGATCCCAGACTATGCCCGGCTGGCAAATGTACCGATGGCGTACCAGAGACATACGGTGGGAGTGCCTAGTCGCCTCCACCGACTTCTGAGACGCTTAGTGCGTGCAGTCACTTGTTAACATGAGCACAATGCGGATTAGACTCCTAGGGCTTTTATCATGCATATTTTTTGAGAGACATGTCGTCTCCGGATGTATTAAGATGAACATATATATTTTTTGATTCTATGCGATGCACACTATGTAAACATTTCTATATCTATATATATACATATCTATTTCTGGATGGATATTTCTTTACATGTGATGATGTTTTTATATGTCATGCGGATATCAAATACAATGTTATCTAATGTATTAGTTGCATAAAAAATGACCCAAATGAAAAGTTCACACAATGTATCTAATCACACATTTAATTTTTACGCAAGCTTAAAAGCACACATGGACACACATATGCAAACTATGCTTGGGAATGAGTTTTATTTTTATGCAAGATTAAAACACAAACTATGCTTGAAATAAGGAAACAGGCATGCCCCCCAGCATGATGTCTCAATTCGAGGAACATGCCCCCCAAGCTTCAGTCCATTGGAAATGGAGTGAAGGCTCAACACAAGAGATTTGATCTAAAGTTAACAAAACTCGAATTGAATAGGCTCGTGTTTCATTATTTTAACGAGGTTGACACACTTAAAATAACTATCCTCAAACAACTTGTTTCATTGTTTTAGGAGCTTGACACAAGTGGAGGAACTATGCTCCGACAGACTACTCATCATGATGAACAAGAATTCATGGCTTCTAAGAGTCCCGCACTAGGTGGGAGAATGACATCTTGGAAATCAGGACCCAATGCCCCCAGGACACTATGCGCGACAGCGTCGTCACTGAGTGCGGGCACAGTGTAGGTAGCCACATAGTTGACCTGCGGTGGGGAAGATACAACGGGTGGATAAAAACCAGGAGGGGGTGATGGCGGGCCAGTTGCCACATTAGGACCAAAGAACGAAAGCTGATCAATGGTCACGATTCGTCCTTCATGCGGAAAACAGGCCACACGAAAAAGGGAGGAGACGAGCGCTCCCATGGCATAGGTGTAATCGCGCCCCAGGAGCAGCTTAAAATCCAAGGGGCCTGGAACGAACATCACGTCCATATAGACGGTTTTACCTCCCAAAGTAATAGGTAACCTTGGAAGGATCCCCAATGGTTGACTCGTCCTTCTGTTAAAATTCAACAGATTCTGCGTAACAGGCGCAAGCGGCGGCGAACCAAAAGCTTGCCAGGTAGTTGAGGATAGAATACTAATAGAGGCGCCTTCGTCTATAATGGTACTGGGTACAACCAGACCAAAATCCTGTACTGTGATCTCGAAAGGCACATAGGATGGAAGGCGAAATCCTGCAAATCGATTCCAATCAAAGGAAGCGAACAAACTACTCGGAGGGGCTACCATCGAACGGAGAAGGTCTTCCCCTGATGTTACGGAAGAAGGAGCCTCCTCTATGACCTCCATCTCGAAATTCGAAGGCAACAGCGGACGACCGTTGGACCATGCTTCAAGCACCTTGGGAATGCCAGGGCAATCTAGAAGAAGATGGTCTCCTGTGCACAACATGCAGGGGAACTTGAATTTCCGTGGAGGGTTGGGAGGTATATCAAGAGGAGATATTTCAAAAACAGTAGTGGCAGCTTTAGCCTCTCTTTTATTGGACTTCTTCTTCTTTTTCTTCTTCTTCTTCTTCTTAGCCACCTGGTTACTTGAATCCAGAGTTTCACCAGGCGAAGTAGAAGAGGAGGATGCAGAAACAGACGAAGAAGGGGAGAGGTCCACCTTGGAATCAACATGATGTTGTTCAGGTGGAGGAACTAATTGAACAGTAGTGGAGACATTTGGGACCACAGAGGTTGAAAACAACCAAACAGGCAACCCAACAGTTAACCCAGGGAGGGACAATGTTGCCATGTAGGGAGCACCAACATTCCAAAAAAGAGGAAAATGACCAGGATTCCCATCTAAGGGGATTCCTTGGTTGGTAAACTCTGAAAAAGTTTCCATCACAACTCAAAACCACACACGGGCTGAAAAAGAGTCAAGACACACGATCAAACGGTCAACAAGCAAAATCTAACAAGGCGTGTGATCGCGGGTGATTAATTTTTTACCACATTGAAAAATAAGAAACTTCACCATTTCATGTTTTAAGAGTCGAGAAACGGTCAAAAAGGTGACTCTATCTCTTTCAGATTTGACATGAGCGTGAAAGGACAAGCGCTTGGTGATGATTTCAAATTTAGGGAGTCAGAAAAGATCAAATGACTACTCAGGAATACTAGGCAAAAGGGTGTACCAAATAACCGTGAATTGCAATATACACCTTGGTTTCAATAATGAAAGAGAAATCAACCAAGGACTTTCCGTACGTGTAGGCAATCTCCCCGAATGCTGTATCCGGTGTATCACGGGTATAGGGCGGCAGACTCGGCTTCCTGTGGATAAAGGATTGAAACCTAGTGGGGTCTCCCTTTATATACGCGATGGTACGGGGAGCACAAGTCCATACTAGCGCTATCTAAAGCCAAGAGGCGAACGCCAGCTACTAGGTTTTAAGACGCCGGAACACGTCTCTAGCCTAGACCTTTAAATGTGTTTCGTTAGATTTCAATGCTGCCTTAGTGTAAATTGAGTAAATTTTAAAGTTTATCTTCAATTATGTTTCAGTTTTCAGGCCCTAACGAATGTGATGTCTCAAAAATCTCTTAAATGCAAAACTACATGCCACAGTATACCATTTCGTTCGATGAAAGCTAGCTACAGAAGAGTTAAGAGCTTTTTACACAAAAAAAATGATCGGAAGACAATCAGTGATATCTCTAATGCAGCTAATGAAACTAAAAACTTTTCTTCCAAAGTCACTAATTACTAATAACATCGAAAAGATTTTAATTTGCACTAATCAACCAAAAGCAAAAGAGATTTTTTTTTATTTTCAATGTTTGATAGCTAGATGCACTAAACAAACCGAAAACAAATGAAAAGCAATTTGAGAAATGATAATAAGAGAGCAAAAACAAGCAGATTTCACTCAATGGCACAAACAATCAGATCTCAAATCGACCAAAAGTCTCTCAAAACCAAGAAAAGTCCCAAAGCCACTAATGAGCCGTGTAATCTAGGCCCAAAATGAAGCAAAGCGAAATTTGAATGAAAACGAAATCAGTCACTCAAAAAACGCAATAAAATGATAGACAACTGTCAAACGAATGCAAGGAAGCAATCCCAAAGTCGACTGAACGAACGAAAACCAAAAACTCCCAAGGGAGGCTTGACTAAAAAAAGCGCCTAGATGCCCTAGGGCTTGAATGAAAAATCGAAAGAAATAGGCAAACAACCAAAGGATGGAGGTTACAAGCAGTCAAAATAGGCTCCAGTGCACTCAAACAGCCGAAAAAACAAGATCAAAATCACAAGTCAGTCCAAGAAAGCATGAAACACAGAAAACCCTAATAGCTCACAGGATTGGCGCGACTGTGAGCTTGAAATTAGCGCCAGAAAGGCAATGGCGCGGGTGATACGCAGGTAACCTGCGCCAATGGGCGTGGCTGTTGCACTAAAAAGCGCGCCAGTCGAGTTTACTATGGGAAAATGAAAAACAAGAAATCTCAGACACAGACAAGTGATGACAAGGCTAAAACAAAGCCAAACAAACAGAAAAACCAGTCCAAAGAGCTGACCAAGCAAGCAAGGCCAAGAAGTTGACCGGAAAGAGAAGACAATACTCCAAGTTGTTCCGTCCGTAAACCAAACCGGAGATTGACTTAAGCAGCGTTGATCTACTCCGCTAATGCAGACCAAAAGCATTTCGAAGGCTATCTGGCTGTGCTTCAGGCTCCATCTATAGCTTACAAATCAAACAACAAGCTGAGTCCCCAGCGAAGTCGCCAAATTTTTGAGGAGGTAAATCCCCTCTGTGGACAGAGGTGATCCCTACTAGCCCAGATCAGGTCTAGCAACAATCAAACACGCTACAGTGCAGGTTCCTAATTGAAAATAAACCAAATTGCGAGGAAGGCTTACTTGGAATCCAACGCTGTCGTTTGTAGAAGAGGTGGTGCTCCCATTCCTTTGCCCTGGTAGATCACAATCCTCACGATCTCTGTGGTCGGACACCTGCACATGCAAGAAACAACACAAACGCAAGCATAAAATCCAGTATATACAACTATATGTCAGTCGAAGAGGACATAACCCATGAACATAATCAAGAACAAGAGTGGAACCATAACCAATAGTCGCTTATCATTAATGAGTCAAAAGAAGAATACAACCATAGCTTCGACACATCATTCTCCTTTGGCGGGTCGTCAGCAAAACATGTCTCGATAAAGCCTGTCAAGGATGGGACAAGCCTCTCTCTCCGGATACTTGGCAATAGTCTCCTTGCTTGGATTTTGCCTTAAGGGAATCAAGAAGGCTCTTGCAGCATAAGGATGTGAAAGCTCTTGGGAGCTTGGAGATTAGCTTGCCATGGAGATGAGCAAGCCTTTATAGATGGAGGAAGGGGAGTGGGATCCCTATAATTATGGGATTGGCCCTATCATCAAGGAAGCTTCCATGAGAGGTGGCAAACCACTTCCTCTCTATGGAAATCCGTAGCCAAACCTCCCAACTCAAGATAGATATCAGTCCAGGAATTTTTTAGGACGAAACTTCCGCCTTTTATTTTTTAAAAACACTTCTTAATATGGTTGGCGCGGGTGCGGCTCTATGACAGAGCGCCAATTGGCGTGCCCTCTTTGGAGGATTTTCCCCCTTGGCGTGAGGGCTGAACTGTGGAATCACGCCAATGGAAAAAGAGCTATTTTTAGGGTTTTTTGCAGGGAGATGTCTTTAGGGAAATGAAAGCTCATCTTTAGAGGGATGCAATGAAAGTATTTTCAAGTCTTTTCTCTGCTCACAGGTCACGGAATGAGCCCTCCAATGTGCGGGATGGGGATTGTAGGGACGGTGACAAATTGATGTGTAACACACCTATTAGGCCAAATTACACCGAGTTCATGAATTTAAGGGTGGCCTACAAGACTCTTATTCACACTCCCACACTAGATCCAATTCTATGGAAAATATGTGACCAACTAGTTAACCCACCACGAGTTCGGATAATGGAGCATGGGTCCATTTCAAAATATCAAGCGAGCCAACAATGAATATTTTTTCTAATTTTGAATCATGACTTATCACTTTCATTTGGAAAATTTTGTAAATATTTTATTTTCAAGAAGTAATCAAGTTTGTTATGTAATAGTTAGGACAACTAGGCCATTGGCATGCTTGCACAACTGATTAGTTTAGATAGTTGTAGAAATTCAAGATATTTTTGTAAATTTTTTTGTTGGGACTCTCTCTATAAAATGGAAGAAGAACTCATTTGTAAGGGTTCGATTTTCTATTCTAGAGTTTTGAGTTTCGCAAGTTCTAAAGCTTTATGAAATGTATGTTGTCCTTGAATATTAATGTATAATTATTTCATGATTCCAAGCGATGATATGTGGAGTCCGTGTTCCTATCTTTTTTTATCAATTTCATATGTGTTTCTTTCATATTAGAAATCGTGTAATTGTAGCTGTTGGAACTCAGTCTTGTATGTAAGATTTATCTATTTCATGTTATGAAAAATGGTACTTGTAATATGTAAGATTGAATACCTTAAAATGCGCTCCATGGTTTCTAATTTTGTTCCCTTTTTCCATTCTTAATTCTACTGGAATTTAGTGCACAATATTCTATCACTAGCCCTCTGCACCAGATTTCTTTCTTTCGTTTCTTCTTTTACCTATACTAAAACAGTCAAGGAAACTCCACTCTCTGTATGTAGGCCACCCTAACTAAACATTAAATCTTTAGGATAAAATATTGTCAATGTATGAAATCTGATTTTACTTTGTGGAAAATAACTTAACCAAGTTTAAATAATTTTACATTTAACTCTGTAGAAATTTGCTGAATAATGAAGATTTATCCACTGAGATTATCCTGGTCACACACTAATTCGAATTCATGCATAACACATAACCTCTTCTACAATTGATCATCAATATGCGGAAATAGAAACAGTCGCATGTGCACATAAACACAATATGTATGGGGAAAGCTTATAGCTGAAAACCCCCAGCTATTTTGTATATTATAATGGAAAAGAACATGTAACAATACATTGCACAATACTCCTCACAAGTACTCAGTACTATCTCCAAAAGTTACACACAAACTAGCTCAGTTTTGAACAAGTCACGGGTTCAAAACTCATCCACTATTTGCCTGCCTCTACTGCGCAATCCAAGTTGGTGTAATGAGAGATCCAAGTTCGAATCCCCTTGGCTTGATCTGCGCAATCCTCATTGGCAATCTCCTCCAATGCTTGTGAAAATCTCATGCACAACTAATGTCGCAACTAATAGCAAACTCACCCTTTCATCTACCTCTTCCACTGGTCTTCACTGAACTGTCCATGCACTGCAGTCAATTGATGTGTTCTTTAGTTGAATAATGAGTTAATATTTAGTGAATTAAATAATATTTAATTCACCCCACTCATCTCTAGTGTATTAGCTAGTTAAACTAAATACAACTAGTTCAACTAAGTTAACCCGAACACAACTCCATCAACTCCTCAATCAACTCCACCAAAACTCTGCCACATGAGTCTAATTGAAGCCAACCATGCATTAGCTCAACCAAACCCCTAGGAATAGTGTAATTCCTTTGTCAGATGCATGGGCCACATCCGTAGCTCCAACTGAAGTGCTGCAAGAGGATAAACTAGAGTTTATAGTCCAAATATTATTAAGGGTAAATAATATTTGACTTTTCTATTTTTAGCCTGGCAGTCTAAAAATAGACTCCGCCCAAATGTCTAAAAATAGAGGTCCATCTATTTTTACCAACTCGACCAATCATCCAAGAATAGCATACTACAACTCCTAGACCATGCTCCATATGTCTAAAAATAGACTTTGCGCCAAAAATAGCCTGCGGGCCCACTTAGTGAAGGCGACTTCATTTCACTAAGCTCCATCATCTTGTTGCATTTTCAACACTCCCTCTCAACAAGATATGGATTATCTGCAACCCCTATCCTGCCTATGTGGAATTCGAATTTGCTTCTGGTGAGCACCTTCGTCAAGATGTCAGCATCCTGATCCTCCGTGGGAACATATGAAAGTAACATGATTCTCCGCTGCACACAATCTCTGATATGATGGTACCTGATGTCGATGTGTTTGGATCTATCATGAAATACTGGATTAGCCGAGAGTTTAAGGCAACTCTGGTTATCACAATAAATCACAGTAGGCTCCAAGTGCGACCCGAACAATCCGACGAGGATCTTCCTCAACCAAATAGCCTCGCATGAAGCCAAGCTGGCTGCCATGTACTCGGCCTCTGCTGAACTTAGTGCCACGGATCTCTGCTTCCTGCTGTACCAGGAAACTGTTGTCAACCCGATACTGAAGATTCCTCCAGATGTGCTCTTTCAGTCTGTTGGGCTCCCTGCCCAATCTGCATCAGTGAAGCCGCAAAGCTTCGCTCCATCCTCCTCTCTATACCACAGACCATATCCCAATGTGCCACTAAGATAACGCAATACATGCTTGCTTGCCTTCTAGAAGAGCTTGGTAGGCTTAACCATAGCTTGCGAAAGCTAGTTAATAGCATAGCATATATCGGGTCGTGTATTGACCAGATACATAAGTGACACCACCAACTGTCGATAGACAGTGGCATCCACTACCTCCGCTGAAGTAGCATCCTCCTTCCTCCAACCACCAGGAAGAGGAGTATCAATAGGCTTGCAGCCATGCATATTGAACCTCTCCAGTATCTCCCATGCATACTTACCCTGAGAAACAAACAGTCCACCACTGCGCTGCCAAATCTCCAATCCCAGGAAATAATGAAGGAGGCCCAAGTCCTTCATCTCAAACTCTCTAGCAAGATCCTCCTTGCATGAAAGTATCAACAGCTCATCACCCGTCAAAATCAGATCATCTACATACAATACAATGATCAGCAACTTCCCCTCCACCACAATCTGGTACAGGTTAGGATTAGCCTCACTCTTGGAGAATCCAAGTCCGGTGAAGTAACTGTCTATCCGTGTGTACCAAGCACGCGGTGCTTGCTTCAACCCGTACAGTGCTCTCTTGAGTCGGAAAACATGCGACTCACTGCTGAAGATCTCGAAACCTTCGGGCTGCTCTATGTACACCTCCTCCTCAATGACTCCATTGAGGAACGCAGTCTTCACATCCATCCGATGGATGTGCCACCCCATATGCACTGAGAGAGATAGGATCGTCCGTATGGAAGAGTACCTTGCGACAGGTGCAAAGGTCTCCTCATAATCGATCCCCTTGATCTGTGAGAAGCCACGGGCAACAAATCTTGCCTTGTACTTCTCCACACTCCCGTTAGCTGCTTGCTTCACTTTGTAGATCCATCGCGAACCCACCACTGATTTCCCCTCCGGTCGCAGGACAATCTCCCATGCATTGTTTCTGACAATCGAATCATACTCTTCCACCATGGCATCTACCCATGCGAGGTCCTCCACAGCTTCCTCGAAAGAGGATGGCTCTGTCACGACACATTTGCTCACAAGAGCCATGTATCCAGTGTACCGGTCCGGTGACTGTCTCTGTCTGCGTTGTGCTGTAGGTGGTCCTACAACCTTCTCTACATCTCGAGCTAGTCGCTCAGCTTCTGTAGTGCGCTTGCGCCCTCTGATGGTTGGCGCTGCATGAGTGGTCTCTTCCACTCCATGAACTTCATCTTGTGGCTAATCCACATCCGGAAGCTCCTCCTTAGGAGCTAATAGCTCCTCTTCTGCATGCAAGTGTGGCTCCCTCTCAAGCTAACACTTCATGGCTTTCTCCTCCTGAAATTTGATATCCTGTCGCACAACAGTCTTGCGACTGTCTGGAAAATACACACGATAGTTGTGGGGCGTATCAGTGTACACCAAAAATATCCCAACCTCTGCGGTCGGATCCAGCTTCTTTCTGGCATCCTTCATCACATGCATGTAGACAGGTGAACCAAAAATCCTCTAATGAGAAATGTCAGGCCTCTTTCCAGAAAATGCCTCCTTCGGTGTACTCATGCAAAGTATCTTGTGAGAACAACGGTTCTGCACATATACTGCAGTATTGCATGCCTCAGCCCACAAGTGAATGGGTAGGCCCTGATCATGCAACATCGCCCGTGTAGCAACCACGATCGTTCTGTTCTTCCGCTCAGCAACCCCGTTCTGCTGTGGGTTATGGGGTGCGATGAGCTCTCTCTGAATCCCTTCTGCGCTGCAAAAGTCCTTGAATTCAATAGAGATGAATTCACCACCATTGTCGCTCCTAAGAGCCTTCACATGCTTCCCCGATTCCTTCTCAACCAGCGCCTTGAATTCACAGAACTTTGAATATGTCTTGCTCTTCTTCTGCATGAAGAAGATCCAGCACTTCCGAGAGAAATCATCAACAAAGATCACATAGTACTTGTGCTTTTCTATCGAAGCTACTGAGAAAGGACCACACACGTCTGTGTGAACTCTCTCAAGGATCGTCGTGGCGCGACTATCCTTCTCGTGAAAGGTGGATTTCACATATTTTCCCAAGGTACACCCCTTGCACTGATCTGACTGCGCAAGAGTGCCCTTAGGAAGCCCAGTAGAAATCTGCTGCAGTATCTTCAAGGCTCCATGGTGAAGGTGGCCCAATCTCCGGTGCCATAGCTCGCCATCATCTCGGCTCACCACTGCTTCCACCTTGCATGCCATTGATGCGCTGCCATCTACTTGCAACTGATAAAGGTTCTTGACTTGAACCCATATCTTCCGGGTCTCTCTAGTTGTCTTACTGCGCAGGAAAGCCTTTCCCTCGCTCAAGACCACATCGTACCCCTTGTCTTCCAACATCGCCATAGAGATCAGATTCTTCATCAATCCTGGAACATGCAATACTTCCTTCAATACGAAGGGTTTACCAGACTCCCTCTCAAAGGAAATGGTACCGATACCGGTCGCATTGTATCTACCATCATCGCCCATCTTGATGTGCACTCCAAGATCTTTTTCCTCCAGATCTGAAAAAAGATCCTGATCTCTTGTCATGTGAAATGACGCACTACTGTCCAAGAACCATACTGATCCCATCACACTTGAGACTAAGCATGCGATCAATGAAAAATATAGTTCAAACTGGGAGGCCAATGCCTCTCTCGCTGTAGATCCAGCAGCCTTCTTATTTTTCTTCTTCTGCGGACAATTTGTGGCATACTGTCCGTGCTGGTGACAGTGAAAACTCTTCACCTTGGACATGTCTTGCTTCTTGCCTTTCGCACCAGACTGAGAAGCTTTCTTGCTCTTCCCCTTCTTTGCTTTGGCAGCCAAAGCGAAATTTTCTTCATCAGATGCCTTTGATGAAGATCCGTCCCTGGTAGTCCGCCTTATCTCCTCTTGCATGAGATTCGACCAAAGTTACTCCCATCCCGGAAACTTCTCCCGACCATTGACAGAGTCCTGATAGGAATGCCAACTCTTCGAAAGACTAAGGAGAGCTAGGTCCACCAAGTCCTCATAATCGACAGTCACCCCCACACTTCCCAGCTCATCTCTGCATTGAGTGAACTTCGTGAGGTACTTGGCGATACTGTCGCCTTTCTCCATCTTAATGTTTCTGAGTTTATCCTTGAGCGCCAGTTTCCTTTGTTCACTCTTGCTCTGGAATAGATCTGTCAACACTTTCCACATCAAATATGGAGAAGCTTTTCCATGCAGGCTGGATACAATGTGATCCTTCACGCCCTCCAATAGAATCCTTCGACATTTCGCCATCTTCTTTTGCCAAGCCTCAACTTCAGCAGGATCAGTAGGCTTTTGGACATCCATATCTACGAACTCCTTCAGCCCGTTATCATCTAACACCGCCTCCATCCGGTCTTTCCATGCAACATAATTCGAACTTCCTTCAAGGGCATATTCGAGTCGCAAACCGTTGAAAGACATTTTGACTTCGGCACCAAGAAAAAAATCTGCTGCAAAATTCGAATTCCAAGCTCAAAACTCAACTGCTTCTGGATCTGTGAGAACAAATTATTTCTAGCACAGAGATCGACTGTAAGGGCATTTACTGGATATATCACCTTTCAGAGAAAGGATGGATCCAGAGGCTACCTGGCTCGTTACAGACTCTGTCTACCAAAATAATTGTAATCACTGTAATAGATCCCGATGATCAATTCGCTCTGATACCATGTAGAAATTTGATGAATAATGAATATTTATCCACTGAGATTATCCTGGTCACACACTAATTTGAATTCATGCATAACACATAACCTCTTCTACAATTGATCATCAATATGCAGAAATAGAAACAGTCGCATGCGCACATAAACACAATATGTATGGGGAAAGCTTATAGCTGAAAACCCCCAGCTATTTTGTATATTATAATGGAATATAACATGTAACAATACATAGCACAATACTCCTCACAAGTACTCGGTACTATCTCCAAAAGTTACACACAAACTAGCTCAGTTTTGAACAAGTCACGGGTTCAAAACTCATCCACTATTTGCCTGCCTCTACTGCGCAATCCAAGTTGGTGTAATGAGAGATCCAAGTTCGAATCCCCTTGGCTTGATCTGCGCAATCCTCATTGGCAATCTCCTCCAATGCTTGTGAAAATCTCATGCACAACTAATGTCGCAACTAATAGCAAACTCACCCTTTCATCTACCTCTTCCACTGGTCTTCACTGAATAGTCCATGCACTGCAGTCAACTGATGTGTTCTTTAGTTGAATAATGAGTTAATATTTAGTGAATTAAATAATATTTAATTCACCCCACTCATCTCTAGTGTATTATCCAGTTAAACTAATCACAACTAGTTCAACTAAGTTAACCCGAACACAACTCCACCAACTGTCTCATCAACTCCACCAAAACTCTGCCACATGAGTCTAACTGAAGTCAACCATGCATTAGCTCAACCAAACCCCTAGGAATAGAGTAATTCCTTATGTCAAATTCATGGGCCACATCCGTAGCTCCAATTGAAGTGCTGCAAGAAGATAAACTGAAGTTTATAGTCCAAATATTATTAAGGGTTAATAATATTTGACTGACCTATTTTTAGACAGGCAGTCTAAAAATAGACTTCGACCTGTATGTCTAAAAATAGATGTCCATCTATTTTTACCAACTCAACCAAACATCCAAGAATAGCATACTGCAACTCCTAGACCATGCTCCATATGTCTAAAAATAGAATTTGCGCCAAAAATAGCCTGCGGGCCCACTTAGTGAAGACGACTTCATTTCACTAAGCTCCATCATCTTGTTGCATTTTCAAAAAACTCTTGATAAACATTGTATTATCTTCAAGAGACTCTAAGATATCCTAGGAGCTGACCCTTCTCCTCAACCCGAGGGTTATCTCTTGGAGCCACAACATCTTCTAGCATCATTTCCAGAGAACAAATTAGAATATATTTACCTAGGTATTATTTTGGAACATTCCTTTTGTATGGTGAGAAAAAGAAGTGTGGGTTTATATTTGTCACCTAGCAGGTTCCTTAGAAGGACTCATACTCTATCAGATACCTCTCAATAGAAAAATCTTCCTATATTTGACCGAGAAAGAATAATCTTCGAGAGAATCTGGAGAGAAAGAACCCCAAGAACTCCAGATCCTATTTTTTTCCCCAGAGGCCTCAAATTCTAGCTCTCAGAAAGATGAGATAAAATATCCTAAAACCTCATCCAAAGTTTTATATTTTTCGGAAGAGTGTTTTCCCCCATATGATTTTTATTTTCCATAACCGTATAAAAAATAATTTTCTACCAACTCTTACCTTTTACATATCATACCTTCCCAAAATTTAAATAATTTAAATATATTCTTATTACTAGCCCATCTCAAACCCCCACATTACTTCACACCAAATATTATCTAGTGTTTTTCACCCAACCTATCGCCCAGACCCTGTAGCAAATATTTTTCAACCTCCTCTACAAAATATGGTTGTCCCTAGATTTTTAATAAACATATATGCTACTTTGAATCTACAAAAACCTTTGAATGTAATGCCCCAAGGCTATCTCAAGCTCTTGCCTATATTCACTCGAGAAGATGATATCATAGCCCAAAAACATATTGAGATCTTCTGTGAATTTGAAGAAAAAATGAATGTAAAACATTTGGATGTAGTCCTGAGGCTATTTTTCCAGTCTTTATAAGGTGAGTCTAGGAAATGGTTCAAGACCTTTCCAATCAACACAACCAACCCTTGGGAGGAATTGGAGAACACCTTTTTGCATAAATTGGGGGAGAAGAAAGATCATGGATATTTCTTGACTGAGTTTAATGCAATAAAGAAAAGGCATAATAAAGACATCACAAAATTCATAAAAATATTTAATAAAATTTATAACAACTTGCATGCTAAGATTAAACCTCCATATGCGGCAGATAAGGTAGTATTTTCTAGATCCTTTGAGTCAAATTTTGGGTTTATCCTTAGAGAGAGGAAATCCCTCACACTAGACCAGATCCAGGCTGATGCTATTGTTAGAAAATTATGTATTATAGAAAAATGCAACACATAAAATATGTAGAAGCATAAACACAGAAAACATATAAAACACGAGAGACACAAATATACGCGGTTCACCCAATATGGGCTGCATCCACCCCCAATAGCCAGCCCTTCCTTTCTATTATCTAGCAAACTAAAGAGACACAACCTTCAAAAAATCCATTGTAATAACCTATGTTCTCTCTCACAGTCTCCCTTTTCTCACTCATAATACCCATACAACACATATCCGTAATACAATACCCTCATACAAAAAGAGGGGTTGCCTTCTAGGGAAAAAAACCCTAAATTAAACACAACTTCTACCATCAAATCATCCGCCTAATGAATGGCCCAGATTGACTAGAAATTATAATACTTTTACAAGGAAATTTTACATATGTTTTTAGCTTCGGGGGCGCTGCCTCCGAAACCACCCTTGTTGGACCCCCCAGGCAGCATTTAAACGATGGGTGGCATTGCCGCCCTGTTAAGAACAGGGGTCCAACGCTGTGATACATCTAAATAAAGAAGATAATCAGGCTCCACACCCAACAACTATGGAATTTAAAGCAAACTTTGCATATGTAGGGAAGATGAAAGGAAAGGGAGAACATAATGATAGGATAAGAGGAAAGGAGGAATCCAACTCCTCTAGCCAAGCTAGGGATGCTCAAGAGAAGAAGATGGATGAGATGAATAAGTTGATTAGAAACCTTTCAAACAATCTTGTGAAGCTAGATTTGGAAAACAAAATTCCTCCCCGACAAATCCAACAAAACCCCAACAAAAAATTAAATCCCAAATATAGGAGAACTCCTTTGATACTATTGAAAAGAGAAATAAAATACCATCAAGATCAAATACAACCTCCCCTGAATTTAGAAGATGATCCGAATGAAAATTTTGATGATGCTATTTAGGTTTAGGAGAATCAATACTCAACTCTCTAAGACGGAGAGCATGAGACAGAAGCATAGGGAGGAGAGGAGGATGATTATAATCTCCCCTTGTATGAAGAAGAGATACACGATTATTGTAAGATGTTTGCTGATTTCATGCAAGATCAATTTCATAGGAGATATGATTTTTGATCCAGAAAAAGATCTCAGACACAAGACCAAAATGAAGCAACTTTCCAACTTGCCACTCCCAAAAAAAATTATAAGGGGAAAAAACCAACCAAATAAGAAACATATTCCATTTTAATGAGAAATTGAAATTTGTATTTATTTTTTTTAGGAAAAAATCAGTTATGTCTATGTTACTTAAGTTAATAATTGATAATGAATGTTGTTACATGTGGTATCAGAGCATTGTTTGTGCATTAGAACCTTGGAACCATCATAATATTTCTGTGTTTATTTGTACATGATGAATTAATGTGAATGTGATTTTACTGTAATGAGTAACAGGGACGGTAAGGAAAGAGGAAGGGGTAGAGTTGCAAGAGGTTGCCGGAAGGGACAGTGTCGTGAGAGGTCATGGCATGTCGCCACTTTGCAACCTATACTTGTATCACCACCTAGAGATGAAAAGAAACATGCTACAACATAATAATATATCCCTACTAGGGAAGTATTAAACCTTATGAAATCCTTCCAACAAGATTTAATGAATTTATTTTAGCTGGAATAAGGAGGACCCTCTATTCATGCCTGAGTGTCCAAAAATCCAACCAACAACAACATGCATTGGGAATTGAAGAAGGTGAAAGTTATGAAATTTCAGGCATTTATGGATAATCAAACAAGAGAAGCATGGTGAGAGAATATGGGTATGTGTTTCACTTTGAGAGACTACTCCTCAAATTTTAAAGTGAGAATGGGCGTGTTTCAACTAAAGTTAAGTGCACTATGGTGGAAGGAACTTCTACCATGATTGACCATGGCCATTATAAAAGCGACATGGGAATGAGTTGAAAACAAATTTAAAGAATGTTATTCATCACAGGAGTTTATTGAAGGGAAATTAAATTATTTCAATGCCTTAAGATAGGGTATTCGTTATGTACTCAAGTATGAGGCCCGATTTATAGGGTTAATAAGATACACCTCAAAGTTGAACACATAAAAGTAAAGCGTCAACAAGTTTGTGTATGTTTTGAACTTCAACATCTAGGCTAAAGTAAGAATATTTATGTCTCACACCTTGCATGAGGTAATCCAGCAAGCCATTATTACTGAGGAAGAGATTATGATTAGTGGTCAAAATAGATCAACGAAGCCTATGGTATCAATAGTACCTAGAGTCACAATGAATTTGATAACTAGTGGGACTAACACAAATTGCAGGAACCATTAGAAGGAACCAATATTCAACAACCAAAGACGGTCAATAGGGAACCAAAAGCCATCAAAATGGTCACCAATGAAAAATTTGCAATCCAAAGTACAACAATCATGTCAAATGCAAAAAAATTTCCCTGCATAACATTCCTATGCCACATTACAATATTGTTTAGCATAACTGTTTGAATCTTATCAACAAAGTTATGGACTAACATTTAGTTCAATTGGTAGTGGGAGAAAAATTCCTAGGAGGGGGTTTTGGACTTGTATAGGTCCACATTATGAGAGGTACTATCCTTAGTTACAAGGGATATCAAACCATTCACAATATTAGACTACACTGGGTAATATTTGCAAGGCTCACTGGATACATGCAACAACAAATAAATACCAAGTTGATTATCAATCCATCGTTCTAGAGACTATAGGTAAAATCGATGGTAATATTTTTGTGATTTTAATTTACCTTAGTGATATTAAGTCTTTTATTTCTCATTCTACGTTAACAAAATTTAAAAAGGAAAAGCAGGAACAACATGATTTTAGACTTGTAGAAATTGAATCGGGGATGATACCGAACATAGGAAAGCTAGTAAATGATTGTGAGATTGAGTTGAGTGTTAGTAAGACTCAAGGCATCTCTATATGTAACGTTTTAGTATCCTATGATATTTTTGTTGAAAATGACTAGTTAGAGTGTCATGATGCACTTCTAAATTGAAAGGATAAATTACTATATTTCACTGATGATGATGGTCAGAGGAAATTGTTACTAGGAAAGAATATAGGGGTGTTGTTAAGATTCATCTCATCAATGCAAGTGCAAAAGGTGTTATTTGTATGCTATAGTATCATTGAAGGACATAATGGATTTAGAGGACTTGGATAAGTATCCAATACTCCATGAATTCAAAGATGTATATATTTCCGAAGGAATAACCTAGAATATCTCCCTAAAAGGGAAATAGATTTTACTATTGAACTTAAATCTAGCTAAATACCTATTGCTAAAAAACATTATCATATGTCAACTTTCGAATGAAAAGAGCTACAAATTCAACTAAAGGAGTTGTTATATTTTGGATTCATATTGACCTAATGTATCAACATGGAGAGCACCAACAATTTGTGTTAATAAGAAGGATGGATCTTAGAGGTTATGTATAGATTATCGTCAGATGAACAAGATGATGATCAAGAATAAATATCCTATACCAAGGATAGATTATTTATTTGATTAAATGAAAGAAGTAATCATGTTTTCTAATATAGATATAAGATTTTCGTATCGTCAACTAAGCATTAAATAAGAGGACATCACAAAGAAAACCTTTAAAATGAGATTTGAACATTGTGAATTCGTAGTATTACCTTTTGGACTGACTAATTCCCCAAGTGTTTTCACGAGTATGATGAAACTAGTATTTCAAGAGTATATAGACAAGTTTGTACAAATATTTATTGACTATATTTTGATCTATTCAGGAACTTTTGAGGAACATAATGAATATTTGAGACTCATCTTGCATTGTCTCAAAGAAAGCCAATTATATGGGAAATTGTCCAATTGTTTATTTTACCAATCCAAGATTCCTTAACTAGGACACCTCATTTATGGAGAAGATATTGCAGTGGATCTTGGAAAGATAGAGGTCATTATGAATTGGCTAGCATTGACCAATGTTCACGAAGTATGTAGTTTTATAGAGATAGCTAGATATTAGCATAAATTCATTGAGGAATTCTTAAAGATATAAACCCCCATTAATGAGCATCAAGATAATAATAATAATTTTTCTTGGATGAAAAGTATGAAGAGGCTTTAAAAAAACTAAATGAGTTTCTAACAGTTGAACCAATTTTAAAAATGCCTAACATAGAACAAGAATTTTTGGTAAGTACCAACACATCAAAATAAGGTTTAGCATGTGTAATTATGCAAGATCGAAGAGTGAAAGTGTATGCATTAAAAAATCTTCCACCACACAAGGAGAATCATGCAACATGATCTAGAAATGCCAACTATTATTAATGAATTAAGGATTTGGAGAAATTACTTTCTTGGAAGAAAATTTGAGCTAAAGACCAAACATTGTAGGTTGCAACACATTTTCATGAAGGCAATTTAAAAGCAAGACAAAAGAGTGAGTCAAAATTAATCAATGAATATGACTTTGATAGTGAACAAAGTGGGAGATGCCTTAAGCCGATGGCCACATATATTTCATTTTATCCCATTAAATACAAATTTAAGAGAGTGTTACGTCCCTATTATACTAGTGTAAACCCTTATTGTTATTGTTAGTATAACCCCCTTATTGTCATTGTTTTTCCCATGTAGTCCCCATATTGTTATTATTGTTCCCCATAGAAGCCCACTATTGTTATTGTTGTGCGCTTACATCGTTATTGTTACGTCGACTAGCATTATATTGTGACCCATTGAACTCCTATATATAGAAAGGAGGTTTTTTCATTTGTATCATAGAAGAATTGTTCATTTATGTAATGTAAAGGAGGTTTCCCCCTCAAAGTGGCTGATTTATAAGGCATTGATCTCCTTTTTCTTCTATTTTGGAAGCTCATTTCATAACATTTGGTATCAGAGCTTTGGATTCTAGGGTTTCGTTGCTTCAAATAGGTCATCATGAAACTTTTGCTATAAATTTTTTTCTATGAAGGTTCAAAATATAAAAAAAACCAATTTGCGAAGACATCCTGAGGAACTTCGTGTAAAAATTTCAGATCTTGGTTCGCAATATTTTCAGAGATATGATCTGTGGAAGTTAGGGTTTGTGCAGGCTCCCAAATTACATATAAAAAAAGTGACCTTGGGAAAATCGTCATAACTCTCTCTCTGAGAATCAGATTTGAATTATGTAAAAAGTGGCCACAAGTACATGGACATTAGTTTACTGTGTATGAATTTCAGAGCCGAAGGAGGTAATAATGACATGTGGCATGTCATACAAGTTTTCTCTACTGAACAAGTCGATAATTACGTCATTGTGGGATATTGGGCATAAATTTATCTTGAAGAATCCAAATCAGGTCTAACCTATGGCATTGAAAAGAGGAATCATAGTGCTAATACAATATAAATTCAGAACTTGAAGATCCGAAATAACGGAAATAAATTAGGTTCAATATAGACCTCCTAAAAATCAAGAAAAAGGTGTGTATTTTTTAAGCAAGTTTGCATAACATTTGTTTGAAAAATCAGTTTGAAGTGATTCCAAGGGCATATTGAAGCATAGATATTAGTATTGAGTTATATAATGCCTCCCAAAAATAATTCCACACCCATTAATCCTCAAAATTATCTACTATGACACATGAAGAGGAAGAATTACAGTATGATATATCAAAATTATGGTACCACGTGCAACAAATCTTGATCTTACAAAGAGCAACCAAATATGACATAAATGGTTTAAAAGTAGACATGGAGGCTAAGTTGGATGGTTTGAAGGATAAAATGAAAGCTAATATTGATGATAAAGTAGTGGAAGATCACAACGAGCATCAACAACAAGTTATCCAACTCTCAAAGGATAACCTAACTTTGGTGCAGAATTTAATGAAACTACAGGAAGATCAACATCGCAGCGAAATAAGTTCTGAAGCAGTCACAAAAACAAGAACTCGAAAACTATGAAATAGATCAATTTCAGAGTATCTTAGAAAGTGGAAGAACTTACCTATTGAAGATTCCACATGGGAGGATGAGAATTTTAAACAAAAGCATCGAGAAATGATCAAGCATTGAGGACAACACTTGTTTGAAGGAGAGGGACATGCAACCATATTTCCAGATAGAGAAAAAGAGTAAAGCAGCCTCACCTTCTAGCTGGGTTTTCTCTTGAAAGGGTTTCCCAAAGAGCATATCTTGTGCCTTATGTGTGTGTGTGAGCTTATTTTGTCTTTCTCTAATTTTATCCATAATTTCCATTTGCATGCATCCAATAATTATAGTTAAGTCTACAAATCTATAATTTTAATAAAATTGTAATAGTGTAAAATTTCAGTATTTTAATATATTATTATCAGATCTGTTGTGGCGAACTATCTAGTGGAATATCCATGGAATTTTATGGATCAATATATTGTATAAGTATCCTATTGTTATATAGTCGTGCCATGGTTTCCTCCATTGGACCCAGTTACTCCTGCATGGCTAACTGCCATTTTGCGGTGTTGAAGCTTGGTGATGATAATCATTGATTTTCCACTGCAAGATGTTCTTCCTATTGCTTCACTACAACAAGTTCTTTCTTCAATCTAACATTATCACTTATTAGATATTCAAATCCGTCCTGTGTTGTTGTGGTAAAAACAACATTTTCCGCCATGATCGCCTTAAGATTCCTCCTGGTGTTGGAAATAATCACCTTCTTTGTAGAAACTGCGACTGGATTATGAGGATCCTTTGGGAAGTATATATGCTTCTACTACATGATACTCTTCTTCATTTGATCAAATGAGACACCACATACATCCATGACTCTATCTGTTGGTGGAGGTGTGATCCCCATCTCTTCAAATGGAAGATGACCACCTGTGAGAGTAGGTTCCTCTGTATAACCTGGTTCATCATCCATAGTTTGGATAATATATTCTTCCTCCAGCTCTTCTTCATCTATCTATTGATTCAATTGTTCTTCTTCCAGCCTTTGGTTTTTTTCTTCCTCCTCAAACTGCCTTTGTTGTTCCTCTTCTATCCTTCTCTTGTCCTCTTCTTCTAATTTTTGCTTCTCCAAAAACTCATTATGCTTCCTTTTCTCCTCCTATTTTTCTTCTTTCCTCTCTTGATCTGCTTGAATAAATCCTATGTTCAAAGGATCATATTTCGATTTCATTTTTCTCTCGCATGTCGAATCATACTTGATCCTCTTCTTAGGAGCTATTTTCCTTGCTTGAGGGGTTAGCTATTCTTACTCCTGCACGTGGATATATTGAGCTACTGTATCTTGGAGTGAACTTATCTCTGTTTTTGGATGTGTCTTTCTAACTACATTATACCAGTTCTTCACATTTTTATATTTTGTTGTGGGCATTGATGAATACCTTGTATTGAAACTGGTCCTTTCACAATGTTTCTTGCACACTCTCCTAGGATCATATCCATGAAAGTAATTTGTGGTGAAGTGCAAGTGATCCAGTTCTTGTATTTATGATACTACTACCTTGTGACTCTTCAAATCATATAGTTCAATCCTCAAACGGAAGGTGGGACAATGGGATTTCTTCCTTCTATGAATAATTTCTTATAATCCCTTGTCCAACTGATTTTATAATTCTTGCATGACCACCTTAGTGGTCACATATCACAACATGAGATGAGGGGATATATGACAACCAAAAAATCTTATGTATGTACACTTGGGAGCTGCAAACCAATCAATAATATCTCGTAATGACCCCTTCACCTGATCAATCATGTAGGGAGGATCGATCTCAAATATCATATGAAATATAACTACAAAGAAGTGTTCAACTAATTTTTCATATGCACGTCTAAAGCTTCATTCTGACAACACTCTGCTGTGGAAGTAAACTAGGAACTTGTTCTCAGGGGTCCAGTTCTAGTACATTCCTAGGAATGCATATTCTACACATATTATGTCTAAAAGGAATGCAAATGTGTAGAATTATGGTGCCAGGTTTTCCATCAAATATTTTTTTTCCCGCCCTGCATGACGTTGCAACTCAAATGACAATATATCTACCCACTTAAAGGATTTTCCATGAGTTACCACCATATTGAGCATATATATCCAGTTTTCTTCAAACACCTTAGCATTCTTACATCCATGCAACCAAAAAAACATGGCTATCATATATTGATATAAATATTTAAGAATATCCATCGGATAGATTGCATATGGGAAATGAAGAAACTTAGCAGGCTCTCGACACCATGATTTGATAATTTCACTTGTGTCGAGGTTGACCCAGCTAATGTAGAAGTCATCATCTGCATATTCAGTGGGCCTAAGAATCTTATATCATGTTTTCATGTCTTATCCATAATAAGTGTCAAGATAACCTCTACTCTCACTATGAATCACAAGGTGAGAGTCATCCGTATGTATAATGATCCACTCAATCACTTCTTCATAGGGGATGATCAGGAATCTGCATGCGATCCTAAGCATTCTAGAATTCTTAATGTTGATGTACACTTCCACGTATTCAAAGTTCTCAAAAAAACCTTTTTGCATGAATGTGTTGTATATACTGCTCTATGTGACCTCAATAGACTTATCAATGAAGCATTGTGTGTCTGCGTAAATGAGAATGGTTGGCTTGGTTACTTCAACAGGTTCCTTGGTGCTTGCTTCTAAAAATTATTTGGAGGCCACTTTATAGAGAGGCATGGCTCCAACAAATGATGAAAGGGTGACAATACTTGTAGCTAGAACACTTGTTTGTGGAAACACACTCATAATGATAATATTAGCTTAATGAAACCTAACTATGCAAAAATATCCCATAAATAATGTACAAATATCCATCAAAGGTAATTGAACATGTAAATCTATTGAAGACATAAAAAAATCACTTGCATGCATGATAAAATAGGCATGAAAACAAGGAGGGCACACTTTCAATTCATGAATGAAGGTCAAACATCATTTTTGGCTTTGCAGTGCACTCATGTGCTCAAGCAAGATAAAGGAAACCACAAGGGTGCATTGGCAGACTCTGAAGGGTCAAAGGGGTGAGTTGTTGGGCCTTCAAGCCTTCACTGTGCACTCATAAGCTCAAGGAGACAAGGAGGGCACATAGTCACACTTCGAAGGGATGAAGGGACATGTCTTCAAGTATTCATCCCTTTAGGGTGTGCTCATGTGCTTAAAGGGAAGGGAGGCACATTAGTGCATGTCGAAGGGACAAAGGGAAATAATTCAAGGCTTCAAGGTGTGATCATGCGCTTAAGGGAGGGTGTAGTTATTTGTGACGAAGGAGTGCACTCAAGAGGGAAAATTGGTCATTCTGGGCACCATTTTCAAGTTTTATCAGTCTTCAAGGTATATAAGTGCGCTCTTCCAAGGAACGGTTCAAGAACAAGTTCAACAACAAGAATTCATGATAATAATGGGAAGAAGAAATATTTGCAAGCTTATATAGATCCCGTCGTAATCATGGTAGAATGTGAAAAGGATGAGGAAAGTGTAGAGTTTCTCTATGTGACAACAAATTAACACTTTGATAATCAAGATTGAATAGCAATGCTAGTAAATAAACTGAAAAAAGAAAAAGAAAAAAAAGAAATTCAAGCAAGAAAAGAAATGAAAATATTTGACATGCAAAACTTACTTGTAATGTAGGTTGATGAAGAGTTTCTTGATTCACAGTTATGTGCCCAACCCAGATGAAAATGATTATACAAATGGATGATTAACCAGGTTAATTTAAAATAGTTTACATGCAAAATTTATTCATCCATGATTGCCACTTTTCTTTGAGTGAAAAGTTAGTTAAGGGAAGTTAAGTGGGCTCATTATTTCTAGGAGTGTGCCTACGTGCAACAAAGAGGCACATGCATGCATCGAGGAAGAGTGCATGTCTTTAGCACAAAGGAGTGCACTCAATGAGGGTGCACTTTCTTAGCATGAAGGAGTGTGCTCAAGGAGGGTGCACTTCTTCATCTCAAAGGAGTGCGCTTTTTCCTTAAAGAGAATTTTTCTTGATTTTGTTTTTTTGTGTGTTTTTGAGTGCTTTTTCAAGTGTGTGCATGGCATAAAGGAAAGTTTCTAAGTCAAGAAAATTCATGAGTTCACCTAATCATGGGTTTGATAACACAAACTTTTCTAAGGGTTAGGTGGCGAAACTTAGGAAACATTGACTTAGGAAGATGCAACACTAGGAGTAATAATACAAATAAAAAATCAAACAACATGATGACTCTAGGGGGCTTGATACGATGGTTCATGTAGGCACCAAAATTGACTTAGGAAAAAAAATTAGAGGGTTGTTTCCACAGTGACAACATGCATTACAACTTCTGATTTATGCTTTAAAACTTCTCAATGTATCTTCTATGTTAGGGGAGTACTCATCGCCATGTTGTTCATCTGATCTGTAGAGAGAATCATGTGAACTGTAGTCCACCATTCTACTAGTTATCTAGATATTCTTCTTCTTGAAAACATACCATGTCATACAAAACAAATATAGACATGATCAAACATACCTCAATGAAGTTCAGGGGAGGTTATTTCGTCTGCACAATCAATATGTATTAGCATAACATATGTATACATAATTAAATCAAAATATCAATCATCTCAACATAAACACCATACTAGTGTTGTAACACACCAACACCATCATGAGAACATAATGCTACAAAAATTACTATCACAATCATTGCATAAAAAACAAATATAAAAATAACATGAATGCATGACAAACACATTTTTCCCATCCAGTCCAACTGTTGAACTTGGGAGCTTTGATACTACCCTGTAACCACCCCTCCCACATTTACCCAATTTCACCAGCCTGCCAAGGTAAACATGAGACAAAGAGTTACTATGACATGAACTGACCTCCAAGCTTCAGTTATGGAACTGGGGCCAACAATTGAGACTTACTGACCACAAACTGACATCCTACAGGGCTTATAGGATGCTTAAGGGCCAAATAACCACCCCAAGTGACCAAAACCTAATCTAGGGCTGATTTTCAATGACCTAGACTCCCAACTGCACCCTTGACACTGCTTGAATGTGGTTGAAGGCCTCCAATTGCACCCATAATCCTTGCTCTATGTGGATATGACCTAAATTACTTAGTTCAGTGCCTATGGACCTGAGATCTGAGCCACAGTTCTAGGCCAACGTCCAAACCCCTGCCCAAAACTTCCTGAGACTTTCCAGAATCATAAATGCCATCAATACAATGTTAATCATACAAAACTTGAACAATAAATTAACCTAACTAGGCCTAACCATGACAGTCATTTCGTCAAACATATGGCGAGCATGTAAGCTCAGGTCATGAATGCATATATGATTATAGGAGTTTGAAACTTATATGAGAATCACCAAGAAGGTCTAATGCCCTCTCATAATAGCTACAATAACAATTTTTATTCCATGCATTCATCAACAATTCATACATTCATCAAAACATGTCAAGAGCCATAAGTAATATGCATCACATAACCAACATGTAACCAAAATCAAACAAACATATAAACCATGGAAAATCAGCCATAATATCTCCAACATAATTGCTACAAATATACATGAATCACAATAGAATAATAACAGTCTTATTAACATATGAAAATAATAACCAAGTCAAGGACTTCCATGTACCACCTGACCATAGATTGGGCTAAAACAAATCTCTCTTTCATTCAATGAACATCACGACATATTTCAAGCATGAATGTGGTATCTCATGTAATAAAAAAAAAAAAAAACATTCATGGCTTCCAGAGGCCAAACCACCTCAACCCTCAACCAGTGATTCCGCCTCACTGTTGGAAATCACCAACACCAACCAGATCGGTCTCTACCCAAGTTGTCTAGGGCTATAGGAACTAGTATCTCAACCCACGATCTTCCAAGGCTCCAGTACTAGTAACTCAACCCAAGTTGTTCCAGGGCTTGAAGAGCATCTTTTCCAACCCATAACCATAAGGAATTATGAGCACCAACCAGAAAAAACTTAAGTGAGAAAAACCCACAACACCATGGTCATCCAAAAAATGGAAAGGAAAAACTAAATCCATTGTCAATCCAGTCAAATCTACATGCGAATGAAAACACAACCAGAAAATCACATGCATATACCTGCATCCATAAACCAACAAGGAAATCACACATGTAACCTGTTACCTGCAAAGAAATCCAGATGTAGCCACTAATCTAATTGTTCCCTTGTGCTTTCCTTCTTTCCTTTTCCTTCTTTCTAAAAATCCAATGTATGCCAAAGTGCTCCAAGAATGCTCCAAGAATACTCTAAGTGTGCAAGAGTATGAGAGAGTGAGAGAATAGAAGAGAGCTCCACCCAAAAACTATCAAAAGGCTTAAAATGACCAAAAGCCATGAATTGATCCTCATAAGCCTTTTTATCATTGAGGCCTCTATTTTCTTCAATTTCCTCTATTTTTCCTTCAATTTTTCCTCACATGCAAATATGTCACTCTTCATCTCCCTTTTCTCGAATGTTCATTTATTTTATAAATAAAATTCCAATTAATGCCTCTTTTCCTTTGCCAATTTCCATAACCATTTATTAGGCATCAATGATACCCATCACTATGTTTTACCTAACATTCATCTTGGGATACGAGTCCCATGACCTTGGTCTTATTTTTTATTTACATAGGAAATAAACCAGGGGTTGTTACACATCTCTAAATTCATTAACATTTTAATTATCCATTTCACTCAGTAGGAATTACAAGAAATATTGTCATTTAGAAAATTATATATTACAGAGCATTGGAACACATAAAATATGCGGAAATACAAACAAAAAAAACATATAAAACAAGAGAGACACATATATATGTGGTTCACCCAACTTGGGCTACGTCCATGGAGAAACAACGAGTCCTTCGTTTATATTATCCAGTAAAAATGAAGAGATACAACCTACAACAGATATGTTGTAATATCCTCTACTCTCTCACACGGTCCCCCTTTCTATTTTTTTTCTCAGAATACACATACCACAGACAACCACAATACAATTCCCTCATGTGAACCGAGGGGTTGCCTTCTAGGGAAAAAAACCAAATTAAACATAACTTCTATCGTTAGATCATCTGCCTAATGAACGACCCAGATTGACTACGAAATTACAATATTTTACAAGGAAATTTTACATCTATTTTTAGTTTCAGGTGCATTGCCCCCGAACCCCTGCCATTGGGGGGCTCATAAAATCGTTGTCACCCCCCTGATGATGATCAAACAACGAGTAGCGTTGCCGCACCATTAAGAACATGGGTCCAATGCGGTGATACATCTAAATAAAGAATATAATCAGGCTCCACACCCAACAATGTTTCATATTGAAGGCTCCTCTCCTTCACCATACCACTTCCTACAATCCATGCAAGGTATGCATTAAACTGAAACAAAAAAATCAAACTCAACTAAATTGATTATGATATAATTCCTTTCCTTTACCCCTTTTTAACTTGGTTGTGATTACCAACACTCTCAGTTGAAGCCTTTTAAAGGGTCCAACTAGTTGATAATTATTCATGTGGTTGCAATAACCATCAGTTCCTAAAATGGTCTTATCCTCATATATTATTCATAAATTCATTAACTCAACTATTATAGATTTCAATAAAAACTTCATAACGGAATTTTCATTTGCATTCACTCCCAGCATGTCTTAATTCATGTTATTCATATGTTATCAATTTCCAGTCCTTATGAATTTCATTCATACACACAAAAATGTTCAGAATCATAAGCATAACCACAATGGCAATGGTAGTTAACAATGATAGGTCATTTTGAGAACTTTCATAATTGAAATTCCATGTGGAAAAATATAACAAGTAGTATACCATTCACATGATGCTCATATTAATGGTTCTCAATGTAACATTATTATACCTTTATTGAATTTTCTCTTATTCATAAAATAAAGAAGCATGGCCAACAAACAAAAATAACAAGAAAATTGTAACAACAATGACATACAAAAAATTCCCCACACACCTCATCCATTAATTCCCAACAAACTCAATCCCTTGATTTTCTATCTCATTCTGCATTGCAGGTTATTGGCTCAGGTGTTTGGAGGTTTCATGTGCTTTTATTCCTTGCAACAACCCTATGATCCTTTCCCCATGCACTCTTGTGCATATCAGTTGTCTCAACATATCTTGTATTAGTACAATTGTCTTAAAACATGATCGTTCCTTCATTCCATCTCATAAGAACATACTCATATCATGCACTTAATAAAGCATTCAAATAATAATTTAAGTGTTTATAAAGTTCAAGAGTCATATGAATAATTTTTAGAACTCTTATCTCGAGAAAACCACTGACTAGTAACAAACCTCTTATTAATGCACTCACAACATTGTCAGAACATGCATATCAATAGGCACACGTGTCACTCTCATCAACACCTTATTTTCCATAGCCTTCGTTCCTCAAGACTACATGGAACACTTTCAATGGCTTTCCAATTGTGATATCAACATGCTCTTTGTTACATGTTTACCATTAACCACTATTAGTCATTTGAATCATGTTATGACAACATGATACTTAAAGTCTTTATGCATGCACATCCATTATTGTATGCACCTAACATACCTTCATGCATCTAGTATATCATTATTTAATATCTATTTAGTGGAAATGCATCTATGAACTATTTCATCTCTTGAATTTTATTATGTATGTGCTATTATTCATTAGCATATGATGAATTCTCAAAACATTAAAGAAAACTATAAAATAGCAAGAGATAAGTTGAGATATTCCCCCTCATATTTTTGACTGCATCACTGAGTTGTTGGGGTTCCCATGTTTTGGCAAGTTTGGCAATACCAAAAGATGAGACAACATCAAAACCACTTTCAGACCTCAGGATCTAGCCCTCCTGGGTCTAGAGAGGGATCTCTCTATATAGGCAAAGGTTTTATGTCTTTGAAGCTCTGTTTTAAGGTTTAGGCTAGTTGTAAGGCGTAGTTTTGTTTGTTTGATTTTTTTTTGGTTGTTGGGAACCAAGAAAGAAAGGTTCAATATAAGACAAGGATGAGAAAAGAGGATTTTAGGCAAAGGAGAGATAACTCAGAGAACACTCGAGACCATTGGGTGATGGAGTCAGGAAAGGGTTTACTTGCTATTCAATATGCAGGCTTTTAGTTAGGCTAGTCATCTAAAGCATTAGATCTTAAAGATGATAGTGTGGCGTGAAATGGAAAGAGAGAAGGTGAAAGCAAGGGAACATCCAAGGTGACCCTTCAGGAATTAGACCCAGGGACAAGACATGCCATTAGACAACCTGTGATCCCAAAACCTAAAAGGTTAACTCTTCAGAATAGGAAACATTAAAGATTTAAACACAAAGGTGAAAACCTGAGATCAGAGAGAGACTTTGAACTCTCAATGCTTCGGCATCCAGCTTAAGGGAACTTAGAAAGGTTCAATTAATTGAAAAGGACCCTAGTGAGACTGAGACAGAGTTCTAAACTCCCAGTATCCTAATTCATTCAATTAAATCCTAACAAGAAAATCTAAGAACAGATTCATTAATTCATACATCAGCTAGCAGTAAATATTAGCCACTACACTGGTTAAATTAACTTGAATCAGTACTCAGATAACACATACAGCAGAAAACATTGAAGGCAGGGAGAGTAGAAAAATAGGGTACCAAACAAGGGTAAATCTTATGCCAAACTTCTGATGCGTGCCAGAAGAAATGAAATGTAATGACCTACAAGGGAAAACAAGGAAAAAGATAGAAAAACATCATCGCCGCTTTAAATCAGGATCCAAAGAAATGTGCTTGTCATATTAAAGAGAAACACCAGTCGTGTAAAACATTGCCAACAACTTGATATTCAGTCTAAAAACATCTTCCTCGGCCTATCTTACAACTTTACACAGAGAACTATGTCTCAAGAGAAACAGCTTACAGTTCACATATATCTGATCAACAACCCTTTCAATGTTTTCTCATGAGTTTTTTATATCAGAAAGAGAAGTAGAGGAGGTAGATGAAACACTAAATGAGGCATTAAACAGAGCAGGAAGAAGGGCTCGAGACCCATTATGTTTTAATATATATGCGTCAATATTTAGTACTCTTTGGGTGAAAGAGTGGTCTTTGACAGGCTGAAATTTACTCCAGGTGTGTCTTTGATGTATTATCGGCTGCAGTACTTGTGGTACTCTGGTGAATTAAACAAAAGGCAGATCAATGATTCTAGGGTCTGCCATACTGTGTAACCAATGCTTCTGGTAGCACCAGGACTATTTTCAGGGCAGAGATCTTCTCTAGAAAATGGTATAGAATGAAAACAGCATGGGCACTTCGTCCTTTCATGGGAAAGAACGTTCTGCTGATGGTGACACTGATATATCATTTTTTGTGTGCTTAGTCTTCAAACCGTGTCTTCGTCCTCTGAACGCGGGATTAAGCGTTAAGTGTTCAATTATGGGCTTTAACCCCTTTAATCTCTACTACTGATACATTGGCCGCGGCTGAGATGGCCTCTCTGTATTTCAGAACCACAGTGTGTTGTGATTGTGGAACTCAGAGTGGATTTATCACCCTGTAACAACCCTGCACAGTGAAATAAACCAATTATAAAAACCAGGGGTGGTGAAAGAAATGCTGTGGAGGCCTGGAGGACAGGTAGCACGACTGTGGAAACAGTGGCAATTGGGAAAATAGGTGAAAAATGCAGTAAAATGGAGGTTCGGTGGAAAAATTCACGCGGAACGTTCAATCAGACGGGATGGCGATGATCAACGGTGGAGGTTAAATATGTAGGCGGGGCGATATGATGTTAATGCAAAGCAAAAAAATTTTCCTTTGAATCGAACTACAAAGGAAATGCACGTAAAACATATGAAACGGGTTTGATGGTGGGACCCAGTCATGGGCAGAGGGCGATTCATTTCGGATTATCGGATCTCAAGAGGAGATCAGCGGCTGTGATCGTGTCAGAGGGTTGTAAGGCGATTGATTATGGGCCAGGGGTATTGTTTTCCTTATTTTAACCCCCAAGCTTCTTTTGGGTATGATCACCGTCCGATGAGCCAACCTCAGATCGGACGGCGTGCGTCGATATCACGCCAGGCCCGTAGTCGAACTTTAACGCTCGGGGAGGGCGAGTTTTCAAAACAGCTTAAAGCCACGTGTCGGCCTGTGACATTGATCGCGATCAAATGAGGAAAATAGCCTTCCTTCCAAAGGCGGTGTGATTGAAACCATCAGTTTTGTACAGTGATTGACTGCGGGGACTACCGGGGCGGCTGAATTGTGGGTCGTCGATCTGCAGATGAAATCGACGGTTGATATGTGATCAGAGGGGTGAACGGGGAAAATGCGGGCGCGATGGGACTTGCGATGGCTGTCAGATTAAGGGTGAATTGATGGTGGATAGCACTCCCGAGACCCATAGAAAAAAAGTGTCATCACATCGGAGCTTTTGTTTTAACACAAGAATGTGCTCCCGACCATTTATCCGATTGTCATAACGCTTTACAGGCGAGCGCTTGGTTTTAGCGCCTGGGTCATGTGGGGGAAGTGGTTTTGGGGCTGAGCCAAAGGGGCTAGCCTGATATATGAAGAATATGGGTTTTTTGGCCTATTTTCAGTGCATTTTAAGGCCAAAAAAGAGGCAACGATAGAGAGGAAAAGGGGTTACTTGGACTAACAAAGGGTTTTTGTGAGGTTTAAAGGGGAATGGAGATGATTTAGAGGATTTAGGAAGGAATTAAGAGAGGGGAGAAAGGTGAAGAGACAGAGGTTAAGCGAGAATGAAATAAGAGGGAAAAGGCCCAGGAAGGCTTCAAGGATGATTTGTTTTCAGAGGAAATGCATTCCTTGAAGGCTCAAAAAAAAATTTAGCCCCCTGTTTGTTTGTCAAAAAATTCATAAGGGGCTAACAGTGGCTCCACATGGGGATGGCTTCTTCTTGAAGGAGTCAAGAATTCAGAAAATAATATTTGAGGTAGGCTAGATGCCTGGTACTTGACACATCCACTTTCTTTCTTGGATCAGCTGCCACAAATCATGAAGACATCGAATCAGCAGAAAAATTCTCCCAAACAACTACCTACCCAGACTATAGTCCTATCATTTTTTCTTCAGGGTGCATTTGGACTAGCAGACCCTTTACATCATCAATTTTTTGCAATTAGGAAAATAAACCTATTCTATTTCTACCCTTATTACTCTGTGAGACCAGATTAAACTGTTGGCCTCATATGTTTCTCTACCTAATCTAATATCCGCTGGGTTTAAACTGTCCAACAGATTTCTTCTCTACATTCTACAATAGAAATTCAAAAACAGTCAAACTAGGATTAGACAGTCTAGTTTGCTGTGTATCCAAGGCCTAAAGACAGCTGCTCATGGACAGAAATTGCAAAAAACTGAAAACAAAATCTTGAAGGCTTGAAATCTGAAACCTTGAAGCATCCTTCTTTTCTTTGTGACTCAAGTTTTGAGCTTGTTAGAGTCACTTTCTTCTTCATTTCAGCTCTGGTTTTGGGCTTGTTAGAGCTGATTCTTCACTTCCTTAGGCTCAGGTTTTGATCATGTTAGAGCCGATCTTTGCACTTAAAAGGTTCATGTTTTGAGCATGTCTGAACCTCTCTTTCTCTCTTTTTGAAACATTCTCTCTTTTTCTTTGAAAACAAAACACAACAATGGTATTTACAATGGAAATGGAAACTGGAAATTGGAAATCAACAGTAGTAACGTTTGAGCATCCTGCCATTGACAGGACCCCCAAAAAAATATGTACCATCTAGCACTTGCAGAAAAAAGGCATTTGGACCAACAGTGGCCTAGATGATGTATAGACCCTGCCACAAACTGTCAAACTTGCTATGCTTTCCTTTGTCTTCTCTCCTTGAGTGCCACTTCAGAACCTTATCTCCACTTTGGTTCTCTTGTCGAACAACTTCTTTATATTTTCCTAAAATTTCATAGCTCTGTTATAGACCTCTTACCTCGTTTTCTGGAGATGAATCATTTGGTTTATCCTCCTCACCATGATGTCTTCCTCTGTCTGTATCTCTTGGACAAGTTTGATTACTAGTACCCCAAGGCTGGTAGGAAACACTGCCTCTATTCCATAGACAAGCTAATATGGTGACATGCCAATGGATTTCTTTATTGTAATCTTGTCATCCCACAAAGCATGCACTAACTTGTTATGCCATTAATTCTTATTCTCTTCAAGCAGTTTTTTGATAATGGTCACCAAGCTCTTGTTTGATGATTCAGCTAACCCATTACCTTGTGGGTAATAAGCAGTTGAATGACCAAGTGATATTTGATACCTGTGACTAAAATCAATCATTTTATTGGATCCAAAAGAAGCAGCGTTATTAGTGATTATTTTCGTGGACAACCAAACCGAGAGAGGATGTGGTCTTCTAGGAACTTAATGATGACAAAATCTGTGGCATTCCTAGAAGGTATGGCCTCTATCCACTTAGTGAAGTAGTCTGTGGCTGTAAGGATCCACTTGTGTTGTGCAGACGAAGTAGGGTGTATTTCTCCAATGAAATCTAGGCCCAATTGCAAAAAGGGACCCTCAACAGAAATGGGTTGTAATGGTAATGGGAGGAGATTTCTTTTTCCCTTGAAGATCTGGAATTTATGGCAAACAATTATCATGTTATGGATGTCACTGAAAAGTGTAGGCCAATAATAGCTGGCTCTAAGTATTTTGTTAGCAGTGACTTTCCAGTTCAAGTGGCCTCTACACTCTCCTGCATGGAACTCCTATTTAATCCTCTCTGCTTCAGTTTCAAGAAAACATTTAAGCAATAGGCCATTTGTATTTTTCCAATATAAACATTCATTCAGTATGAAATAGTTTTTGGCTTTTAGCTTTAGGAATCTGGCCTTCGTCTTTGATAGTTCAGGAGGGGCATTGAGGTTTGTGAGCACATATAGGATATTAGAATACCAAGGCGAGTTTTGAATTTTCTCCTCAACAGTAGGGTCGGGTAATCCTTCCTGCTCATCCAAGGCATCTACCATGTTTATATCAAGGGATTGTAAATTTGATTCAACCATTAGTTGAGCTAGGCCCTAACCCTTGATCAGTTTTGTGGGTTTTATCTCAAGATCATACTCTAAGATTACAGCAATCCATTTGCCCCTCTTCCCGTCCGGATCTTGGGACAGGATGTCTTTAACCGTTATGCTTGGCACGTAGGCTATGGTGTGGGAATGCGGTATATACACCCTAAAATCCTTCAAGGCCTTTACCAAGGCATAGGCCTGCTTTTCCATGATGTTATATTTCAAGGCTGCATCCTTAAGAGCTTTGTTGAAGAAAGAAATAGGCTGTTCCATCCCCTCTGGATTTTTTTGCAGTAGGACTGCAACCACTCTATGCTCGGAGGCAAAAGAAAATATCATGAAATCCTTTGAGAAATCTGGGCTAATTAGGACAGGAGCCTGGGTGAGTGCGAGTTTAACTGATTCGAAAGATTTTTTAGCCTCTACAGTCCACTTGACTCCTACACCCTTTTTCAGCATGTTAGTCATATTCCTGAGGTGTTCGGCTAAGTTGGGAATAAACCTCCTTAGGAAGTTAATTTTCCCAATGAAGGACTGTAACTCTTTAACGTTTCTCGGGTGTGTGATCTGTAGTATTCCCTCAATCCTCTATGGGTCTATCTTAATTCCCTTCTCAGATATAATGTGGCTGAGAAGCTTACCTTCTTGCAGCCCAAATATAGTCTTTTTGGGATTTAATGACAGACCGAACCTCCTACATTTTTCAAAAACTCTTCTTAGATGTCTTAGTTGTTCCTCATCAGTCTTGGAGTATACTGTTATGTCATCTAGGTAGATGACAATGAAGTTCCCTATCTCTTCTGAAAAGGCTATGTCCATTGCTCGTTGGAAGGTTGCACCAGCGTTCATCAGTACAAAGGGCATCTTTACGTACATAAAAGTGCCCCATGGAGTGGTGAAAGCAGTTTTGAGTTGATCTTATGGGAGTAATAGAACTTGGTTGTAACCCGAAAAACCGTTTAACAGGGAGATCCACCTTGAGCCAACTACCCTCTGCAGGATATGTTCCATATTTGGTAACGGGTAGCTGTCCTTAAGTGAGGCTCTGATAAGGTTCCTGAAATCTATGCACAGTCTGATCTCACCTGTTTTCTTTCTCACAGCTACAAGGTTTGAGACCCAATCAGAGAACCTCACAGGAACTATTATTCATGCCTCGTACATCTTCTTTATTTTCTTTTCTACTGCAGGAAATTATTTTGGGTTTATTCTACGAAGTTTCTGTCTAAAGGGTTTCTGGTTTTCTTTCAAAGGCATTTTGTGCTATATAATGTTTGTTTCGTAGGCCTTTAAGTCCTCGTAGCTCCAGGAAAACACATTGTTAGTATGAATCTTTCGTCGTAAAAGATCACTTTAGGTATGCATAAAAAATAGCCCTAACATCGATTATGGCTGCCAAACATCTTTAAATATGCAATTAGGTGATCCAAATAATGCTGCACAAATCCAGATCTAAGCATAAAAGATATTAAGCAAATAAAGTAAAATATGGCTCCATGCATCCAATAGACAAGGCAAGAACAATGTATTTGAAAGAATTTTTATATTATATTGAAAAGGGGCACCTGAGAGGAAAATAAGAAAGGTGTTTTCCAGTTCTCCTCAATGGGAAGGGTTCTTGAAAGTCCTCAGTGTTTCAGATCTAAAATTCCTCTCTCTTGTTGGTGTAGAAAACTCAGACAAACATAGAACTCAATGGGAGCTCACAAGATAAAAATGGAAAAGGTGACCAAGAGTAGATCCAGAGTGATCTAATGCAATGGAGGTGACTAATGAATGGGGAAAACCCTTCTATTTATAACAAAATATTATGGCGGTCTTTAACTCGGTGCATGAATAAAATATTATTAATCGAATTCTAGAACCACCCTTTAGGAATATTTTATTATATTTGTTGGAGGGAAAAGGATTTTTGACTTAGGTCAATTCCTTTATTTTTAAATAATAAATAAATAAATGATTTATTTATCATTTTAGGGAAATGATGGGAATATAATTAAATAAATAATGGTTTATTTAATTATTTATGAATGATTTAGTCAATTTTAACTAAGTATATTATTTAAATAATGATTTAAATAACTTATTCTTAGGAAATAATTAAATAAATAAGGATTTAATTAATTAATTTCCTTGTTTTGGGTTAAATATGACCGGGAAATATAAGCAAATAAGTTATTTCATATGGTGAAAGCAATTTTACTTAGGGTAAAATTGGTCTTACATGGTGTACTTGGGTTCATCTAATAATAATAGGTTAGATGACCAAAAAATGGTGTAACAGATTGCCCCCCAACGTACGAGTGTTAGGAGCAAATCGTATGACCGAAGTACGTTGTAAGAACTCAATCACTAGACATCAAGAGGGAATTGAGAGAGAGAAATGTAAGGTATTCTAATGTGCTAAAGGACTAGACCCTAAGGAGATGAGACTTACAGTTGTGATCTATCCCTTATGGTAGTGCACATGCTAAGGCGGCAGGGAAAGCATATATGTAAGCGAGACAAAGTACAAAGAATAGGAAGTCCAGTAAACAAGTAACCGAACCATGAAGAATATGTTGGCATAAATAAGAGCCAGAAAAATAGAATGATGGATCCCACATACATGTTATGCCTCGAATAACCGTCAGTACTTATACAATAAGATTTTAGTACATGAGATACAAATACACCCAAATACCCCCTACACACGGGGAAGGGCTCACAAAATCTGACTGATACATGCAAATTGAAGAGGCGATGCAAGCGGCTGAGGCCAATATCATCAAATGGGAGGAGCTGCATCAAGGGCTAAAATGAAGAAGTCATTCGGGCATGTGGGGGGCTACTTGCAGGGCCACCCCCTCATGAGGGTTGAGACATCTCACACACGCCCAAGAATCACCAATAGCTGTTGCTGCATCACTGGACTATCAAGTGTATAGATCACGATCATGCTGACTCGAACCAAGGTACACTGCCCCCTAGACCTGGCTTCTGGAGTAAATGAGCTGATGTCGACAGAAGAAGGTCTGCCATAGGTGAGGTAACAAGGGAATCTCAACTCAGGCATGGGAGAAAATAGTAGAGCGACTAACAGACAGACACTGATGATGATAATGAAATGAAGGATACTGAGTAGCGGATGGACGACTTCCCTTGTTAGAGCATAAGGGGCATGAATGGCTTGGCAGCATCTGACACAATATCAGGGAGGATAGGTGACAATGATACAGAAGGCCATACGAAAGAGGGACCAAGCGATGAAGGATGGAGGACTATAGTGGGAAACAAAAGGGCTCGATATAGACTCCATGACAGATGATGACTCAACTCGGATGCTCTAAACAAGGGCGAATCAATGGTGCTGCCACACAGAAAAGGTCCAATGGGGAACCATAAAAACATGAGTACAATAGGGTATTTCATGACGAAAATCAACATGAACAAAGACAAGTAAGGAGGCAAAGCGGTGCCCCAAGTACAAGTTTTGTAAGCGGAGACATTCAATTTGGAGGAGAGGTAAATGGACCCTTCATGGAAAAAATGTGTCCTAGTGAAGAGTCAAAACATGAAAAACTAACAGATACCCATTTGAGTGCTCGATGAGAGCTTTCCAACGGTGCAGATGGTGTGTCAAACAGAGCTACGGTTTGGTCGCAACGGGTGAAAGAAAAAACAGGGTTTTTTCTTTCTAATAAGGCATTTTCCCTCCAAAATCATTCATTTGCTTGTGTAGTTGTGGTGAATGTGGAGAAAAGAGAAGGCCCTAAATGTTGCGGCGATCGTAGTGGACAAACCGACCATTGGAATCGCGATCTTTCAGTTGCAGGTAAGAGGCCTAATCCTACTCTTTGTTTTTGATGGATTCAAAGTTTAGATTAGGGTTTTAAATCTTAGTAACTACTCCTACTTCATCATTACGGTCGGGTCGCACTTTTTGGGGCAAAATATGCGACCTGGGATGCAGGTTTGGGCCTAAAAAGTGCGACCTGGCCCAGGATTTGGCCAAAAAGTGCGACCTGTTAGATGGGAGTGGTTTCAGTGCTGTTATGGGCTGAGATTCAGTTTTGGTGTAAGTAAATGCATTTTTTTTTATCTGTAGACTGACAAAGATGATGATTTTATGTAGATATGGCAGATATACGGATCAAGTGGAGAGAGAGAGACCTAGGTACATTACGAACGAAAATCCAAGCGGATCAGGGTGTCCGTCGTGCATTGGCGAGGTTTGGGGTTCTGAAATTTTTGGAGAATCCTTTGATGAGGGCTGGTGAGCCTTTGTTGGCTTGGATTATTAGTTATTGGGATCCATACCATGAGGTGTTTATAGTGCAGGGGCACAGGATTGAGCTGACAATCCAGGATCTGTATTTCCTGACTGGTCTCCCGCCATTAGGGATGGTGGGAAATACACAGCCAGTGTTACCATGAGGGCGTAACATCATGGAGTTTGTTGAGTAACATTGTCGACCAGGTGTCCAAGTCAAATGGACTTGGATATCGATTGGGGATCTAGAGAGGTTGGAGACCCGGGCAGTGGCAACAACAGTGTTGCGGATCTTGGGCAGCCAGGCATTCCATCACATCACTGGAGGGCAGATGATGATTTTAGAGAGTGTGTTAGGTGGGACCTACTATGGGTGGGCCCAGATGATGTTGGTGTCGGTGAAATGACAGCTGTCGCTATGTAAGTGGCAAGTGAATCATGATTGTGCCTATGGGATGGTATTGTGCTCTTTCTTCTTTGAGAAGATCATGACCTTACAACCTCGTATAAAGTTACCTGATGGGGGTCCGAGAGAGCCCCGGATGCGTCAGTGGGGACGACTACTGTGTAGAGGAGGGGGATGGGCGGTCGGACGGGTGTTCCGACTAGAGTTCTTCGCCCATTGGGATCAGATGCCACTGTACATAGACGACTATCCCTATAGTGGGATGAGTACTTATTGGGGAGATCCAGACTTGCCGCTTTCACCTGGTCGAGTATGGGGGCTCGATGGTAAGTGACAAGCAACTAATCTGTTATGTGCATTTGAAATTTTGTGACGAGTATTCATGGTACTAATCCTCATATATTTTTTGGAATGCAGATATAGCTCCGGTAAAACCAGCCGGATATATGGGACGACCTGTAGCAGCAGGAGCTACAGGTGCAAGTGGATCAAGGACGACACAGAACAAGGATATGGCCACTCTGTTGGAGGACCTCCTTCATAGATGTGAGGGGCTGCTGACCGGTGTGTCGGAGCATGGTTGGCAGGATTTGGACGAATAGTACATCAAGTTAGCTATTGGGCTACCCTCGGAATGGCGAGGTATCATGCGACGCATGGCAATGGCTGGTCAGAGTGTGCGTGATATACGAGCTTCGGGAGCAGAGTTGTTGGCTTAGGATCCTCCAGAGAGTGATTAGAGATAGGGCAGGTAGTGCCCCCCAGTGTCGATGTAGGGGCAAGTGGTGCCCCCCATTTTGGTAGCACTAGTACATTTGGGGGAAATTCCGACACTTGGTTTCGACGCTTTTGACCAAATGTCAGAAATTTCCCCAAATTTTTTCAATCCCGCTTGAAACCGTCGCTATACCGACGTTTATAGAAAAGTGTCCCAATACCGACACTTATACAAAGTGTCACAATTGCGACGTTTGGAGGAAGACGTCGTAATTGCGACACTATGCCCCAAAGCATCGCTATTGCGACGGCTACCTCCAAACGTCGCAAGTGCGACACAATGTCTAAGCGCTGCAATTGCGACGTTTGGAGGCATCCGTCACAATAGCAATGCTTTTTCCACCGTCGGTATAATGACACTTATATGCGCACTACATAAAAATATGAAACTTATATGTGCGCTACATAAAAATTATTTTATTAAAAATACGAAACTTATATCCATCGCAATAGCTACATTAACGTCTGATATCACGCACGCATTCACCCTCCGCTCTTGTAGAACAGAATTCGCCCTTAGCATTCGCCCTCAGATCTTGTAGAACAGAATTTTCCCTTAGAATTTTCCCTCAGCTCTTGCAGAACAGCATTCACCCTCAGCATTTTCCCTCAGCTCTTGCAGAACAGCATTCTCCCTCAGCATTCGCCCTAAGCTCTTGTAGAACAACATTCGCCCTCAGCATTCGCCCTGAGCTCTTGCAGAACAGCATTCGCTCTGAGCTCTTGCAGAACAACATTCGCCCTCAGCGTTCATCCTCAGCTCTTGCAGAACAACATTCTCCCTCAGCTCTTGTAGAACAACATTCGCCCTCAGCTCTTGCAAAATGGTAAGTTCTTACTACAGGCCCTTCCTCCTATAGTAAGGTTGACTCTATTTGGGTTTTTTTGGTCAATTCCACTGGATTGTGTTAGGCTGTAGGGTTCTCTCTAGATGTCAAGAATCAAGATTCAATACCCTCTATTATCTTCATCACCAAATACAAGATTAAAATTTTTGCAAAGAAACGCTTATTAATTTGGCAGCCATTATTTCTCCCTGCTTTAAAAACCCTACATTTAAATGAAAACAAGCATTGCATTTCAACTACAAAAATATATTAGTGTTCAAATGTACATGTGTGCATCACTTGTGTAGGGTATTCCTTTTCCACTTTCACATTATCCAAGAATGTGTGCAATATAGTTCATATTTTTTGTGATTTAGATTATCTTGAAAAAGGAAAGGTAAATTATTTCCCATGGAAAAAGAAAGTTTTCCCTTTTTACTACTAGAACTGGTACAACAAAGTTCCATTTCTACCGAAACTCCTATGAAACAGGAACCAAATAAAGGCCATGTCCTCAATGGACATCATTTGGCTTTGAAAATGGCCATTGCACCGTGTTGTTTCTTATATTACATCACGATAGTTTCTTAGGTAATTTCTTGTTTCTTGAGATGAAAAACAACCAAAGAAATCGTGGAGATCCTTTCAAGAAATAAATGACCATTTCTCAATCATATCTCAACTATTTTTTATTTTATTCAGTGGTTGCTTACTTTGAGAGAAATTTGACACTTTTATAAGGAATATAACATAAAAACACAAAATGGGAAGGAATTGATGAGGTAGATATCCTTTAGTTGTTGTCAATTAAGAATTGATAATACACGATGCATGTTCTGTACTACAAACTAGATTCCTTCCTGGAGTTAGGACACAGAGTATTGAATCAAAGTTGTAGTTTCTAACTTCTTGTATTGGTTCATCAATCTTGAAATTCGGACATTGCATGTCTTCATTGCTTCATGTTTGAATAATTTGCATCATATCGTACAATAGGAAATTAGGAATTATGATTATTATTACTTTATGGATCTGTTAAATTAATTTTAAGTTTGCATGGTTTAGTGTGAAATTATTCTAGTGTGCCCCTAGGCCCAGGTGAAGGAATGCCAAGGACTGAGAACCCTAGTTTTTAAATGGTATTGCTTCTTATACCCAAAAACCCCTCAACATCACTTCTTATTAGTTCTTAACAATAGTGTTGTAAAAAATTTGAGAATTGATATAGAAAAATCTAGCACTTCTCAAGATAAAGTCCTAAAGCTAAAGTGTGATACCATGTGTAATTCAATAGCCCCATTGTCACCTCACCAACCTCTTTTCACTTCGGGCTAGCTCTCCTCCAACTCAAGGGGGGTTCTCCCTAGTAGATGTTAGGGATGTAATGGCCCAACCAAACCAAGTCAAGAGCCCCCTAACTCTCTATGTTTACTACTATCAATCAAAATATTGAACAATAGGGTCAAACATGCATCCTGAAGATAAAATTGCCAGGGTATTTTTGGGTAATTTCAAAGGGAAAGTCCCCAAACACATATAATCAAGGAATTATAACGTGATTTCAAAGTTCAAACATTAAATATCAACAAAATCGTTTAAAGGATATTGAAAGGAAAAAGGTGATGGAAGATAGAAAGTGCCTTACTTAAATGCTCTAAGGATTTTTCAATA